>JBBIGA010000153.1:8161934-8173338 GCA_037576975.1 Alestes dentex | reverse complement strand
TATATATATATATATACACACACACACACACACACACACACACACACACACACACACACACACACACACACACACAGCAATGGAAAATCCCTGTTGAACACCTGTATAAAAATGTCAAAATCAGGTTTACACCTGGAAACAGTTGTGAAATCTTGGGCTGGACTGCTCAGAATGAGACATAAGTCTGAGTCATTACTTAAAAACAGCCTAAACGTTACTTCAGGGTCTTACTGTCATCCCTGCTAACCAACAACATCACCTTTAGAGACAGGTCCAGACCTCTAGAGTCTCAAGCTGTTTCTTGATTAAAGGATCTTTGTCAGACAGATCACATCTATTGTTTGCACAAAAGCTTTCCTCAGCAGCTGCTGCCACAAAATGATATGGTTTATCAAGGACTCATGTAACAATATCTTAACTTCTACCATGTGGCTGGTTGAAACTGAACTTGGTGGCGTTTGAACAGAGCGAGTGTTTTCTATGTTCCCTAACTACAACTAAATGACCGTCTATGTTACATTATCAAGATTTCAACATTCTTTGTCACACATACAGTTAAACTGGACAACGTGTAGTGAAATGTGCCCCTGAAACATCTGTGAGAATAGATGTTACAATATTGTTACAATAAATTAAAGATTTAATATTTAAATAAACCTTACAAAGGTAAACAAGTGTAAACAATTATGTACAAGTGTGAACAAGATTTGAAATGTACAAACGTAAAGAATATGTACTATTCGTTAATCATTCAATTAACATTAATTAATATCATGCTTGCCTAGGCAAACAACTGGTAATATTATAGCTGGTTACCCACAAATGAACATTTTCGCACGGGTCCAGAGGACAAAATGTTATCTTTACAATTTAAGAAAGTGTTATCTGCTGTGAAGGCTCCCACTGCTCGCCTCCAAGCAGAAAGTTCCGCAACGGCCTGAAATGGGCCAATGGCCATGACGTATCGAGAGGACAAATGTGACTTTCAGAATTCACAGCATCATAAATGGGGCATTGCCACTGCGTAGGAAGACCGATAGTGTCATGCCCTAATGCAACGTGCAGAGTGCAGGTCTTGAGCCAACACAAACACTCAGCCCATTCAAGCCCGCCTCACCATCAGAGCTGGCACAGGCTGGCCGGTCATGAGCTCCAACAGATTTGCAACTGACAGATTCGGTCACTGGTCGTAAATGGTTATTTGGGCCGTAAATGGTTATTTGGGTTTGGAGGGTTTCTCCTCAAACACTACTGCATCTAAATAAACTAAGTATGAGAAGCAGTAAGCATCAGAAGGAGAGGATAAATGGAAAGAGAAAGTTTTAGGCGTTTCTGCAGTTTTTTCGCAGGCTTGGCAGCCCTGCTGTGGACCCCCACCCCTTTCAGAAACAAAAGCTGCACCTGCAAAGGGAGACCTTCCTGTTTGCATTGGACCAGCCAGCATTTCCCTTATTGCCCTCTCCTCCACCCCATAACCCCCCCAGTCTGAGGCTGTTGGGAAGTCGTGCCAAGTCCAAGCTCTCTTGGGCACAGGCCAGGCACGCTGCTGAGTCGGCATTATTGCTTGTACAACATTGCCAAGAGTGTCCTCCTCTACTCCTTAAATCCATCCATCCTTTGCGCTCTTTCACTGTTCTCGGCTTGTGAAGCAAACTCTTGGGGATTATGCTCAGTAAGCAAAGAGCCAAATTAATTGGGCTGAAAATCAGCAATTGGAACGATCCCGTCTACACCAAGATTTATCCAGCAACGTGCTAAAGCTGGTCGGAAAGAGGCAGAAGAGGATGCAGAGGAAGAAGAACTGCAAAAAGCTTGGAAAGGAGGTCAGAAAGCAAAATCCTGTCCCTTCGTAAATACCAGGAGGCGAGAGCGAAACTATGAGAAAGCTGGGTGCCCTATTTCATGTGATCAATGTGCCATTTATAGTCACAGAGTCCCAGGACAAAAACTAATTAGGTCTGTAATTGGGACACAGTATGTGCGGTTAAATAAGAAGTAAACGTCATGGTTGGTATTTTTGTTTTTCCAGACAAGATTTACTAAATGCAAAGAAAATTGGCTTTATATCCTTTAGTGTTTGTACAATGTAACATGTACGCGCGCGCACGCACACGCACGCGCACGCGCACGCGCACGCACACACACACACACACAAAAATCAGCATTTTACTAGGAACAGGATTCCTTCAAATCAGTTTTCCCCCCACACACTTGAACAGAGGAAGAATAAGTGACCTTTTTTCTTTTGTTCCTACACAATTGCCCCTCACACCCACAGCATTCCTCCTAGATCACAGTCAGGTTTGCACCACCTCACCGTGAGTGGTCCATGTGAAGCATGGACACACTTCTACTCAGTTGACAAGGCACTGGCCATAATTTACAAACTCATCTGCTACCTTTGAGAACAGACAGAGAGAAAAATGATCCAAGTCTTGTTCATGATAATAATGGCCACAGCCATCTCATGGCCAAGACCTCTTATCACTACTTGAACACAGAGGGTTTTTTCCCCCCAGTAATCCAGCTTTGCAGACCGAAGGACTGCTTATGGCTGAGTGCTGAACCTGGTGTCTATCTGATGTCTGGGGTTGATTAGTTCTCCTCACTGGGATGTGGAGGCATGACTCAGGCACACCATGCACCCGTCTCCAACACACGGCAAGTTTAAAAAAAAAAAAAAAGGAAGAAACATATGTTTCTGATACGGTACAGATAATCTGCCTTATTAACACATTTGTGGTGCATACAATTGGTATTAGACAACACCCTCAAATCAAATATTTTCAAAGTGAGAGTTCCTCAAAAAAATAAAAATAAAAAAAAACACATTCAAATGAAAGAAAATGTACATTTGCTCAGCAAAGAAAGACTAAAGTTTTTATGTTAACTTACTGTTAGAAGTTCAGTTAACTCAAAACATTAAGGCAGCACAGAAACTAATCTCTTGAAGTTAAAATACCATTTTTTAACAATGCACATGGAAGGGTTATCAGAAGGTAACTTTAACTGTGCTATCACCAGCGTCTGAAGTATGCAGAACAAACTGCAAGGCACTTTGGACTTGTGTGCTGTGGTCTGATGAAACAAAAACTGAACTCTGAATACAATCACTAAAGTTATAATAAGAGGACATAAAAAGAGGCATTTCAATAACACCTTGCCAGCTCTTAAGCATGACAGAAGATCTATCATGTCTTGGGGCTGTAGGACAGCCAGTAGCAATGGAAATATGGGGATTGCATGATGAAAGGATTCTAATAAATATCAAGCAATCCACTAATGTCCAACAGTTAGTGAAGAAACTACAGAAGAGACTGGATATCATAAGACAATGATCCAAAATATACAATCAGATGTTTTGTTAATTATATTTGGGCTAAGTAGGATTTATTTACTAAACTATTTGCTAAACTTCCTTTACTAAACTATCTGCTAAACTTTGAACCATATTTGCTAAAAGGTGACGGAAAGCTGTTTTCCTGTCATAATTCATACCACACTGTGATTACTCTTTTCCTGAGGAGAACATGAAACTTTACTGAGAGGTTCATGGAGTCGAGTGGAGAGCAGAGTGAATGCAGTGTGAAAGAGGAACCACTGATGAGCTCGCAAGTGATAACTGCATGTGAAAAGTAGCAAAGACTGACCAAAATTCCCTGTACTGAAGAAAAGTTACAGGAGAAACACTTTCATATGAATAAAACCTCATGTATAACATCAGGCAGGCAGATGCTCCTTATTGGTTTTAAGGGTTTATTTCCCTCTCTGCCTTTAGAAAGAGCCTCAATGTACAGGGAACCGACCAAACTGACCATAAGACCCACTGCCGAACCTTTTCCATGACAACTAACAATACATCTCCTTAGATAAAGGTTTTGATAGCTCCTGAGAAGGAGTTCCACTTAACATGAAGAGCTCTTTGAAACACAGCCCCTTTCAACTAATGAAGCACTCATGGTGTTTGAGATAAAAAAGAACTCTGCAAATTAGGCGATAGAGACACGAGAGGTTTAAAGAGCAGACCATTTATGTAAGAGTTATGAATTCCACTGCTTTGATTTATCTTTCATTAATGATCACCTCAAGCACTACTCTGTCTTCCTTAAGGCCTGCTGGAGAGCCAATTAGCAATGATGAAAGATTATGCGGGGGAGAGGTGAAAAATACACAAGACACACATTTAGTCACACATTTGGATATGCATCACGCACAGACACACGCACAGTAGTAGCACTGGACTGGTCTCACCTTCTTCTTGCTGCAGTAGATTTGCCATTTCTTTTCTGCAGGCAGTGCAAACATGGCCTCCCTGTGCTTTTCTGTGAGGTCCAGCTCATCCTGAAATGAGAGAAAAGAGAGGGCTTATGTCCTTCTACTCACACACATCAAAAGGCTTTTTCTTGAGAAGTCTTTGAGATCACAAACTTGAAGTGTACAGTTTCTGAGAGAAAGGCCATGTCCAGCACTCAGCTCGACCTATAAACAAGTTTGATATGAACATATAAACAGCAAGGACTTGATCTATCTTTAATGCGTTTAAAAATGAGGTCCACGCTGCTGCAGATCAGACAGACAGGGTCAACTGTGAAACAACTGGTTGCTCCACGGACCATCACACTGTGAATCTGCAATATTCGAAGGCACCTTCTGCAGCATTTGTGTGATGGTAAGTTTATACTATCAAACCAAAAACAAGTGACAAAACGCATGAGGGCCTTTACTTATAAGATTTGGCCAGAAATGGATATATTTAGATTGAAGGGGAGATGTACTGATATTTTTTAAACAGCAGCCAAGTCAAAATCTAAAACTACAGACAGCTTCTAACTAACTTCAGCTGCAAATTGGGAGTGTCTTATGTGATGAACCTTCAAGATAGGAATGTGTGTTTTACATTTGTTTTACACATTTAACCGCTCAGTGTGTAACATCACATGGGTGTGCCACTGATAACTTTCCACTGAAACCTACCATCACACCTGTGTGGTTTGGGACATTAAACAATGAACATTGTAATGTTTCATTGCTCTCACTGCAACAATTAAAGTTGAGAACAAAACAGATGTAGTGAAGAAACACATACTTGCTGTTTGTGGGGCAATGCTGTATAATAAACCATGTCATTCTGCACAACTATTGAGAATACACGATACAGAGTAAAGGAATACAGGTAAACAACATCACCAGGCTATCGTTTTCGTTACACACATTTGTAAACCATCTTTATCGAGTCTCTACTCCCTTTTTCATTCATAACTACTATGGCACTGTAACCACAGGTAACACAGGCATGTGCTGATTACATTAGCATCAAAGCTACATTGCCTGTAGCCTGAAACGACTGTTGTGAAATGGATGCACGGGGGGTTAAGCACTTAGTTAACACAAAAGCAATTTGTTTAATATAGGAGTCGTCTTTCCTTCACCTCAAAAAATAGTTTCTCCTCATTCATCTTTGACCAGTTTCATTGTGCCTAAAGATGGCTAGTGTAACTGCAGTAATCTTTTTTGTTTAAGTGGTTGATGTAACGCAGCGTGTCCAAACTAGGGCATCTATTAAAAGCAGCTCGTCACATTTGTTATGAACTGAATTTGTACTTGGACTGAGAACTTTTTCGTTTGAAACACTGTTACTGGCACAAGGGTTTATGCGGCAATGAGCATCACAGCTGTGGTGGATCAAGCAATCTAGGGTTGCTCCATGCAGTGTCACCACATGTGGTTGGACACCTGAAAAATTAGAACTCCACGGTATAAAGCCACAGATAACTTTGTTGATCATAATGGAAGCTTTTTGGTTTTGTCATTGTCACTTTCTTACTGTTAGGAAAGTCTTACTGTTAGGACAAGGTGTTTATAAGCTAGGCCATTTAGGTACATTCAGGTATGTTCAGGTATTAAGTGACAGCCAATGGGATGAAACAGTTAGGGAGTGCATTTAAAGTTAAAGCACAGTCTGACATTTTCATTTACAGTTGTTCACTCAACAAGAAAATCTTTGCACCTTATGAAATAAATGGATAAGCGGTAAAAAAAAATCCGTGGTGTGCAAAAACTGACAGGTAGTGTATGAATGTACTAAGTGCAATACAGTTCAGACATGATGTAAATGAGCGCAATCTACAAATGCAAAATAAACTACAAGCACTACTTTTTCCTAATTTTTTAAAAAATAAATGAGGGAGGAGAGATTGGGATCAGACTCATTCATGCTCATAGCAGTGAGTGTATAAAACACGCACAAAAACACAGTAAAGCTTCGACAATGAAAGTCCAGCCATAAAGCTCTCCACTAGCAATTTCCTTTCATTTAGCACTGGAAATAGCACACCCATAACAAGCACTGTGTTGTGGTTGGCCCGCGACAGTGGGTGTTGCTGAGCATATCTAGCTGAGAGAGAGCCCATGTGTCCTCAGCCACAAATGCTCTGGTTGAGCCTTTGTTTTCCAAGTCAGGATGCAGGAGTCCCAGCAGGCGCACCCCACGGCTCCTGCAATCATTCGAATTCAACAGACATGCACACACACAATTCCACTCATATCTCCATGTCTGCTGGAGTGAAACCATGCACGTATATGTGCAATTTCTCCTCCCTTTCGTTCTCTCACTCCCTCCAGAGGTCTGGGGGTAATATCTAGACCCAGTATGGCCTCATTCCTCGGTCCCCAAGAGGCGACGGCCTGTCACTCCCATTCATACTATTCTCTCAGTCCAAGTGGAGCAGATCTGATGAAGGATTCAATAGCAGGCCACATGCCCCATCAAAGGGTGATTTCTGTCCTACACATCTTGGAATATCTAGGTCACAAAGCAATAGCTCAATCAGCCTTTTTTCAATTATTCATTTAAACTGAAATATATTAAGTATGAGATGGATTCACAATAGAGAATTCTTATTAGAAATGACAAGTAATGAAGATGTGGAATTACTAAACTAGTCAGGTAGGCCCTTTGTAAACAGTAGTTTTTAAATTATTTTTTAGTTCTTTTTATTGTGTGCAATGTATTCTCTCTGAATCGTACCACAGGCTGTCACCAACTGACGATGACCCTACAGAGAACACCACAGAGATTGTTTCAGGTGTGGTTTAGTAGTTTTTGATCTGGTAATTCTTCTATAGGTTTACATATTTGCAGCCTATAAATCACTTTCTGTATTCTTCTTCTAATTATTATTATGATTAGCCTTTGACTGTTTTGTTTTTAATAACTGTGATGTAAATTTTAAGCTCTCATTCATGTTTTTTGCATAGCATTCCATGCATGGGAGGCAACAGCAGAGTTTAGCAAGGTTTAAGAAAAACCTACCTTGTATTGCCACTGAACGGTCTTAAGTCAGTCAACACACCAGGGCTGATTTAGGACATGGAGTGCACATTGGAATCACGTAATCAGACAGACAGAATGTTTGTGCACCTTTGAGTATGTACTAACATTTGAATTGTTGAACTGGTTAGACAACACAACTGGTATGAACTATTCCTGATGCTACTGCCATTCGACTCAAGCCTAGGACGGTGCACCAAATGTGGAGATTTACAAGTTCCACAGCTCTGGAATACGGAATTAGGACCTGCACTGTGTGTTTTGGGATAGAAGCGCTGCTCTCCAGGCTAGATTTAGCCCAGACTGTTTGGGTGCAATGAGGTCTTCACCAGTCACTGATGAAATTCACCCACTTAACCTTTACACACTTCTCCAAAACGGCCTTTAACAGTTTGTTCATTCAATCTATATACAAAGTTGGCCTCAAATTCTAGCCTGAGGTATTGTTCAGAAAATTCTTCCCATCATAGCAGACATCATGTTTTTAGAAATAGGATATCTGTTTCAAACCCAGATGATAAATCTTCTGGAATTTTCTGCAATGTCAGCGAGTAATCTTACAGCAGGTCAATCCATGAAGAACGAAAGACACATCGTCAGCTTTTATGTTTCATCAGACCATGACAGTGGCTACCACCTCGCATTGCTCACTTAAAATAAAAAGAAATATTAGCTTCCCATTCACATCTCACCCTAACAGACATGACCCTGTGGGACCTTTGCGCATGCCTTGCAATACAGTAACTCGCTCTATCCGTTTTATCAGCCACTACAGAACAGTGTTAATGTCTTCCTGTCTGGTCACTCCTGGTGACAGTAATGTCCCTGGTGGACAGGGACTGAGAGAGAAAGGAAGAGCTGCTGTGTCTCCCTTCCTGTCCTGCTCTTCTTCCATAGCCTCTTTTCCTGCGAACCTCCCTGTCCCATCGGAAACGGGCTGCACACTCAGCAAATTTATGCATTCACATGCACGCACACACACAAAGCACAGCAATAATGGATGCAACGATATACTGCTTCATCTTGAGGCTTTGTAGAAATCTCTTCATTTCTGCACTTACAAAACAAGACATACAAATAAAAAACCAGGCGGCCACCATGGTAAAAATGTAACAATAACTGAAAAGATTTTCATGACACAAAATATGGCAATATTTTGACGTGCGAGTGTGCAGGAATGATCAAAATTGACCAGTAAAACAGATTTTAAAAAAGGCCTTTCGAAAGAAAAAATGTATTAATAATTTGTCCGAAAAATGAGATATGAGGATAACTGGCTCACATCCCATCAACTGTTTCTTACTATGGCAGTGTCAATACTTTGCTGCTATTGCTTACAAAGTTGGTGCAAATAAGCGTTCACAACTTTACGGCAAAATCGAAACATGGGCATCGCCCAGTAGAGTGCCAAGATTTGACTATGTTAGCACTCAAGGTGCGCTGCATGGTCGTTTTCTTCCTTCTGGGAGCTCACAATGCATTTTTCCGCTTGCTGAGTGCACAAAGCAACAGTAGCAACAGTAGCTAGCTGTCCTAGCTAGACATCGTTTCATTATATACAGGCCAAGTTTTAGAAAGTGATCTGCACTCAGGGTTCAATGCTTTAGAGTTTTTGTAGATGAGCTGTGTAGGCAGGTGCAAAGAAACTTTTCCAGGTTAGAGGAACCTTTATGGTTCTTTCCTAATGTAAGACTTCTTCTTAGATCCAAGACATTATGAAGATGACCTTTAAACTTTAAAAAGGTTCTTCACATTGCAAAATCTAAAACTGGATCTCTATTCAATTAAAGGGTTTTTAAAGGAAACCAAAATTGGTTCTCCTATGGCATACGGAGTCCATCTGGTCCTTTTATTTTTAAGAGTGTACCATTAACTATAGCAAGTGTGGCGCTGCAAGCAAAAACAAGTCGCAATGATTTCCATGACAATCATTTTGATCTTCGAAGATATTTAGCCACTAATCCCTTGACCTGACTTCCTTTTCATCTGAAAAGAAAAAAGTGATCTAATGTAACATTATCTACTGCTCCAACTTGAACTTTCCTCACACAAAAGACAACAGTACAAGGTGCAAAAGCCCTGAGGCACCTAGCATGCAAAAACCAGTATGCAAAATGCATCCCTCCCTTCTGAAAACAATAGAAAAAAAAAAAAGGCACCTCAGTCCTCAGCCCTGCATGTTTATGAGTAAGCACATCTTGTCATATTTATTCACAACACGCCTCGTCTAGCTTTATTTTGCTCATTGTAAAACATGACAGACAGCAGGAGTAATTATGTGGGCTGTGCACATCTGCTTATTAAGAGCATCTTTGCAACATAATACGATAATCTTCCATCTCTAAGCAAAGTGAGGTAAAAGTTTTAAAAAGCGATATACCAAAAAAGGGAGCAGCTCCTTGCTCTTTTTGTAGACAAGCTGAGGTGGGAGTGGTAAGTTGTTCGACACGGTATTAAGGGTTTTCTGCAGTGTGTGACATATGGGCACCAGGTCCAGGTCTGCAAGTGTCTTTGTGGCTCAGTTTGTCTTCAAGAGCAGCCAAGACGAGAGCAGTGCCTCAACACACAGGAATGTCCAGAGAACCAGAAAACCAGCATGAAAAACGATAGCAACTACAGTTCTGCATAGAAGGGACGTCAAATCACAAGTTATCTGTCCTTAATACAGATAGTATAAATGTCATAACATTCGAGTTATCTAGGCAAGTGTTGAGCTGGTGATGATGGACAAATTTCCAACACATAAGGGGGTGCAATTGAACTAATGCATCTTATATGGCATCCCTGTCCCATAAAGCCATCCGTCAGTTCTCCTTCAGTCTGTAAAAAAAAGGTTTTGCTTGTAATGCTATCAGCTGTTGGCCACAAGTGATATTACATCCAGAAGGTTTAAAAAGAGAATGGCCTGAGTGAGTACAACACTATTTGGCACAGTCTGCATCCCTGAATCCTTGTATGGCTTTGCCTACTCAGTCATGGTTTATGCCTCCATCTTCAAACTATATAAGGAAATACGAAGACCCCATGTTTGAGTCACGGGCTTTTCACATTAAGCCTCGACGTTTAAAACTCACATCTGTGCCCAGTCCCGTAACTTATACAAACTTCTTATTTTAGCTCCAGATGAAGGAGCAATCGCACCCCCCCTCCAATCCCAATTTGCGTTTTGCTGCTTCAGTGGAAATATCAGGTCTTGTGCTACTTACTATTCTCATTGCAAACAATGATTTTCCACAAATCAATATTAATCATATGTATGGATTTACAACAGAGAGTCCTGTTAAGAACTGTAGAGACTGTAGTCTGTAAAATACGCTTCTCCCTGTGATTCACTTTAATTTCATCAACTCGTTAGACAACGGGCAATCTTTCATTTGGGCTTAGCACGCAAAACAAAATCAAATTAAGCTGCAAGTCTGAGTCAGCAATAGAGACAGGGTTTTAAAACATCAGTAGCATATATGGAAAAAACAGTAACATTAATAATATTTGTTAGTAGGGTAATGATAAGGAATGTTTTTTTTACTGAGAAAAAAAATCTGTATTTTTATTGTTTAAAACCACTGGTATGGCAAGATAAAGTATATAGGGGCCTATTTTTAATTTGTACTAGTGTTGGCATTTTCACACAGTTTTCAGATGAATACATTGATAAGTGATCCCAGCCGTTCAAGTGAGTGTTAATTTGTTTACAGGGGACAGAAGCTCACAATGTAGAACCTAGGCCAGAGCCACTCGTGGCAAAAAGCACTGAAGCAGTAAATATCAATTCAACGGTTGTGGAAGGCGTGACTGAAGCTGCTTTGTGTTACACGTTCATTTACATTAATGTACATCAATGCATGACAAGGACAGCCAGAAAAAAACAAGTAATTAGTCAATACAGGAGGCCAAAACATGAGGCCACACAACGAGACCCATTGATGTGTAAAGCAAAAGATGCTCAACAAGCTCAGCACAAATTGAGCCAACAGAACTCAGGGGTTGGCAATCAGACAGAGAGAGAGAGAGAGCGAGAGAGAGAGAGAGAGAGAGAGAGAGAGAGAGAGAGAGAGAGAGAGAGAGAGAAAGAGA
>JBBIGA010000153.1:8145857-8161834 GCA_037576975.1 Alestes dentex | reverse complement strand
CAGAGAGCAAGAGACAGAGAGCAAGAGACAGAGAGCAAGAGACAGAGAGCAAGAGACAGAGAGCAAGAGACAGAGAGATACACAGAGAGAGGCAGAGAGACAGAGAGAGGCAGAGAGACACAAAGAGAGAGCGACAGAGACAGATAGAGACAGAGAGAGGCAGAGACACACAAAGAGAGAGACAGAGACAGATAGAGACAGAGAGAGGCAGAGAGACAGAGAGAGATTAAACCAATATCTTTAACTGACATTCAGTCATTCTCCATGAAGTAGGTTATACACCAGTATAAAAGATGGACATAACTGACATCTTTAAGGACTTTCAGCAGTTTCAACTCTTCTTGGAATCCTGTCAAAAAACTCTTTAACTGTTTGCAGTAGAATACTACACCATTGTTTTGGAAGACATATGAAACGAAAGGAAGTGGAAATTTATTTCACACTTAGCTTTAAAAAACATGAGTCATTTTCATATCTGGTGAAAGACCAGAGGAAAACAATGAGTTCTCAGAAACGTGCAGAAGGTGTCTGACTCCTTCTTGACATTAATGACACCCCTCTCAAACTTCTTAAGCAAAGAGTATGGGGGCATATTAACTTGCAGTGAGAGGTAACCATAGGGTTCACTTATAAAATTCTCAATTAACTAACTAATGACTCTCATGACATGTCTGTCCATATCATTGTGGAGTGATCACCAATAATAGACGACAACAGACATCCTTTGGCCTTCTCAATACCTAAATACGTTCAGAAACAGGAAAAAGGTTTGAAGACAATTCATCGGACTATATCACATTTTTTCCATTACTCAATGGTCCAAGTTTAATGCTTATTACATCCGGTTACTCGCCTCAGCGCACCAGTCTTAGATACAAACAGCTTCCAAATGGCAGTCCTGTCATAAATTCTAACTTTGTGAAGCTCATGATATGCAGCTTTTACTGAGGCTGGATGAAAGAGGCACTGATTCAATTCTGAGGTCATAATTTCGTGGGGTTAAGCACCATGAAGTGTTCATTTATCCACGTCTCTGAGGATTGACTTGCAACTACCGTTTCATTTTGCAACTACAGTTATACTGTGTTTGACATTTGCTGTCATGACTGATGAAACTCTATTCTGCATTGTACTAAATGTTGTCTTGTCCAGTTGTATTGTTGCTCTTGTGTGTTTTTTTTCTTAGACACTCTTAGGCCTCGTTCACACGGGCGTCTGAATCTTGGATAAATGAATGCGCTCTGAACGTCATACGCGTTTTTGTTGCGTTTTGTAGCAGTGCTTTTTTTTATTTCAGTGAGGCATTATACTGGCGTTCGCCTGGCGCTGTTTAACGCCAGCCTGCAGCCCAATGTGTAGTTCCGTGTATTCACCTGTAGGCGCAGTAATTATTCAGTCCAGATTGTTTACATGTGGGACATCTTGATTTGTAGTTCTACATTGTAAACATGGATCCTTACAATGTAGAACACTGGAATCATGGGACATATTCGGTCCTCCAGAACTTCAACTGAACACCATGTGAACGCAGTAACAGCGTTTTCTTTGCATTCGTCGGGATTTCGGCAGAAATTGACGCCAAGAAAACATTGCATGCAATGTTTTTTGACGCCACCCGAGCGCCGGGGCTGAACGCCCGTGTGGACGCTGTGATTTCCGATGAGCAGAAAAACGGTCGACGCTCAGTCCGTGCTCACCTCACGTCACGAACGCCTGATTCAAACGCCCGTGTGAACAAGGCCTTATTGTCTTGTCTGCACTTGTGGTCTTGTGGTGTTCCGCTTAGTTCTGTGCTGTTCTCGTGTTGCACCATGGTCCTGGAGGCACGTTGTTTCGTTTCACCGTGTACTGTGTGGATATGGTCGAAATGACAATAAAACTACTTGACTTAAAATTCATTTTGCAGTTTTTGATCTCTTCTTAATTCTGTTACTTTTTTCATATCGCTTTCTTCAAGTCCTTCAGAGGGCTTATTCTCATTTCTTTTTATTAGCTGACACATACTGCCTAATTGGAACTCAATCTGACTCACCTGGGGAGTTCTTTCATGTGGTATTTGCATGCCTATTGCTCACCCCTGCACCCCCTAGTGCATCAAGCATCCATGAATCCTTATTCAGCACATAGGAATGCTAACCACACAAACCCTGTACACTACCAGTCAAACGTTTGTGCACACCACTTAACTATTTCTTCCATAAACTGCAGAATTATTATTCTTGTTAAACACTGGAAAGCTGATGAGTGAACAACTATAAGTGAAAATATGTAAAATAAAACAAGTTTCCTTTAGAAGATGAAAGAATGCCTGACATCATATTAACTGGTTGTGTGATGATGAGTCTATTTCTAGACTGTCCTTCAACTTTAAATGCATGACTTAACTGTTTCATTCCATTGTCTGTTACTACAGAGCTCATTAAATATCTCAAAGCTGGTCTTGTGATCCACACCATAAGTATAATTATAATTATATTAGGTGGGTTTTTTTTGTAGGTCAACAGTGATAAATACTAGCTAATAAAGCTTCATTTGTTAGAAAATATATAGATTGTATTTTTAGTCATTATTAAGTGAGTAACATGCAAATGTTGAAATTCTGTGTGTGTAAACATTTTTGACTAGTAGTAGCATACAGAATGGCAGAAACACATTCAAGCCATGATCTGAATGTTTTTTGTTTTTTTTTTCGTTTTTTTTTTTTAGTTGTATGCAGTTATAAACCAGGTACAAAGCTCTTTTAGCACATCTGAGGAGAACGCTGATTGCAAACTGACACTCACCACAAGCTCAGAGAACATGGCATCCAGCTCGTCGTAGCTGGGGATGGGCAGTGTGGGCTCCATGGTCTGAAGAACGAAGTCCTCCCTCAATCGGTAGGTGATCTCTGGGTGGTCGCTGCTCTGGAAGCAGCAAAAGATAAACGACATGCTTCGTCCTCCACCGCCACGTTTGCGGGGCGCCATGGCTGCTCAGGGAGGGTCAGGGATCAGGATGGTGGGTGAGGGGCTAGTGCTGCTCCCTCAGGTGCCTCAGCTATCTCTGTCTTGCCTCTGTCACAGAACCCTGAGAGAAAAATAGACATGAATCAGTGTTGCACAACCTACAGAAGTGCTTTTCAGTATAACACTATAGTAAACAATTCAGTATTCATTTCTGGTGTTGTCCTGGCAAGTCCTGGTATCTGGTGTCCAGAAGACCCTGGAGATGTCCTTGTTCGATCAAAACGACTAAAATGGGCAAATAGCAGAGAACTTAAATCAAGTGTACTTCAGGACCAGAACTGAAGAACCCTGACCTAGACAAGCACAAAGTTGACTATAATTCAAACTGCACATACTTTGTCTTTACACATACTTTGTCTTTTACTCATAAAGGCATTCAGAAAGATGAGGGCATGTTTTAAGTTAACATTTATAATTTGACGTAACAGCATCAAAATAGGGACTGGATTCAAAAATCTAATTAGTGTTGAAATTAATGCTGATTACGTAATTGCATGATTACGTTCTCGATTTGTTCTGTAGTAAAAATTCTTCTATCATGACAACCCCACAACAGAGTCCAGGAAAATACTAAGCACACACTACTCACTCACCCTGTTTAGCACTCTAGAGGCAGAATGCATTAACAGCGCACACATATTGATCCCTGAGCATAGGCTGCTTTCGAAGAAAGCACAGGAAGTGAATCTTAGATGGCCATTAGGTTAGATTGTCTCCGGGGAACTACTGTAATGATTACGATCGCTCCTTTCTATTCATAATCCAGTCTCAGGCCCCAGGAGCCCTTCAAAGCATACGGAGAAAGGAAGTTCTCCAGCTGACTTTGTACAATTTAGGGACATTCACAAGGAAAGTGATAGGAGCTTTAGTTTCACCTCAGACAAAGACACAGTTCACACAATCAAGTGCTGTTCTCATCAGAGAGGCTGAAGTCTAATCTTAGCCAAGAAAATCCTTCAAACCATTTCCATAATTGTCCGAGAGTAAGAATAAAGGTGGGGCTACATTGTGATCTCTTTTCAAAACCCCAAGATGTAGTTTTAGCAATGGTGTTTATACATGTCACCCAGTTCAAATGTGTGCACCGCATATTCTCCGGTTGCAGCATGTGTGCGCTGCAGTTTCTTCATCTGTACTATCACCGGCCATTCCAGTTTAATGGGAGCTGCTGTATCAGCTGTCATTGGGCCATAGATCACAAGTAGCTGTGCAGCACACAAATAAAAACCCTGACCTCAAACTTTTAAAACCAGCATCATTCGCAACTAGGAATGCACAATAATAATAAATGCCATGTATCTATCATCAGTTTGTAAACTGAATTCATCTCATGTTCAGCGCTGATATATCCATGCTTTAACTCTCTTGCCTCCCGGTGTAATTTTCCTGTCTCCCAGTGCCAAACAGGAGGCAGCTGAACCAACACTGCTCAAATACTCCAATAAAGTTCACCGAGATGGCAGGTGTTGGAACAGCACAAACACCTGGGTGGTGTGTGAAGAGCAACCAGCTGTGCCACAGGCTGATGGTGAAAATTCTCCTCACAGCTGGACACTTCCAGCTCACAAAGGGATAGCTAATGCCAAAAGACCTGCACGAGGCAAAAGAAATGAAGCAAGAAGGGAAAGGCTGGCTTGAACAGCACTTACAGACTTAATATTTGTTTCAGAACCAGTACTTCATTCTCAACACAGCCTTTAAAAATACAAATTTGCAAATCACTACAATATTAGGTAAATTAATTGATTTTAGACTCAATCAAAATCGTCTATTTTTCGTTTGTAACAACTGTTTTTACATATTTATATATCCTTTTCCCAAAGATGCTGTGAGACACATGAGTGGTAACATTAAATCATCCAAGGAATCCCAAAGAGTGTTTTGGAATCTTGGTGGGGTCTGAAGGGTTAACATAACAACATGCTTCTAAATACTAAATAAAGACGTGAATACCACAATAGTAAACAAATACTTGAGCATTCAAATTATTCAGGCCAACCCTACTACAAACCCTACTACAAACCCTACTACAAAGGCCATGGGAGGGAGAGGTAGTGGGTGGAAAGTTCCACAATAATTCTTTGCAAGCGGGTGATGGAGATGCCCATCTGCCGGCTGTTGGTAACCAATATAATCTCCACAGCTGGAGCACAGCTGAACCCTAACCCCCTTAGCTTGTCTGCCGCCTCCAAGGAATCCCGCCCGGTCCCACCCAAGAGGCTGAAACAATTTTGACCCAACTGCCCATACACTCACACTTGCCTCAAATCTTTGACCCATAGAATACAGGCACACTTTTTTTAAAAAACAGAACTGCCCAAGTAAACATGTGCACGGCTAGACAAAAGGACATTCCACTCAGGAACAACACTGCTATGCCTTGTTCATCCATTCCCAACTAGGCAAAAGATCACACAAACACATGCAATCTTCTTCTCTGTGGTGCAATGTTGAAACACTTTTCATCAAGTACTGGGGACACTTAGAAGAAGTGTAGTGAACATAGTCATCCTCAAACATGAACATTAGGGGACTAAAGAACTTCTGGCTTTCAGATTTTACAAGCTGCCCAATCTCTGACTGATTCTCTCTGAGTGAACCTCTGATAATGATCATCAAATCATGTTAAACTGCATTAGGCCTGACAATTAGGAAAGCCTCCAGCCTATTTAAAGACAACATAAAATAATGTACTGACCAGTCAAGAGGACTGTAGAGTGAGCATATAGTGAAATGTCTCTAAAAATGCACTATCCCAACAAACATCATAGTCAAATTCTCAAAGTTGCAGGAATTAGATCCCTTTACATGCCAGAATGTCATATGAGCCAAGACTCCTGGGAGTATGACTTGACTCCTGAACTGGGTTATTGTGATTTAGAAGTCAGTCTAGCTCATTGCCTTTGGCATAGGCATCTTGACACATGTGTTGTAAAAGGATGATTTCACTCGCAAGCTGCATCAGCCATAGAAACTCTGGTTGGTTTCTGCCTTACTTTTCTCCATAACCCACAGGGCTGACCCTCAAAATGTGATGTGGCGATTTAACCCAAGGGGGTACTTGTAGAGCTAAACTGCACGTGGCTCTGTCCAGGGCAGGACAAGCCATTGCAACAATGGAAGAGGAGGAAATGAATGGGATTCAACATAGAAAAATTATCTCCGCTCTGACCACTGGGGGAAACATTTGCTAAAGGGCCCAGGGTGGAAATCTCAGCACAGAGAAAACCATGTGTCACTTACATAAGTAAAAAACATGCCATTTCACAAGCAACAACATGCAATCCAGCAGAAACTCCTTAATGGCCTTTCTTTTAACCAAGAAAACACTGAAAAGCAAATGCGCATCCGTCACTGAGTTGTATAAATTTGTAAATCCCGTTAGCACTGTTTACCAGCACATTGCAGTCTTTAATCAGCAAACAATGCAGTCCCTATAATGGCTTTGCCACATGTGTATTTCCCTTAACTGTGGAGCCAAAAAGAGTAGGACAACTGAGGATCTTTGGACTGACAACCTAAGACTTCAAAATAAGAGTGTATATCACTAAAGCTGACTTCTCCTTTGACAATAAAACTGTCCACTGTCCCCCGCTGTTCTGAGTCATCACTATGCCTGATACATTTATTCTTGCTTATTTTCACATTCATTTGAAAATTTCTGGAGATGGCAGCCCTCTGTGTTATACTTTAATTCAAATGTGTAAAGTGGCATTTGGAAGACACCCTTATCCAGAGCGACTTACAATCATTAGTTACAGGGACAGCCCCCCGGAGCAGCTGAGGGTTAAGTGTCTTGTTCAAGGACACAGTGGTAGAAAGTGGGATTTGAACCTGCAACTTTGTGGTCATTAGGTTCACAGGAAAGTGTTTTACCCACTAGGCTACTTCCACCCTGCGGTGAGGGGTACAGGGTGAGGAGGAACAGTGACAAAACGGTTCCCTAAGGAGCTCCTGTACTACACAGCACTGTGTGAGACACACAGCCCTATAGCCACACAGACTATGGCCATTCAGTCATATAGTCCATGTTCCAGGAGACTAAGGGAAGTGTACTCTTAGGGAAGTGAAAGTGACCAGTCTGTCATTCGTGAACACACCACAGCACACAGTGTGAACAGCATGAAATTCTTCTTTAACCCATTCACCAAGTAAAGCAGCGGAGATCCAGGAACACAGCGCCTGGGAAGCAGTGTGTGGGGACAGTATCTTGCTCAAGAGTACCTCAGAGGTGCTTATCAGTCTTGGGAATCGAACCCACGACTTCCTGATCGCAGAGCAGGGCAAAACTAGGCTACCAGCTGTGTACTCTTAGTCAAGGGAGGGCCACCAAACATTTGTGACTAGGATATCTGAGTCCTATAGCAAAAGATTGAGATAAAAAAAAGATTAAAAAAAAAAGAAAGAAAAATGTGATAAGGATTAGGAATAAGAGAATTTGCTTTCACATTGAGAGACATTAGCAAATTGAGCCCTAAGCGGAACTTCATGCCCAAAAACCAAACTGCCATACGTATGTTCTTCTAAAATGAAAACCATGGACATGTAAGAAAGGTATAAGATAATGTTGAGTTCCTACTTTCAAGTTTACATCCAGTCTTGTGTGTGAAGAAACGTAATCCGAAAAACGCATATTTCCCAGTTACATGTTCTCGAAGCCACAAATCACCTTAGTTTCTTTCAGTTCCGCTGAGCAGGTCAGAAATCAAACTGACAACAAAACGCAAAGTGCACATTTAGCTGCAGTTTTGCTTTGGGGTAAAAATTCCAGCAAGAAACACAATCCATCACAACCATAACTTGACCTTGATACGCCCTCTCACGAGACAGATTCTTACTACACTGTGGTTAGACATACTCATATAAATCAAGTTATGCAACAGCTTAATAGGCCCAGCGGAGCCTATGCTGTTGGTTAATAAACCAAAGAGAGAGCAGACTTTGCAAAAATCACAATCATCAAACCACACAGAGACTGTACCCATCACTTACCTACATCTCACAAGCCTTAAAATGGAGTGACCTGTACAAGTGTCCAGGAAGGTGCAGGGAATAAACTGCATTGTGTGATTCTCTTACCCCTTATGAAATGGAAACACTGATGTTCCAGAATAAAGGATACAGAGCCAGTTATACAAGTTCCATGGAAGTTTAACTTGATGATAATCATCACTTTAGGGCCATCTGAAGAGTAAACAGTATAAACTGTAAGATGACTGTTCTGCACTCAGTGACCACTAACAAATAGACTACTGCTGAATAATACACTTTGTTATTTGCTTTATATATCTTCTACTAATACTTTTACATGTATAATACACTATGTATATACTTTTTGCACTATACATACCTGTGTCTTGCAATGACAAAGAAATTCTGATGCTGCTGTGAGGCGGAATAATGTAATTTATTAAAACACATGAAATATTTAAAAAGCGAATAGTGTTAAATGGAAGAATTTTGATGCTTTTATGCACGTGGAACAAAAATAATAATGGAAATGCTTTTGGTAAAACATTAACTTAGAGCTCTTTGTAAAGCATTGGAAGAGACCAGCCGTCTTCATGTGGCCATAAAACATCAAATGTTTATTTTAACACATCCTTGACTTTCTCAAACAAAACATCAAGGAGCGTCCAACAATTTGTGCTCCATAGTGTGGTACAGTTACAGAAATCTGGAAGTAACTAAGCGCACATTGAAATTATTCACTAGAAAAATGCTTCATTGATTAGGAGTGATCATGTTTTTGCCCTGATCTAATGCACCTGATTCAGCCTCCTTGCTCAGTTGCTTCACAAGTTGGATCAGGTGTATCAGAATGGGGAAAAATGCTTTACGGTGCAGGAGTCCCTCAGGGCAAGAACTGAGAACCGCTGTGTCAAAGCGTAACCACCCAGTGTTTCTAAATGGAATAAATTCTACACCATCCTCTTATGTTTAAGCACTCTATCGCATACTCCTTTGTATCAAATTTCCCAAACCAAACTAACATGGGAGTACACTGTCAAGCAAATTTATGGTGCTAGGACAGAGGCAGAGTATTGGCTGTGTGCACTGATTTTTCTCTTCCCTCCCCTTCCCTCCTCCATACACTTCTTAGAAAATTCAGACAACGCAACTCTCCTTACAGCACAGATCAACTATTACAAAGATCAGCTGGTGTAGAAATGGGGCAAATACATTTATGGTATACAGTTCAAAGAATTATGGCAAACAAAGAGAAAATGCATTTTTATCTGAACATATGCTGTTGATTTCTTTTGGACTCACAGAACAGGTGATGGTCTAAAAGGAAGCAAGTCAAAGAGTTTTAGATCAAGGGGTAAAAGAACACACATTTTCTTCATCAAAAAAAACCACCTGCAAGCCTCTTGAAAAGCACATTTTCAGATATTCCAATTCCTTGCCTCGAGAGTGGCTATACTTTGAAGCAGGAGGAAGAGGACTTGGTATGAAACAGGTCTGGTGTGGAGATAAGAACCAAGTTCCACTCCGTTTTTGCTCTGGGACAGTAAGTGCATTAATCTGGGATTGCCCCCACTTTTTCTCTTGCTCACCCTCTGGTGCTACAGAGACCTTAATCTCCCCCCACAGGCGTGCCCTGACATGACACATTCCACACATAGCCAGCTGGGTTCTCCCACAAACCCTCCACATCCTAGTCCCCATGGCTCAACATTCTAACTGGCACATAGGAATGAAAGGCAGGGATGAATGGATGAAAGGAAAATTTCTTTATATTTTCACTGACAGCAATTATTTTTTCCATTTACATTTTTATTTAAAATCCCATCACTTTAAGCCCTTCTGAGCATTCTCTACATTTGCACTAAGGATTGGAAACAAAAGGGTTTGTAAGGCACATCACATTCTCCTGGGGGGGAAAAGAAAAGGGCCGCAGATTTTCAATGATCCACTCATTTAAATGATGCGCTGCCTCTGATTTGCAAGTGCATGGAAAAAGCCAAAGAGAAATTTCTGAAATCTGACCTCCACTTAATACACGACATTCTGGCATATGATGTTAAACTGCAGATTGAGTTTCAGTGGTCTTCTCAGTGTCCTCCTTAGTGCTGCAGTAGTCTGTCAGGTTGCCCAATTGGGGAAAGAAACAGAGGCCGGCGGAATTGAAAGGCCTGGATGAACCTCACGCTTGGGCCATGTGTCAGCACAGCGCCTGTACCCGCCTGTCAGCTTTATTCAGTGTGACAGCTAAGAGACTCCCAGCAACGTCTAGATAAATCCACACACTTTCTCTAACTCCCCTCCCTTTTCATGCCTTTTACTTGTCCTCTTCTTTTGTACATTTTCTTTTCAAAAAACATGAATGGACATCCAGCGGATGAACAGATGCAATGTTTTTTTATCTACTGATTTCGATATGTAGATTTCTAGTATCATACGATATGTAGCACCAGTCTAATACTCTTAACTTGGATACCGAAATCAGTACTGGAAGAGAAGAGGATGCATCAATAGAACGTTTAATAATATGACTGTCAGCTACAACAACAGGAAGCAGCGGTGGGATGTGAATAAGAGGATATCTCTGAGTCACTGCTACACAACCAGTAATTTCTTTATCAAATGATCCAGACCTGTCAAAATCATGACGGGACACTGGAATGGCAGCGTTTATGCAGCATTATGAGTAGAAAATGTGACTCCAGCATTTATCCAGCATTATGAGTAAAAAAAAGTCACTGTAAAACTATCAGAGGAAACACTAGCGAAGCATTCGGTGCATTATGAACCAAAGCATTGCTTTTGACTGGCAAAGTCTGGGTTGATGGAGTAGTGAGTAGCTATAAAGATGGAAGGAAAAAAAAAATGGAAGGAGAGGCTCTAACTCAGCCTTTAATCACAACAGCTCTTTACAGCAGTTTTAAACCCAGTGCTGTTCAACATAGCATTGATGAGCTTCTGACCATGTGCTACTGCCTTAACACAGTAATAACATTAAAACAATCAATGAGCACATTGGCAGACTGCTTGCAGTAAGTTTGAGGAATACATTACTCTCCAAAGGTCCTAGGCTCCTGTGCAAACTGTTTAAAGTGATTTATCTGAGCGGCAATGGATTTTCTGCTGACAAACATAAGAATTAGCATCAGAATAAAGGTTAACAAACAAGAAAACATAAAATTGTCATGATTTGTTTTATTTGTTTTATTTGTTAAAAGAACTTGAGGTTTTGTGAGCTGGTTAGAAAAAAAAAAATCTAATGAAGTATCGACTGAGCCGAACCAGGTTTTTAAGGTATTTGATAAAAACTACAATGTCATACTGGACTTCCACAAGGAGAGGTCTGGGAATGATTAAGCAAACACACAGACATACATAGAATCACTATCAAGAATCTCAATCACTATTACAAATCACTATTAACAAATAATAGAAATATCATTTGCATATATTCTAACAGAAGCTTTTAAAAGCATATACCACCCATCTAAACTGGTTTTAAATATAATTTTCTCAGGTGTCTGCATGGTACTGTACATTAATTGTTAACAATACTTTTTGACGTCATTATTTAAAAGTGTTCTGTACAGTTTCAAAGCTTTTTATTGTATTTTTTCTTAACATAATTACAGCTACCTGACAGAGCCTGACAGAACAGATCAATCGTAAAGACAACTGACAAGTAAAAACAAGTGCAACCTCAAGGATGCTGAGCAAAATGGGAAAAAACCTTTTGCTCTTCCTTGAAAAGGTTCTCAAGGAACTAACCTTCATTTAAGAAGGTTCTCCTTGAGCAAAACACTTTCTGCATACTTCAACCTAAAACAAACACACACACACATGTACTCAGATAGCGCTTCTTCAGCATGTAATGAAATCCTGATAGTTGGGGTTTATGATAGAAAATGCTTATTTTCTTGCATGAATGCCCATTACAGATGTGTGGGACAGATGTGAACAGATGTGTGGGACATTCTTGGTTGTGTTACATGATAGCATTGATGTTAAAATTGAAGAGATCTGAAATCTGGAGATATGCTGTAAGCTTTATATTAGTCTGTGTATGTCTGGAAGTATGGAAAAGTTATATGCATGTACATGCATGTGGATTCTGGGCGTGTCTGAGGCATAAAGGTCATAAAGCCAATGTGCCACGGGTGCTTTCGGGGAGTGGCTCGTCTCTCTGATTACAGGCCTTTAACCCAGAACCCACCTTTCATATGTCCCACATGGGCTGCAGCCCCTAATTCACAAACAACCCCCAAAATCAATTTCACATGTTGATAAGAGTTCTGACACTGGACAGGCCTAAAATAACTTTCTTGAATCAACAGACTACAGCGGGCCACTGGGGAGCCATTAGTAGCTTCGCCCAGCATGGATCCTAGCAGGCAGGTCTAAAGAATGAGATACAGCCTACACTTTTCAAAAGAGGTGTTGAGTAACACAGCTATTATGAGAAAAGTCCTTCATTAATCACGAGGGCGGTGGTAGTCCGACGGCTAGCCATTGGGTGTCCCGCTCGTGTTATAATAACCTCACAAACCACCAAGCCGGCCGGCAAAAGCCCCACAACAAGGGCTGCGGCTCGATCCAAATACAACCAGCCCTGAAGTGAACCCACGGAGGGGTTCAAATTCCACACTCCCTCCTGTCTTCAGCAACTTAGAGAGAAAAACAGGAGAGGAAGGGAAAAAAAAAAAAAAAAAAAAAGACAGAGGTCGAAGAGCTGTTCTTCCACACAGATGGCTTGTCAAACGTGTTCTGCAGACAATGAGACCCCATCCCCCACCTCAATGTTTGCACAGGCCACACCAAGCCACCCAAACACTCCTGCTCTACCCACACACATACACACTATTGTGAAGCAAGGTCAAAACGAGTACAAAAGATTGTTACTATACATCACTGACCAAAGTTCATTCCAAATTTTACCACAATATTTCCAAACAAACTTTCTAAAGAAATGTGAACAAAAGACAACAAGTAATCCTTGATGCTTAACCTCAGTTATTATTTAGTCTTTCAGTTTTGCCACTACAGGGTCACTGAATTCATCTATTAATAAAAACTGTAGCACATAGCGGTGGGCATTATGTCAAATATACAATATCACAATACATGACAACACGATATGGTTCTTTGATGTGTGTAATATTGTGAAAATTTCTCAATAAATACCAGCATATTGCTCATCATGGCGTTAAAAAGGCTGCATAAAAAGACTTGTTTTAGATAGCAATTTGAACATCGCTGATTTATTTTCGGACCACGCCTTTATGTGGTCCCCTTACAGTTATTACATAATCACCTGATTACATTTGAGAAATTCACAGATGTCCCATGAGAATGAGAATTTGGGATATTTTCATTAGCTGAGTAGCTGAGAAGATGCCGATCGATCGACTGACAGATAGATAGATCGACAGATCGACAGATAGATAAACACATGCACTGAGAATCGTCTTAATTCTATATGCACAACTGAGGTTTGTTCATTTGTTATCTATGAAGCTCATCTTAATACAATCTCTAGAGCACTGATTCTTATGCTTCACATTTATATTTAATTGCTGTGTGTAGTGAGTTGGGTTGTGGCAAAAATGGTGCCGTTTAGGGAACTCTGAGGACCACTGCTCACAAAAAACATGCCTAATTGCCCACACTGAAGATATCTGTGTGTGCGCACATATGCAACAGCGTAATACATCATTTTTCATAAATACAATGTAGTGTTAGCTACAAAATAAACATAGGTAACTGTCTACTCTACTTTAGGCTTGTACTGCAATGTAAAAATACAATAAAACTGGGCACAATTATAAAGGTAACCCCAATTATTTACATGTAATTATTAATCTGTTAAATGTTGTGACGATGACAGGTCTACTTATATATGTGAAAGGGTTAAAGCCATTAGAGCATTAAGAGGGTCGCAGCTGAGAATGAGCTGTGGGGCTTTGGGACTGTGAAGGCAGGTATCACTGATATACAGGGGGTGAATGGACCCAGCGGCTTCCATGGATGCTAATCCTAGCGTTCAACTGAGGACAGCAAGGGCAGAGGCAAACACGCAGTCCAGTCACACTGTAATCAGGTCACTTCTACTGCTCCAAAAATCAATCAATCAATCAATCAATCAATCAATCAATCAGTCAGGAGACTGTATATACACCATACTGGAATATTTATTTATACTGAAAATAGAGTTCATCTTCATCCACTTTTCAGAGCTTTTCAAGGTGCAAGAAACACCACATTATGTCTTTTAGTGGGTTTAAATGCAGACCTGTCTCAGGGATCAGGCAAACGAGTAAGTGTCTCTTTGAATATGTGATTCCACATCAGAGACCAGCACGCAGCACTCTACTGAAACGACGCTGTTCGAATGCAGCAAGTTGCCCGTCGCTCTCCTCTGCTGCAGTTGCCATAGCAACCATCACTTGCTTCACCGGTGTTCCGGCCTTTTTTTTTTTTTGTACCACTGTAATCAACAGATCATCGCCAAATCAAAGCATACACGTCTGTGTTCTGTATAAGAAACAAAGCACAGTTCTACCTTTACATGCATCAAATGACAGAATGTCACGGCTGTTAGAAATGTTGAAGGCAAGCGGGAAGAATTCCCGTTATCCATCAAGAGAGCCACACCCTCCAATACAACACAAGCTAACCGGCTCACGGAGAGAGTGACAGGTCAGCTGAGCTTCCTCAGAACAGCTGCTAATGACCTGCTAAAAGCGATGAATGTTCCTCAGCCCTTTACTGAAAGCTGAAGACTTGATTCTGCCTAGCTGAAAGCGAATCAATTAAACAATGCACTACATGTTTTAAAGGCAAGGTCAAACGAAAAGACACAGACCAGACCATCTCTCATCATATATTCAGCTTTTTCAGGCAAAGGAAATGCAACAGAGATGTCAAACTATAGAGTTAGCAGCATTAAAGTGACCTCAGCGCAGAGAAAGCAAGTGCAAAGAGCAAAGAGAGAGTAAAAATAAAGATAAAGCAGAGTGTCTGTGAGAGAAAGCCTGTCACACAGTGTGACACTGGGATGGAAAAACAGATGATAAGACTGAGTGAGCCGTAAAAAGAGGCTGCTGCTCCATTTTCAAGGTCCATTCTTATTGACCTCCTTATCTCCTCTAGTCTACCCCCCCCCCCCCTTTACTTGCTAAAATGGATTCCTGCAGCACCCCCCACCACACACACACACACACACCTCTCTGGGGAGCCAATACGCAGCTCATATAAGGGGAGGAGGGGTGGATTTCATCAGGCTCATCAGATCCACATTGCCGGTTTTCATTACAGCCCAGATGAGCCAGTGGAGCATTGCTCCATCAGCTCCCCCCAGCAAAACCACAGAGGCCAACACCTCAAAACAGCAAAGAATAAAACACGTGTCATTCTGGGGTTAACAGCCAATCAAGCCCAGCTGCCTCCATGCAGATAAGCAGACCAACAACACCACAGTGGCTTTGCACATTCCAAACCACAACCGACTGTCTACTGTAACTGCACTGAGAAAAATCCCCCCGCTGTCACATCACCGAGCCCCTCAGGCTAGCCTTCTCTTACCTTCTACACCCCTGATCGGACTCCGTTCGTTGTGCGTATCCCTCGAGTCTTAACATGATCAGTTCTGCAGTGAGACAAGAAGAGAATACGGTCTCAGCCAAGGACAGCAACAGCAGTCGCTTGCAAACTGTACTCAGTCCAGCTCAGAGTGCCCCTTTAAAGCAATTCCACAGCGTTTCCACAAATGTCAGGTCCTCGTTTCCCAAAGCCTAGAAATGTAAAGCAGGGCACTGCTCACATTGCTGATTCTCCTTACTCTACCGGCACACTCTCAGCCCCTCCCTGCTCTCTCACAGCCCCTCTCACACGAACGCCTTTCCATCCTCCTCTTCCCCTCCCTCTATGAGGACACATACACACACACACACACACACACACACACACACACACACACACACACACACACACACACACACACACACA
>JBBIGA010000153.1:8102677-8138501 GCA_037576975.1 Alestes dentex | reverse complement strand
CCCCCCCCCCCCCCCCCCCCACACACACACACACACAAACTACTCCCCCATAAACACAAATTCACACATGAACTGACTCCCCCATAAACAAACTCACACCGTACCAATCTCTTTGATCCCTCACTGATATGCTTGCATTTTGCACATTTTTTAAAAGTGTTATATAATACATTTTATAGACTGTGTCTGCTAGTTTAATTTTTTTGCCACTGAATGCAATACTGAATCCACTCACATTTGGTGCTTTTTGTCAGCTGCGCAGTAGATTGCCCTGTCCTGTACTACTGCATTTATTGCTCTTGCGTTCTAAATTCTTGCACTTTCTTTTTGTCTTTGTGAAGTCTTTTGTTGTTTTTGTGTTTCGGTTCCGTGTCTGTTGTATAAATGGTTGAAATGACTACACTCTAGCATTTGGCACTCTCCTCTGGTCCTCACGCTGTCCTGAAACTTGACAATGTTTCCTTATAGTCGCTTTAGATAAAAGAGTGTGCCAAATAAATGTAAGGTAATGACTATAAAAGACCTTAGAAGAAAAACCCAGTTCAGAACCAAAAACTGCTGGATAACTGAACCCGTGACACTATCACACTTTGTGATATTCCTTAGTCACTGTATTTTACAAAAATTTTGTTACAATATGTGACACAATGTGTTGAGTCAAATTATATATAAGAAATGTCAAATACTGACTGAGATTTGGCTTATCTGTGCTACTGCAATAACATATTTAGAGGTTGAGAAGCAGCCAGCATAAGCATCTCAGTACATGTAAACACTGCTTAACTGTGACTTGCTCTCTCTCTCTCCATATATTACAGAGGCAAATCGACCAATCTAAATTTAAATGCTAAATATTCGGCCCCTGATCAATGGATCAAGGAACTGCAAACATGCACAATACACCGGATATTAATTCACGTTTTAAATGCCAATATTCCAAACGGGCTCAGACTGAGAAACAGAGGCCACCTAGAAGAGTATGAAGCTCCCTAAGTGTGCTGTGGTGCAATGGGTTCTCCAGAGACATGAAGTTCAATCATATACATCTGAGATGAGCTCAATACCATACAAAAGAGGGGACAAACCACCTAATGCCCTTGATATTGGACAGGAGGTTGAAGGAGAAACTTTCTACAAACTTTTGGATGTACAGTGTATCATATTGCGCACCCCTAGCTTCCTCCCTCGAGCCAGCTAAGTCACGGGTTTTCAGATGTATGTGTGCAAAGTTCAGCTGAACTGTGGTTCGAAAGCCTTTCCAAACCTAGCAGTCATGCTTTAAAAGATGATCAAATGTAAACACCAGAGGCTTATTTAAAGAAATTAAAGGATAAAGCATGGGACAGCCATGATCCTCTCACATCTGTGGGCAACACAGACACTGTAAAATGCATTATGTAGTTTTAATCTAGTTCAGCGCACAGCAACGGCAGTAACAGAATTGACAGGCACCAGTAATGATGCACTTTCTCGCTGAAGCTTGAAGGCCACAGTGATAGCCAACCACAATCCTTTTTATCACTCTCCCAGCCAATCACAAACACGTCTTCTGCTGCTGGCCTCCAATAATACAGTCCGTTCACACCAGAAGTTGACTAAAAGCCAACACATGAGGCATTTGGAATGTGTGATATCCACAGAGACCACAGCCCCAGTCCGGCCCCGCTCTAGGATCCCTCAAAAGGCTAATTAAACAGGAGAGGAGGGGGTCAGCCCAGCCTCTCAGCTTGTAATTAGAGCTGGCATCGTCAGAGCTGCCATACACACATCTCTCTTTCTCTGTACTCTAATATTCCTTCTCCAGCACCAGGCTGTTGGTGGTCTACACCCACTAATCCTGAACAATCCAAAATTGTATTTGAAAATTGTATTTAGGAATAAAAATCATCGTTCCTTTAAATAGTGGGGCTGCAACTACTGGTTTATTTTAATGAATTTTCAAACTAAAATTCAAATTCAAAAAGTCAAATTAACTAATCCCATAATCATGCCTTCAGCAGTGTCCATTTTTTGTTTGGGTATGTATTTATCCATCTTGATGAATATTTGACTTTATGTTGACTCATCATTGCAGTAAGGCCCAACATAAACATCAATCTTTTTGTAGGCTACGATTATAAACTAAAGCAGTCAAACTGATTAACTGACCATGTTGCTTCCTGGTAGTCTTAGTAGTAACACCAAGTACACAGACAAAATGATGTACTGCACTGTGGATATGCGCACACACACCAGTGTCCTCAGACACAAAGAATTATGCACAGGCAATTAAGCAATGTTTACATGTACTGAGAAGCTCCTGCTGGCTGCTTAGCACATGAATAAGCAACATTCTCAACCTCTAAATATGTTATAGCAGTAGCACAGTTAAGCCACATTTCAGTCAGCATTTGACATTTCTTACATATAATTTGACTCAACACATTTTGTAACGTGTTGTAACAATATTTTTGTAAACTACAATGACTAAGGAATATAATGGCAGTAAACAGACTAAATGTCTTGATCTCAATTTCGATTATCTCTTATTTTGTGATATATTCTCAATTATCTCACAAAAATAATTGCAATTAGGTGATTATGCAATAATGGTTAGAGGCATATTTTCACTCCTTATTAATATTAATGAAGACAGAACATCTGCCTTGTAGGACAATAGTAAGAGGAGAGAGACTGAAAAAACAGAACAAACAAAAAAGCCTGTAGATGCTGCAAGATGGGGGAGGAAAGAAAGAAAGGAAGTAAGAAAAACAAATCTGAATATGTACTGATTATCTGAATTTTTAAGTCAAAACATATCCAGAGTCACCCAGAGTATTCTCTTGTTCTCTTTGTGACACCAAAACTTTTGAAGCCATCTTGGCAAGGCTGACCCTTTCCTGACCCCTGCAGGGGAGCCAGGAAAGTGTGTGCTTGGACTCAATCATGAACATCACGTTGCTTGCTTTGCAGCGGACAAACACTCAGGGCCATTTTCTCAATGTGTAGTATTTAGCCGTATTGTTGACCCAAGCCACGTGTGCTATTTATGGAACACCATTACCTCAACTGCTGACCTGCACAGTGAAGTCCAGACTAAGAATTTATATCAGCTGAGACAAGGCAATTTACATCAATGTAAATATGAGGTTAGCAGCGATTACTAAAGTCATGTTGAGTTTTTACATCGCGGAAGCCTACAATTTCTGAAAAATGGCAGATTTCGAGACTTGAAGGCCAAAGGCATGCTATGAGAAAACAGTGCAGCTGTTGGAGACATGCTTACAGCAGATTATTGGAATTTGGGGGTTAACGGCTCTGGTTTAACTCGCTGATCCCCAGATGTGTCTGTTTCTTTTTGATGCCAAGGCGCTCACTGCACTAATCTCACGCACGCAGGCCCGCGGTGCTGGGAACGGCCTGTCAGCAGCTCCGTCACACCACTTTAGCCACAGCCTGCTCTCCGGCCATGCACAGCTGATAAGAGCTCAGAGGGTGACCCACTCAAATGTGCCTCAGGAGCATCACATTACAGAATGAGACACATCCATTAGAAACACTAGGATTTCAACAATATTAAGATTTCCAAATGAACCAAGACTGCAAGAATACTATATATTGCATTGTTGAATGCAAACTCTGACACACAGGTATCATAAGAATATATTGAATTACTGATTATTAAAACTGATTATACTGCATAAGGTATAATTAAAAAATTAAACAAGCAACCTCCAGTGAGTGCACCCCAACCCAAAACCTGCTGGCAACTGTTTGAGGCAAGAGGGTCTATCTTAAACTAGGCGTGCTGATCTACAGTTTGTGTGTCAGTTACGGTCATAAATACAGAAAGGATTGAGTCAGTTATGGTCAAATTCTCCAGGTACGGTGTAGATTAAAAAGGTTGCTCATAATGCTTTTTGTCCTGTGACTCCTTAATGAAGAGACATTAAAGATGTTTTGATGGATTACTTGATGACGTACAATGAAAACATTGTGGTTGATGATAAGTTTCCAGGACTTGGTCAACATAATTTCCTTTCTATGGAAAATCTCCATTCAAAATCCTTTGTAGGACAGGACTACAACCCTGAGTGGGAAACCAACTCCTAGTGTTTGTTAGCAACAATAACCTTGTATTATATTATAGTATAGTATTATAGTTATAGTATTATAACTATCTTGGCTGATTGACCACATCTGAGGCAAGTGGAAAATATTCAGCAAAATTTAAAAGCCGAGAGAAGTATATATTTGTTTGCCAATTATGGTAACCACATTATTGTTAAATATTATACTTTTATAATGTTAAATGCTGTAATAACCAAAAATAGAAACAATGAAACATCAATATATCTCATTTCCATGGACTTCTCAAGAAGTCATTACACCCTATGGTAAAATGAAATAGCAATTAGTAATAAAATTAATACAAGCAAGTAGTGTTCAAAAAATGCGCAGCATTTGTTTACAGGAGCCCTCAAGCTAAAGACAATGAATGTTTTTCTGCTCTCAAACCATAAACACTTTCCATTTGCATTTGTGGCGACTGTGTACTTCCTTATTCTACCTGTATCTCTATGACAGCGGAAGGCTTATGAGACATAACACGGCAGCGACAAGCAACACTGACCTATGCTGACTCACACAAACTGAGAAAGCTGCTTATCTCCTCACATGCTTCAAAACCTGAATGACCACAAAGCCTCAAAAGGAAAGACACCTGAGACTTTTTAACTAGGTTTAACTAGGTGACTGTTCCTGACCCAGACACAGATATCTTCCCTGGCCATCAGTGTCAGTCATAACAGCAAGTTAACATGCGTGTGACAGGAAAAAAGCAGGTAACGCAGGTGAGCTGGACAGATGCTGACACACGTCCTGCAGGGTAAGAGGATCAGCCTTTCCGTCTGGAGCTCACAGGCCTTGAACTAGAAAGTCCTGTCATGCTCCAGACTAGAGCTGCTCAATGTGGACAAAATATCAGTTTAGTTTACTGCTACATATTGCCATTGCAATGCCTTTCAAGAGATTACTATCATCAATTTTCTGGACTTAAAAAGAAAGTGTATTCAGAGTCAGAAAACTTAATTGATCCCGGAGGAAATTGTTTATGTAATGACTGCAAAGTCACACAGAGAGACAGTCACACAGAGACAAGAATAATATAAAATATAAAATAAAAATAAATCTGAATAAAAATCTGTAGAAAAAAAAAAAAAAAAAAAAAAACAATATGAAAATACACTATGCTATATATACAAATGCTGGGTATAAATCCTAACGACACAAATGGTGGTTAGGAGAACGTTATTGCACTCAGTAGAGATCAGTAGTATAAAAGCAATATTGGCATAAGCAGAGATGTAAGATTATTGCACATGTAAGATTATTGCACATAAGATATTGCACATAATGAAGTGATTCAGCACCCATATTTTTCCCAAATGGTGCACTTACTTCATGCAGTTCACATATGGAAAACAAGCTAAGAAAACAGCCCATTTTCAAATAATGGTTTTTGTGATGTCACAAATCTAACACATTTAAAACTACCTCCTTATTCCAGTTACAGCAGTTTAGCCCCGCCCATTCATGCACTGATTTTCCAGCACCTTTTATGGTTTTTGTAAAATATTACGTTTGATTTGTTATATTACATGATGACCTCGATTCATCAGAACACATAGTAACTCACCTTGAACTGTGATTGGTCTCCCTATCAGAAATACAGCGATTAGAGGCTCATTTGCATATTGCAGGCTTCTGCAATATCAGTACTGCAAAGACTGATATCGTGATAGTGATTAGCCGATGATATATTGTGCAGCCCTACACTGAAAAAAGACAGACAGACACAAAACTCGTGGGGTCTATAAAGCCAAGGCAACTTTTACAACTCCTTACAACTTTCTAAGTTCATTGGGTCTAGGCAAACATGGCTACAAGGCAGAAACAATTAGATCCAGCTTCAGTAATATTTCTGGTGTAATTACATTTATTAGAACCTGCAGCTGTCAGTCCATAATCTCCTCCAGGCAACAGGTTATACAGAGGGAAGCTGAGGGCATGCATGACTGCACTGTGTGTTCTTGTTGCTATGCCAGGAGAGACGAGTGGCATCAGCAGCGTAACAGGACTGACGAGCACATGCTGCATGCAAATAAATCCACACGCAACAGCCTTCACCTCAGCTGCTATATGAAACGACCTTCTCTTATTTGAGTACAGGGATACAATCCATGGAACGGCTGGCAAAGGAACGCTTCGGAGGCTTGATACAATCTATCATTCTACTATTTGATTTGTTATAAATGCCCCCATTAATACACACCACTGCCTTTTGTTTTCTTTAGGCAAATGGCCCTCCCTGCAAACACACTGTAGCCTTCATTGGTTCACGAGTATTTATAAAACTCACCTTGTTTAACTCAGTTATTACAGACAATTTCCATGACCATGTACATGTTCTTCCTATTACATTAGAATAAAGCCTCTTAAATAGCACCTCCTCTGGCCTCGTGTCATTCCAATCTGTTGCTGCTAATGACTGGAATTCATTAAAAAAATGTTTAGATAAATTGGCTTGTCTGTTGTTTAAGTGTTTTTTAATTTGTCTGTTATGGCTTGTTTGTTTTTGAAACGGTTTGTTTGTTTTTTAAAGTGCTTTCTTGCCAGGCTGTCACTGTAAATAAGAAACTGTTCTGGCAAAATAAATGTTTCGAATAACTGAATAAAAATGAATTAAGATATATTTTAATGCTAGTTAAAGACGAAGTGAGCATCAACAGTCTGCATCAAACATTCAGTAAACTTGTATGCTATATACAGGTTTATTGGATGTTTGATGCAAACTGCCGATGCTCAGTCTTTAGCATTCAAATGCACAAATATTCATTTAACTCTGAAGCACTAGACTAGTCACAATAAACCAAGGCTTTTAGGAAAGCCCTGTTTCAGGGACTACGCTGAGGGACAGCAAGTCTGGCTTGACTGCTTCGACATGTCTGAACAACATTGGCTGCTTGTTTGTAGGCAACAATTTTGTTTTCTTCGAGGCCTGGGCCAAGCCAGCGATAAATAAAGTCACGCTTCACCACGCATAATCCCAGCTCACCCCGAACCAGACCAAATCTTCAACGCAGAGCAAAGTTTGGGCCTCAAAAGAGTCTTACCCCAGATCTACATGAAATCCTGGCTGATGTGGGGCCTTCAAGGGATGTTTCCAGCTCACAGTTTAGCTGCGAGCTGGCGCTTGTCCAACATCACTTATCGCAGCCATTCTTCCTGAACACAGCGCTACATGCACAATAAGCCCTGCAAGGAACCCTGCTAGGAGCTTCTTTCACTGGGCTCCTCCAACCATTAAGCCAGTGATATTGACATGACCGGCTCTAACTGTCCATCAAAAGGCTGGGGATACCACATTTTCAACTTGCTTTTAATGAATGAGTAGAAAGTTTTGAAAACCAAAAATTCAAAAATTATTGAGTTACACTGAAGATTGAAGTCATTCTCAGTGATGTGAAATGGTGTTATGGGGAAACATGTAACAGTACCTTGCATTCACCTTTTAAAAGTACTCTCGGCCAAAAGCTTGACTTAAATTTATCACAAAACAGTGTTTTAGGTGGCAGGTAGCATATCTGTAACCATTTCATTTAACATCTTCCTCCAGCTTTCAGACCCATTAAACTCTTCAGGAATCTGGTTCCTGTCACCACTGCAGTAAATAATCGTGATTCTAAGGCTTTGTTCCCACTGCAGACCAGGGGTCACCAATCTTACAAGAGGAGTTGGTGGCCTGGTGGTTAGGGAGTTGCCCCTGCGGTCGGAAGGGCATGGGTTCGAATCCTAGGACTGCTAGCGGCACCACTGAGATAGCTTGAGCAAGATACCGTCCCCACACACTGCTCCCAATTGCTGGTTGCCCACAGCTTCAACCGAGTGAATGGATAAAATGCAGAGAACAAATTTTAAACGGTTCACACTGTGCGCTGCGTTCACACATGACAAACGTTTAAGACAATTATTATATATTTTTTTTTCAAAAACAGGCCAGTGTGGCCGCAGGTATTCTTTAAAGTCAAGCAGAAGCTCACCTGATTTCTCTTGCTTGACCCTGTTCTCTCAAACAAATAATTATTAGGTGAGCTCAGCTCCTGCTTGGTTGGAATGAAAACCTGCAGCCACACTGACCCTTTGAGGCTGGGATTGAAGATTCCTGCTCTAGACCAAGCCAGATTTGCTTGATCAGCCTGTACTGGCTCATATACTCACACTGGTTACCATACACAACAACATACACAAGAACATGTAGACTAGAAGAAACAGGCAAAACAAGGATTTATGTGCTCAGATCTTGACAACCCTAATAATATTTTAATATTTTACACAGTTATATTTCACAACAGGATTGCACTTAAGATGTGATAAGATGATATTTATCACTGTCCCAATATGTTTGATATAGTAGTGGTAGAATAGTAGAGTACTGATGAGGCTTTAAGTTAAAATCTTAACTTTCAAACTACAGCATGCAAAGAAAAATTAAGTCTGGCTACAGTTCTAAACGTTCGATTTTCATATTGCACATTTTGAAGTCAAGTACCGCTGCCATGTAAAAAAGCGGTAGCGTAGAGATACGATTTGAATCAGGTTTTAAATTGCCAACAAAATGTGGCTTGAATCAGATCAGATAAAGTCTCATTTCTGGTGTCTTTTTGCTATTTAAAATGCAAAAAAATCAGTCTCACTCAAATTAGATGCTGTAAAAAAAAAAAATAAACGAGCTACAAATTCACTACAAAAGAACATTTGATATTAAACCACTCCGAACAACTCTGTTAACCATTTAACTATACATTTTTTAACTGGGCAAATGATCCTTTAAATTGAAATCACTTCATTTCTTTATATCCCAAAAACTACTAAACTGAAGAAACAAGTGACAAAAGGCCTTTTAAACAACTTTTTTGGGGGGAAAAGTTTTAACATGATTTTAACCATAGTTTTGACTCATATGTCATATATCATAACATAATGACTGCAGTTTTTTTTACGATGAACATCATTGCCATTATTGGAAAAATCTAAAAGAAAGCAAAATGACCCTGAACTTTTGAAGGACATCCTACACAGATAACCAGGCACTTCCCCATATCTTCCAGCCAAAGCCGCAGACCCAGATTCAGTCTTGGCTTAACTGGCCACTGTCACCAACTCCCTCTGCTTTTATCAGAGCTGTGGATAAAGTGGGTCTGCACCGGCATGAGGCCATTCTCCTGGTACGGGACCTACAGGCTCTTCATCAGAGCATGCCTTCATTATCATGCTAATCTGGGTCCAGGGAGAGGCGGAGAGGAACAGGGCCATGTGGAAACTCAGGAAAATAGGACACAGCTCATCAGGAATGGTGCATGCGAGCAAGGGGACCTGGCGCACACTTCCAAACATGGAGCACATCACAAGCTTCCAATCAAACGCTCATGTTCCTCTCATTAGAAAGAGCTGGGCTTTTGCTGCCAAAATACAGAAGGTAGCATTTAACAATATTCGCAAAATGCAACAGGATACACTTTTTAAAATGCTACACCTGACCCCCAGAAACTCTAAAGTTGTAACAAGTGTGGCCACGTCTTCACTCTGTCACAATAAATGGGGTGTGATTCCAAAGCAGCTCTATTTCACAGATGCTAGGCCTTGCCCTCAGCTTTAGAAAACGCTCTCCAAGTACAGAAATAGAACAGCATGCGCTCACACTCAAGGGCACTTCAGCAATAAGTTCTTCTCAGCCCAGATTCTGGGTCTCAAGCAACCTACTTTTGTGGCCAAATTAAAAGTTGGGAAGACTGAAGTCTTGATGGAAGACCTGCAGGCTTGGCTTAAAGCTAATCAACAGGGAGGAGAGAAATACAGCAACCTCACGGTCAAACTCAAGAGTGGAAAAACCTGTCCAGTTATCAGCATCAATCTGTCAGCTTGAGTCACATGTCTGTGCAAACCATTCATAGCAACCATGTATGCAACCACACTCAAAACAATTATAGGAAAAACAAATATACATGACGGCTTGACAGACTTTCAACAGGTATTTAAAAAGTAGCTCAGTCCTAATGGTGTCTTCTGAATTATTAATAGTTCAATGCGTTTTCAAACCCACAATATAACCAATCCAATACTTTCAATGCTTTTAATACTTTATGGCTATATCATTGAAAACTGTCACTCTCCATGTAGCACATAAACATTTGTAATCCATATAGTCCTTACATCTTTGATGCCAGGACAAAAACCCCACTTTTGTCATATGTAAGTTGTTCTTTAGACTGTGTTACAAACCAAACCAAAACACAAAAACACGATGAACCATAGAAACGGTCCAAAATTACTTGGAAATCATCTTTAACGTAAGTTAGAAACTTTCCAGGAGAAGGGGGAAATGTTCTTAAATTGAAGAAACAGTATTTTGCTCAGACTGCAAAACTAAGCTGGAAATCAGAAAACAAAGTAATGAAAACAGCCTGAATTCAGTGTTGTATATTCTGTCAGATAACCAAGAACTACATACATCTGCAAATGTAACCTACAGCATTGTTGCCCTATCCAGTTCCACCAAAGTTGTAATGTTTCAGCCTGGACTGCTTTCTTGTGCTCAATGTTAAGCATTATCAAAATTCTGGTATCAAGAAAAATCACAAGATTCATTTGATTTTCTTTAAATTATATTGTAGGTTCATTTGGGTTGCAGGAAACTTTTCAGCAAACAATAAAACAGGCTTGATTGGTCCTATTACTTGTTTCAAACTCTATGTTTGCACTCCTTGTTGAGGTGACATCATTGGACACAGCAACTCATTTCCAGTAACGCTGGTTCTCCAAAGACATCTGGAAGTGTTACAGCCTTCCTGTGACAGGAATGGAATCTGGTTCCGAGCATAATAATATCAGAAATGTTGACCGTCAAACCTGGCAGTGCCAGAACAGATGTATTTTGTCATTTCTAAAGCATGACTACTGCCAGCTCTTTAGTGCATCAGGACCAACCGATACCACTGCCTGAAAAACAAGGTCAAACTGGATGTGGCCTAAGGCTCTTAATGAAATCCACATCCAGGGTTTATGAGAGAACTTGAGAGGGTAAGGCAGCATGAGCAATCTGTTCAAATACAGCTAAGATTTAAAACCCCTCTCACTTTCCTCCTTTACCATAGAAAATGTTTGCCATCACGGGGAGAGATAACGACTATTTACGAGAGCTCTTTCGACCCTCTGACTCTGTGCCTCCAACACGCCCTCCATTTTAGAAAGTCTAATATCCTGCACTAACCCCGGACTACACAACTTTCAGGAAAGATCAAACAAGGGCCTCCTACAAATATGCCCATGAAAGCACCTACAAACATTTAGGACCCTCCACATTTCTTTACATGCTCCTGCTGACTGCTGAACCCTGCCCTCTTACTCCAACCAGTTTAAAATCAAGCAAAGAACAATCAACTTGGGTTTACAAAATCAAACCCTCATGTGCACCTTTTAGCCTTTGTCCTCATGACTTGTGCTCATATTACATCAGTCTACAATCCATTCATTTTAATCCACGATTCATTTTTCATATCACATTATGTTTGTAATGTGTAAGTAAAAGCAATTTCCTGATGAACATATTGTCTTCTTGCTCATTTTTGCGATCCAAATCAAACAGGATTTACACCTCCACATCCTGTTTTCGCATTTTCTTACTTTCTTTGAGATACACTACATGGACAAAAGTATTGTGACACCTGCCCACTACACCAACAGAGACTCTAATGAGATTGCATTCAAATACATAGACCATTTTTGCAGCGATCACAGCTTCCACAAGATTTTGGAGTTTCTGTGGGAATGTGTGTCCATTCATTCCATAGAGCATTTATACAGACGTCTGTCCATAGAGTCTATTTAGGGAAAAGTGAAGATAGTTCAGTAAATCACAGTAACTGTCAAGTACCCAACATCTCAACCGAAGGATGAGAAGCATCATGCATGTTTAGCTGTAAAAAGTCTAAATATAGTCTTCAGGAACAGCAAAGACCATCAGCTGGAAATTAAACTTGGGTTTAGAAAATTAAACCCTTACGTGCACCTTTTAGCCTTTGTCCTCATGACTCGTGCCCGAGTTACATCAGTGTTTCACATAATATTTTTAGAAGGGACACAGCTTCAACCTCCACCTTGTTTTGTTGTTAGTAGTCTATAACTCATTCAGTTTAATGCAGTATTTATTTCTTATATCACATTATGTCTGTAATTTGTGATTACAAGCATTGCCCAGTTGAACACATTGTATTCATACTAATGTTTGCAAACCAAATCATTCATTATGTTTATCTAATACCACCAAAAAGTGGCTGTGTAAAAATGCACGTTGCCATCAAAGGCTAGTTAAAGCAACCAGGTTAACATTGTAACCACTTTCTCACTACGCTAAGCCGCTTATCAAGTTGTGACTTATCAACTTTCCAATAATAATGTTTCCAGGTCTATGTCACTAAATCCCGTATTTGCACCGTCTTATTCATTTATTTAGGTGTTTGTAAAGATCTTTAAAGAAATATTACTGAGTAACTGTTGCATACCTAATATCTCAGCCAACTAAAGAGAAACATCATGTATACTTAGTTGTAGAAGACTAAATAAAGTCGTCTTCAGGAACAGCATAGTTATGTGTGCATGCTGAAGTGAATTGTGACATACAAAACTGACCTCCAACTTCAAAACAACTTGTATAGAAGAGACCCGTTTTATATTGAATTGTACTTTTTTCTACTACAGTAACGCCTATATGGCTTTAGTGGGCATTACTGTAGTAAAGAAAATGAAAAAAAAAAAAAAAATGATGAGCTTTAAACATTTTTTCCACTCATTTAATATAGTTTATTTTTTAATCTGCATCATTTACAGTAAGAGAGGGTGATCTACAAATCCAAATTTTTCTGTTCCACCTTAAATGGAGCAGCAGCTACAGTGCTGTGGGGGCAGCAGAACGTCACTGTAGTATTTATGGGGGAATTGAAAAACTTTAATGTGAAGCTAAATTCAGCCTCGCCTGTGAGTAAAAACCAGTGATTATTAATAGAGATGGTGCTATTTTCAGTCATCCATGTGAAAGCAGAAGCATGTGCTGCGAGTTAAGGGTGATAAAGGGAGCTGGTTGTTATCCCTCCCACCCTTAAAAGATTACATACTTTTAACCCTCAGTAGTGCCTCACTAAAGAAGGTGCTTTTTGCTTTTACTTTTGGGATCTGAGGGAGTGTTTGGACCAGAAACAGCTTTACGTGGTGCACGGCGTCTGACTTAACAATATCATGTGTGTAATAACTGTGACAGGGCTAAAAACAATTAAAGTTTCCCTTTAATTGAACTAATTTTTTATTTTTTCATTTTTATAAAACAGACACTGAATAAATAAAATGTAATACAATAAAAATACATATTCTTTTGCCAGATTCTGCCATCATAAGCATCAAAATGCCCACTTACACATACTTACAGACCACTGGATGAGCTTTTCCATTCAGGGACTAGTGTGGCTCAGCAAGCCTCGGCACACCTGGACCAGTGAAGAGTCAGACACTGCATCAAACACTCTCACCTCAGACGCCACATCATCAGTGCATAGGTTACAAAAGAGCAGCCACAAACAGAGGAATAACACAAGCGCGGAGGGCATGGTGATTGAAGCGGATGTGCTTTTCAACTGGAAGAGTGGATGATGATGGAGTCGGACAGGCGCTCGTTGAACTCTGAGCGAAAGACTTAATTGAAGGTCGTTCAAGAGATTCTGCCTGACAGGTCCGACACAGAAATGGAATGGAGTTTGATGCCAAATGCAGTCCCTGAAGTACAAGTTCTTTTTTTTTTTTTTCATATAATGAAAAGGTTTTGGCAAGAGTGCAAAGAAAGCACCGCGACTAAACAGAACCTCATGTCTTCCTGCACAACAACTGAAATGCTCACCTTGGGAAATAACGCCAGTGAAAATACCTGGGATAAATGCTACCTTTAAAATTCCAGAGTGGTACAGAGTGGTCTTTTGTACACTCACCCCAACCCCCTCTAAAACAGAGGAATGCTACATGAGCTATTTTACAACACTGAACTTGTGCCATCCACCAAATGTACACTTGTGTAATAAACATGCTCGTGACATCATCTGTTTACCACCTTCACTCCACCCTGCTGGAGTGTGTCGAACCCCTCCAGCCATACTGCACTGCCTCACTGTGTCATAAAGGGAGATGATGCCTCTGTTTTTCTTGGCTCAGAGCCTTGCTTTATCTGATCTTCACCATCTGTATCTAGGGGGAGGAAGAACAACATCCATCCACCTTGCCTCAGTTGGTTCGTGTGTCTTAGATCTTGGTGTGCTGAGGCTAGGGGTGTCACGATCAACCGCTTTCACGATAAACCGCGATTTAAAACGGCACGGTTCATTCATCGTAAAGGCTCCTCAACACCGCGCTTCTGTTCCCGCTCTTAAATACGTACATTATGACAGTGCTATCAACAGACTGCAACAAGTGTGCTGTCAGAAAGAGTGTTCAGCTCAAGTGGCCATTTCCTGTCTCCTCAGAGGTCAAGACTGAGCACTGAGAATGTGAATATGCTCACATTTTTGCACTTTAATCTAAACTGAAAGAACTGAAGCAGGCACTCCAGACAAAAGAGCACTCCAGTCCTGCAGCCTTCGAATAGGTTTTTTAATAGGGAACTTAGCTAATATGTAATCTTAAATATAATTCTAAAGAAATTGACTTTTTGGAATTAATTTTGTTTTCACTATGATGCATTACTGTTTACATCATTATTTATATTCAATTTATGCACTGTATTATTTGTTTATAATTTGTGTCTTTTCTTTTAAAAGACAGCAGCAAATAAAGGGTAAATATCTCTAAAGAATGTGATTGTCTACATTCTGAAATACATTAATACATGTGAAATAATCGTGAAACCGTGAATATTTCCCAGATGATAATCGTGCCATCAAAATCTATAATCGTGACATCTCTAGCTGAGGCCCAGGTACACCAATCACAGGGTGGACACGCAGCCACAAAAACTGCAAACTCAACTCCATACACTTCCAAACATCCTTTACAACAGAGGTCTCCAACCCCAGTCCTGCCTGGAGACCCACTGACCTGCACAAGCTCACGTTTCTCTGCTTCAGTGCAACTGATTCTGCCAACAAGAGCTTTGTAACGTGCTGAATCAGGCATGATACCAACGTTTATTTGTGCAAGTTACAATAAAAAAAAGCTAAACATGCTTTCTCTTCCAATGTACAATAACTCTGTCATCGAATATCAGTCAAATTTAAACATGTGTCCAGTGTCAATCATTTTATTTTAAGGATTTACCTGCCAGTACCAGTCGGATTGTGATATCATGGTGTACCCCTAAAAACACTCATCTTGCCAGGGCTGTAAATCCTCAAAACTAAAGCAAGGTCTCATGCCTCAATATGTACAACACATTGAACCAAAATGAACTGAAAAGAAAGCACAGATAATGTGGTCACAGATCAATATGGCAAAAATGTCATTGTATGTTTTCATGATACATGAAATGTATCACAATATTCACATTTTCAGAGGTTTAATATGTCGGAACCAACACAATGCAGTAGTAGTTCCATGTTCAAAAACTACTACAGAACCATGTTAATAACCTTTCAATATTATTCAACATAACATAAAACTAATGACACTGAAGGAAACTATTTAGTGTTCCTTCAGTACTGGCAATATCCACAATGTGCTCTGAAAACCATATTGTGGTATATTTTATCACAAAAATGATCAAATTTATAATGCCTACCCTTACATGCAACTTTTTTTTTAAAGACAAGCTAAATGTCCAACCACCTGACCTACCAACAGCTTACATTTCTGGATTGAAAATACTGAAGTTTTTGCCTCACCATAAAGCCACAAAATTTAGACAAAAACTATAGTGTTACTCCAAGCATATGAAAACGAATTCCAATGTACACCACCCAACCACACAATTCTGATTCAGAAGTCCACACAGACATGAACGACAAGCCCAAAGGGCTTGCATTTAGATATCCAAATGTAAAGCAAGATGGCTTGAAGACAGAAAAATCCTTCCCACAGAAACTCTCTGAAAGCACTGAACTGAGAAAGAGTCTCTATACCTTGGAGAGAGGTCACTCTGATCTACTGTTCTTGTCTTTGAACTTGAAACCACAACGGGAAATACAGTGTATTTGAAAACCCCACAAGTGTTTCCAACAAACTGGCTTATGTTTGCATGGAGTAAGGAGACAGAGTGTGTGGAATTCAATAGCAGGTCTCCATAAATTAAGGCAGATGCCCCATTCACACATGAGCAGTGAATGACCTGCTCCTTGACCCAGGAGGAAAAAGGAAGGTCAAGGGGCCTCTAAGAAAAAAGACCATATTTCTCTAAGGCACAGAGGAATGGACATTTTACCTCTCCAACACCTCTCCTCTCCTCTCCTCTCCAATGTCAATACGCTGAGAGCTGCTGAAGAACCATTAATCACATTTTCTCATAAAGTTGACATTCCAGCTTATTTGCTTGCTTTCAGGAAATGTGGTTAAGTGACTGATCGAAAAGCCATTTTTAAACACATTTTAGGTGCTTGTGAAGCTTGCATGCTTGGTCAATAACGATGCAAGCTTGGTAGGGAAGTGACAAATCTGCCGTAACCATGAAGCTAAAACAGGGGAGAGAGAAAGAGAAAGAGAAAGAGAGAAAGAAAGAGAAAGAGAGAGAGAGACAGAGAGAGACAGACAGAGACAGAGACAGAGAGAGACAGAGAGAGAGAGAGAGAGAGAGAGAGAGAGAGAAATACACAAGGCGAGGTAGAGATCAGAGGTAATTACAGTCACCCAACCATGCACATAATCTTCTTACTGCCACAGTGAAGGACATAACAGGGAGAAAAACAAAAGCAGCACAATATCTGACTTATGCAATATGCACGCAAGGGTAGGAAAGTAAGGCCCTGTAATCACTGGAATTCTGGGCACAACATATCAGGACACGCAAATCACACACACATCAGAATCTAAATGTCAGGTGTGGGGGCACCGCTTGACCAGTGCCCCTCTGGCTGGACCGGCATGGGGCAAACAGGAGCAGTCTGGTGACAAGCAGGGCCTCTGAAAATAAATGATGCTAAATGAGGCCATTGTCTGGTCCAAGTGAACCACACCAGTCAGAGAATGGGGCATTCAAACGGTCACACAGGCCCATTGTCATGGCCCACTGGGCGGGGCGCTATCTCACGAGGCCTGGCAAACCCCAAAAGCCTATCTGCCTCCTGCTGTGGTGCATTACCATGCTACGATCTCTCACTACCGCAGAACCCAAAGAGCTCCTTATCCCCTTCGGGAAGAAGCAAAACATTGTCTTTCTGTAAAACCAACAAAAACTGCAATTGTGCCTCTTACACATAGAGAACGGTGGAGTTAACCCCGGAGTAACAGTTCAGTACTGAACTGTAATCGGAGGAAACATGCAGATCAGATTTTCTGCAATAAAATTTCATTTGCTAGGTCATTGCCATCCATGCAAATCCCACTTCCTGGCTTTATTCCAGAAATTATTTTAATTGATGATACAAAACTGTACAACCGTTGTAGAACCACCACCTAATGAGTAAATGCATTAAAATGCAATGTTATGTTTTTACATCCCTGTTATGCTCTTTTCGAAGCCACTAAAGAATAATGAGAAGGTAACAAAAAATTATCAATGAGAAAGTAAGTGAAATTAGAAGGTGAAAGCACTGAGACAATGAGACATAATGGAACTGGACAATGTTACATATTACATTATTCCATTTACACTCCTGGATCTAACTTGTTTTAAAGTTACTTGCCTTCCAGCCCCTGCCCTTGAAGGATGTTTCTTTGCTCTACCCTCTATGACTAACCCCAGTAGAGTTAGAGCAGGTTATGCTCAGGCACTGGACCGTGATGGTGGTTTCAGTTTGACCCAGCTGTCCCAAGACCACCCCCTTCACCAGCGGAAACTATTACCACTCCCAGCGGCGTCTCGCCTTTCGTCCTTCACCTCATTTGCAAACATGAGCTACTGAAGCGGTGACAGCTCTGCGCAAGCCAGCGTAACTCAACACCCAGCAAATTAAACTACCCCTACCCACAAACACAGGCACTCAGTGCCCACAGCCCCTCACCTGTACCCCCTCACATGGCACATGGATTTAATTTTTTTGGGTGGGGTGTGGGGGCTGTAATGAGCTTAAACACAACCGCATGGCAAACATGCTGTACATTCTCAAAATACCTACATTTGTTAAACATCATAAAATCTCAACTAGGCCTGTCACATGTTCATAATTACTCGATTTAAAAAAACTTAATACAAGCATCATAAACCAATTGGATTGTAAGGTTTCCAGCTCAACAGACTTTTACACATTTATAGCACATTTATGCCACATACTGTTTTTATTTTTTTAAATAATATTCAGCCATCATCTGCACAAAATAATAATTAATTAAAGCCCCTATACCATGAAACACCATATGTTCCTTACATACTTGAATGTAAACAGTTTGTAGTACTGTGAGCACTGATAATATTTCAGAAAGTAATGCTAAAGGAAACAGTCCATACAGTTAGAGTACATACAGTTGAACTCATTTTGACTTCACCTGTTCAGCCTATAGCAGTGTAGCCCCGCACATTCACATGGAAGTTTCAGTGTTTCAGTTTGGCTTCTAAGATGAGGCACAATCAGGATGAACCTCATATCACTGTTAAAGGCACAGTAACAAAAAAACAGTCTGTTTAATTTGAAAGGATCAAGAAAGGTAAGAAAAACTGATGATACAAGAGAGAATTATGACTGCTTTTGGTACATAAAATCATACAAAGCATCTTAGAATACGGGCTCATGATACTTCCAAATTTTCCCTTAGAAATCAACAATGTACATTGTCTACCGGTTTAATCCACAAAATAATGGGCCAATTACTTGAATACTAATACAAGTCATAATGACTGTTCTAATCTCCCACTGAGCCAGCAGAGAGTCTGGGCTAACAGACCCGTACTAATAAAGCCTCGGACAGCACCTTCTGCCATGTGATTAACAACTGCAAACACTGCGTGAATGGTAGCACTGTTTGTCTGTTCGAAGAGACAATGTAAACATGCTACACATAATAACACTATACAACAGTGAGGGCACTGAGCTCCATCTGTTAACACAACTTAGCGTGTCAGGAACTTTGAATTACTGCTCATTTCCTACTGAGAGGCACTGAGAGCAAGTACTCTTTATTCTTAACGGTCTTTTTAATTACACACAGCAAGAGGTGTGCAGAGCCCCATGTAATGAAATACCCTCACTAAGTATATCAACCAGGCTGAATCTATTTCTTCATTTTGAACAGTGACCTTTGTGTGATTAGGGAGCATTCATTATGAAGAGAGAAAATGCTGTACCAGCAGTGATGAGAAGGGAAGTCAATGAACCAATTAAAGCTGCTGGGCTCTAAAATCCATGATCAAAGTCAGAGGACTCTGTCTACTGAAACTCAACAGACAGAGATGGGGTTAAATAAGGTCCGTGAAACAGGCAGTTTAAAAAAACGAACACACATCCACATTATTTGGAACAGGAGCTCAATATGTCAAGTTTTAGATCAATCTGTGGTCATACACTTCCACTTTTGAAACAGTGTGGTGTTTCACAATATTTAGGTTTTTTTATATATGTTTGTGATACTGACAAAATAACAGAAGACTACAGTACATAAATAAAACTGGGAAAGTGTACTAATTTTAATTTAAAAAAAATCAGGACAAAGTATACATTTTTATGTGAGATATGAATTGACTGTGAATCAGTTCAATTCACATTTACACTGGTTTTCAATTCAGTTTAAAACTGATTGTTGCAAATGAACAACTGAATTTGATTTCATTTCACGTGAACTTCCGAAACACTAACGCTACTGTGTTTTGTGTCTTTTAATGCTCAGAGCTCTGATCTTGAAGCAAAGCCTCATACTCCACTATACATCACAGTTGCAGAGCTCCTATGTGAGTCAGGGATTAACATTTAGCATGTTATTGATTTCCCAGTGCACTTAAATGTATCTCAAGGCGTTTTACAATTGCAACAGTTATCAATACCATTACAACACTAGTATACTGGCCAGATCATGCAGCCCTACAACAGTGTTTTGAAAGCTTGGTTCCAAGGTTTTACAAAAGTTTCCTCATTCTTCAGTCCACGTTATGTTATCACAGTCTTCCTCTTACTAATTAGAGGACTCCTTCTCCTAGCTCAGGGAGTGAGGGATCTAAGCGAGCTTCAACTGAAGGAATGCCGCCGCCTCCTCATCAACACAGCACTCTGGCAGATAAAGCCTCAGGGAAGAAGTGGGGGGGTGGGAGGCTGGATGACTGCTGGCACAAGCCAATGCACTGGTACAGCCTCCCACTTGCACTGTTCTGAGTAACTGAGAGAGTGGGAGTTGGCTGGACCACCAGGCTGGATGCTGCCTATCAGTGATGAGATTCACTTTAGAGAAGGGCATGGAAAATCCAGTTTCACCACAGCAAGCGGGAAGATGTGGGGCCAAACAAGCTTAAAGGCGCAGAGTCCTTATGAATACGAAGCACGCCGAAGAACCCGTCTAAGACAGTAGCTTCGTGGTGGCGTGTAAAGGTCTTCCCCACATGACTCAGCAGGAAAAGCTTATTGTGAAAACATTACCCACCAGAACTAATTCATTTTGAGGACTTGCCAAAAAAAAAACAGTAAAGTGAATGCACAAAATGGATTGCTTTTTGTAAGCTCAACATGTGTCACATTTATTTTTTAGAAAGGAAGATCAGAGAGTCAGTGAGATCATGAATGCATGCATGCAACCTGTTTAAAACAATCTGCCGAAAGAGAAGTGCATAACACTGCCCAAACTGGAGTTATTGTTTGATGAGTGTGTGATCTGTGCGTTTGCATTATAAACAGCTCTTAATAATGAATCATTGTGTGTGTGCTCCTGTCAGTCAGTGCATAGTGGGAGCATATGGGTGTTGGTGGGGCTAATCCATCAACCAACGTGCTGTGGGTCTACTGCAGCCCTCACAGCATTCAGCTCTCATTCTCCATCTTAATCCTCTAAAAGCACTTCATTCAGAGAACTGATGAATATTAAAAGCTCTCTAAACTGTTTCAATATCAGTTAAGTAAGAGCTAAATTAAATATTTAATCTGGATATGAGCTACTAGAGATGGCAAAATATTACTTTTTCCATTTCCATTTTCCAATATTGACACAGATCCGACATTTTTCTTTACAAGCTAGAAAGCTTTGTAATGTGTTTTTTTTGTTTTTTTTTAATTGAAGCACTTCACTTAGGATGATGACCTAAAAGTAGGCCAAAATGTTCAAACTACTCAAACAGGATGAAATACAAAGCCAACAACATCCCAATCCAAGTGTGTATGCTATTTCAGTATAGATTTATTACAAGATTTGACAGCGGTGGGCATTATGACAATATCTGTATCAATGAAATCACAATATAGGCTACTTTTCTGAGCATGTTGTTAGTTTTAACACTGACCACCAGCACGTTTCAGTACAAAGAGTGCGTAAGTAGGGCTGATTAATTGGATTTAGGTGTAGAGCAGCACATTAAACTGTTAACGAAGATTGGTTGTTTTCGATAGTGATTATTTTAATGTGGCACCACTGGATCCTTTTGGTCTGTCCGAGAAAGGAAACTTCGGAAAAACATGCATCATGTATTGTGAAAGTGAGATATGCTTTAAGCTGTCCACCCCTAAACAGACACGTGGCAACTTAATGCCTTAAAAACAAGGAGAGACCCTGACAACAAACCTCCCTCTTCTTTTCATCCATCATGCAAAGCAGGAAAGCGCAGACGGTTAAGGAAGGCAAAGTAATAACGCTCTGCAGGAAGCCTGTCCAGCAACACTAAGCTGGGTTGGGTAAATGATAGTCACTGTATTGGCATCCGAATGCAAACGCTAACACAGGGAAGGCTCGGGGCATGGCTTCTGGTGATTATTCAACAGGGCAGATCATCAAAAGTAGATGCTGAGATGGGAGTGTATTTCAACTCAGCACAGAAGAAGCTGTAATGATAATCCACCTGCTGCCAGTACGAGTGAGAGAAAGCTCTAGGAGAGAGCTAGAGTTTCTGCTTCTTTAAAAATGTACGTCGTTCTTACTGAGCTCCAGCTTTTGACAAGTTCCAGTGGTAAATGCACTGCTCTCCTTGTTGATGCCCCAGTCCGAGCCACAATCCACACTGCTGTACACTACATGGACAAAAGTATTGGGACGCCTGACCATCACACCAACGGGGACTTTAATGACATTGCATTCAAATGCATAGACTTTAATATGGAGTTGGTCCCCCCTTTAACAGCATCCACTCTTCTTGGAAAGCTTTCCACAAGATTTTGGAGTTTCTGCAGGAATTTGTGCCCATTCATTCTGTAGAGCATTTATGGGGTCATACACTGATGCTGGACGAGAAGGCCTGGCTCGCAATCTCTGTTAGAGTGTATCCCAAAGGTGTTGGATGGGGTTGAGGTCAGGGCTCTGTGCGGGCCAGTCAAGTTCTTCCACACCGAACTCATCCAACCATGTTTTTATGGAGCTTGCTTTGTGCACTGGGGCACAGTCATGCTGGAATAGAAAAGGTTCTTCTCCAAACTATGTCCACATAGTTGAAAGCGTGGCGTTATCCAAAACGTATTGGTATGCTGAAGCATTAAGATTGCCCTTCACTAAAAGTAAAGGGCCACCTGAATTCAATAATGAAGAGGTGTGTCCCAATACTTTTGTCCATTCCAATTATCTACCCAATGAGAGTCGCACTGTAGAAACACTAACGCACAAACTCTCAGAGACTCCACAAAGCGAGTTTCAGCAACATACTGGGACCTACCTGGGTCGTTGCATCATCTTTCTCTCAAGTTCTGTCGTTTCTTCGCGTGGGACGTGGAAACCTGGCCGGTTTGTTTCGGTACGAAGCCGAATGAAAGTTGACATCATCCCCTTGTACATCGCTGGAGTCCAGTGCGCATGCACTTGGGTGCATTGTGGGAAATGTAGTTTTCTAGTAGATCAGAGAGTAAATACGTGTCTGGGTTGTTATGGAAAGGCGTGTATGTAGGAAAGCACCCCTGAGGCTCGGAGAATGTGCATTTATCACTGTAGCCTCCTTGTCACGTAATTTCTTTGTCTTCTCTTTTCTGAGAACAGCACATTTAATGACCTAGCCTTCACGAAAGGCCAGGGAGTCAATAGATTCTTTATGTTGTTTCTTATTACATTTCCCTTGTTTTCCAGGCGGTTTTGTAGCAATGAGATTACCTCGCTTCAGTGGGAGTACCCATCCCCTCTGCTCAGCTTTCTTCTCCTACATATTGAATTAGGGAGAGAAGAACATTCATCTGGAACCTTATCGTGATGTGATATTATACCCTCAGAGAACAGCAGGCCAGAGCCTTTCAGGCCCTAATGGAATTCTGTGGATGCTGTAAAGAGGGATAGACAGACTCCAGCCCTAAAAAAAAACCTTTATATATTATATACATAATGGTAAGTAATGTGACAAGCATTTTTCCAATTTTTCACTGATTTCCAAACTTCATTATAAGAAAACATTAGAAAACAAATGTCACAGACTGTTTTTGAAGTGTAACATAACAACATACACTGTGCAAGTGCAATTTAATGCAAGTTTAATCAAAATAACCACCCCTTGCCGTTATCACAGCAGCACAGATTTGCAGCATCCTTCCCAGGAGTTTTTGGAAACAACTTGTGTCCAACTCCTCCCAGCTCTTCAAATGTAGCTCCATGGGAGAAAGATCTGCAGACAGAGGAGGCCGAGGCAGTTCTCAAAACTTTTTGCTTTTCTTCGGATATAATTTTGAAGAATGCTTGGAATCGTTATCCTGTTGAAGAATGACTTATTGTCCAACGATTCCTTCCCAGAGGGGGAATTCCTGCCCAGGAATTGTGGGATGTTGAAGAACTGAGTGATATTTTTCTTTTTTCAAGATCTAGGAATATCAGTGCACTAAAGACAAACCTCATGTGTCTTCTTCAAAACCAATAGTTTGAGGTTTTGTGGCAAAATAAGTCATTTTGGACCATTTCTGTTGGTCCATTTATCATGAATGTTTGATGCAATGTAAAGGGCACTGACTGTGTTCAAATGAGGTAGAAATAAAAATAGAAAAAAACTGAAATACATGGATACTGATGATATGCATTCTGCAGTTCAGCGCATCCTGTCTCCATTTACCCTGGGGAGGTTAAATCTAATGTGAGGGCCTATAGTGGCCTGCCTCTTGGAGAACACCACGAGAGGGACACAAGTGGAACCATGTGTCTTTGACCTCTCATGGAAACAGATTCAGTTAAGTACATTATTGCAGCTGTGACCTGCTACTCTGAATATTCCGTTGAAGACATGACAATAACTAAAGCAACTAATTCCTCGAACAGTCAATCAGCTTGGACACAGAGGAAGTGCTGAAAACGTTTTTTCCCTTTGTCTTCCTTCTTTAGTTAAGGATTAAGCACATGCTGAGACCAGAGAAGGGTTCCAGATTTAATCCAGACAGCAAAATAACTGGTGCCAATTCTTCATACTGCACATGCTGGAGCATCAGCGCAGCAAGACAATGGGAATATTTTAAAATTGCTGAGTTCCACAAGTATAGTTCAGTTTTCCAAGCAATGATTTACAGGTCTCATTTAAGGCCAGAAACCCTGTTCTTTTGCTTTCTTGTCAAGACGTGCTTGTGCTCTGCTTCACCATGGAGGCCCTATTTTCCAGCAAACTGTTCACAATTCTGAATGACTAATAGAATATCTAATAGTAAATATGTTCAGGCATTCAGGGAAGTTGTCTGGCCAGTAAATGGCAGAAATCCGCTCAATGGGAAAAATAGTGTTACTAATATGAGAATGGCTTTCCTATTGCAGTTCCTCAGCACAACGTTTTCTAACAGTAGAATCTCCACAGTTACAAAACAAAGCAAGTGCAAAACAGAAAGAAATGGATCCACAGAAGACTTGTCAAGCATTCCACAGCAAACACTGCAGCCACTAATGGCTAACTAGAGATTACTCTGTTCTTACAGGTGTTCTTTCTGTCTGCGTGTCTCTTTTCGTAGCCAGTATTTGGAAATAGTCACCCTGATATTTTTTTGTAAAGAACCATGAATCAGCAGAAAGCTTAGCTGAGCCCTAAGTGAGTGTATGCATATGCAGGTGTACTGGCCTCAGTAATAAATCACCATAAGCTGATTTTTGGCTTCATGTCTACAGCGAAAGGGGTGAGATGGGGCTGTCTCAGGGATATTTGATGGGAATGGATTCACAATTTGTGGAGCACACAGGCCGTCCAGTGAGAACAATGCAAGGGAGGTTAGGTTACCGTCAAACAGTTGTTTATCGTACATACAGAGTTTGTTAGGGCCTGTGCTTTTCACCAACATGGATGTCATTTGGTTCCACTGCACTGATTACGTGTTAATTGCAGGAAAGCTGTACGAGTTTCATCAAAATAATCACCCCTTGCCTTTTTTGGAAATAACGTGTCTAAACCCTCCCAGCACCTTTTCAAGCATGCAGACGGTTCTCTCCCATTAGCCGGACGCTCATTTCAAACTTGACAATCTAGCTTATCCCTTGTAGCTCAATGGGAGAAAGATCTGGAGACTTAGGAGGCCAAGGCATAATTCTCAAAACTTTCTGCTCTTCTTTGGACTGAGTATAATTTTAGCACAGTTCTGAAGAATGCTTGGGATCATTATCCAGTTGAAGAGAGATTTTGCCAAATTATGTGTCATCCAGAAGGAATTATGTGATGTAGAAGAAATAAGTGTTACTTTTCTCAATGCACTAAACACAGACCGTCAAACAGCTGTTTATCGTACATGCAGAGTTTGTTAGGGTCTGTGCTCTCCTCCAACATGGATGTCATTTGGTTCCACTGCACTGATTACCTGTTAATTGCAGGAAGAGGCTGTTGTTTTGAAGTGAGGGGACCAATAAACCGCATTTACAGTTGTAGGGAGAAGACATTTCCACGTTAATCTTCTCTCATCAGTTCAGACAAACTGCTGAGCAGCTGTGTTTTTCTCATTCGGTGGAGGAATTTAATAAACAGCGCCGGGGTGAGGCCTACCTGCCTTTAAACGGACATGCAAGAGCCCCCCTGAGGCTGATGCAGCCTGTAAGTGCTTCCACACCTGTTATCCACTCTCAGGGCAGCCTCCTTATACAGCCTCTTTCAGTACCCAATATGGACGACCTTTCAAAGATGGACACCGATCAGTCATACCATTAAAACCACTTGTCTGATATTGTTTAGGTCCCTTACGTGCCACCAAACCAGCTCTGACACAACAAGGCATGGATACCACAAGATTTTTGAAGGTGTGCTGGGGTTTATGGCACCAGTGCTCCATGGTCCAGTTCTGTTGCTCACTTGCCCAGTGTAGGTGCCTTCAGGAGTGGACGGGGTCAGCATGGGCACTCTGAGTGGTCTGCGAATACACAGCCCCATTCGCAGTGAGCTGTGATGCACTGTGTGTTCCGACACCTTTCCATCATAGCCAGTATGAACTTTTTCAGCAATTTGTGCTACAGCAGTTCTTCAGTTGGACCAGACAAGGCCAGACGGACCATCCTTTGATTCCCGTGCAATTCAGTGAGCCTTGGGTGTCCTTCCTTTGACCTTCTTTGCTCTGATCCTGTTGCCCAGCCATCACAATCTGGCCCTTGTCAAAAATGCTCAGATCCTGCTTTGAACACGTCAAGGGCTTCAAGAACTGACTGTCACTTGCTGCCTAATATATACCACCTCATTGCAGGTGCCACTGTAACAAGATTCATTCATTCAGTCATTCATAACCTCTATTTAACCAGGTAAGGCATTAAGAGCGGGTTCTTATTTACAATGACAGGCTGCCAGAAAGCACTTGTAAAACAAACAAACCCAAAACAAAACAGACAAAAAACATGAATCATTGCAAAATAACGGAACAGAATGAAAACATGTATAGGTATCATTACAAATGTCCACAAGTAGGCCTTTGCACCAACAGAACCATAACAGATAACGTTTGTAACGAATTCCGGTCATTAGCAGCAACAGGCTGGAATGACGACAGGCCACAGGAGGTGCTAGATTTGGGAACATTGTGTAACGGGAAGACTCGTGTACTGTGCATGGTCATGGAAATTGTCCTAAATTCCTTTCAATGAGTTAAAGGGTTGAGGAGCCAAGGAGAAGCTATTTAATTTTCCTGTCTGTGGTTTTAATATTATGGCTGATCAGTGTATTATAAAGCCATGGCTACAGAGAGACCTAATCAAAGCAATCTGATTCCACTCAGCTCCATGAACAACTGAACAGCTTCTGCATACTTTAATTGCATGAAAATTCTACAAAGAATTTGCTAAAACGTTTTCTTCGGAAGAACAACTTTGAAAGGTTCTTTATTGAACCAAACTTGCTTCTTCTGTGGTGCTGCAAAGAACCCTTTTTGGCAACCTTATTTATAGGGATGTAGGTACTGGAAGGACTGGAAGTCGTGGCACCTCTAAAATGTTTGAATAAACTTAACTCTGTTACTGAAGCACGTTTGAGTAAATATAGCATGGCTTGCAGAATGCCGCGTTGTTTGTTGGGGGCTGATGTGGTCAGCCTGCGGCCTCACGTCTGTCGGCAAGACCGCTCGGGCGAACGCATCTGTGCAACAGATCACCTGCCTGCCTGAGAGATCAAAGGCCAGCATCTGACTCCAAAAGCCAGCATTTCTAAACCTTTGTGAGCGAGTCAAGGGCCGGGTGCTGCTCTCAATATGATGCAAATTTCTGTCATTGACAAAATCTTAGCCAGAAATACAAAGGCAGCATACTCTTTTTTTTTTTCTTTCCGGTAAAAACCCTGAACTTGGAGAGAGGATACAACACTAAAAAAACGATCAATTTCTTTCTTTACTTTGTGCTTAATATCATCAAAGGAAACCTCAAGCCTCAAATCTGTACCTTAACACCTCTGTTTGGTGTGTTTGCTGAAATACAAGGTGTCTGGCATGTCATTCCTGTTCTCTGAGACAGCAGCCCTGTTGCCATAATAACCTCCCAGTAGAGTAAACAAAGAGGGGCCTAATGGAGATGATAGACTGCACTGTATGGAGCAGTTACAGACCAGTGTGTCTTGAACTTCGCAATGAAGGCAGTATAATGAAAATCAGACATGAAGGCCTGAAATAAGCAAAAAATACCAGGATCTGAGGGAAAATTACCGTGCCTTAAAATGAGATCATTTCATTTGCTAACATTGTTTTGCAGAGTTATAACAGGTTTGTATTGGTCAGAAAATGACTGAATGAATGAGAATGAACTAAAGTTGCTCCACAGTCAGAGCTCGTTTTATACACTATGTCCAAAAGTGTCCAGACATCACTTCTAATTAGTGAATTTAGCTTCTTTAAGGCGCATCATTTGCTGACATGAAGGTTCAACTGTGCACACACAGCTTGTAAAACGTTCAATAGAATATCATTGCTAATAGAATGAGGTGCTCTGGAGCAGATCCTAAGGTCACAATTCCCAATTCCATACTCCGACTAGAGAGGTATGAAGCCTCCCACCATGTGGAGTAGTGGAACTGTGTTCTGTGGAGTGAGGAGCTTCATCCAATACCTTTGAGATGAGCCAGCATGGAGTGAGCTAGGACTAATCATCCAACAACAGTAAGACACCAATGGTCTCGTAGTTAAATACAGATCAGATCCTCACCGCAGTGTTTCAATATCTACTGTAAAGCCTTTGCGAAAGAGTAGAGTGTGTTATTGCAACATAGGTGAGGGGACAAATTCTCTATGAATACTCTTGATTTAAATAGAAACTCTGGATGAGGAGGTTAAACATTTGTGCATGTTGGTCATATGGTTGTCAAATGGGGTGATAAAATACAAATGAAAGAAAATGTAAGAGATTTCGCAAGACAACCTTGAATCACCGTCATGGCAACTTTACACAAGCAATAAAAATGATGTTTTTAAGACATGTTAGAGTACTTGGATGGTTTGTTTTTCTAGTTCTTTTTCTATCATTTCCAGTCTAGGTTAAATTCTCCCACATTGTAAAGAGTACCTTTTGTTTTCAAACCGAATCGAAATATTAGATAATGGCAGTGCTTTCTTTTTATTCTAGGGATGAGTCATGTGGGATCCCATGTGATGCCATGTGACCAGCAGCAAGGCAATCATGCAACTTTCAGGCAAAACACAATCACATTAATGGTCATACTGGTGTCCATCTATGGCAAAATGGAAAGAGAAGGGCCTGAAGGCAGGTCATTGATTGAATAATAGGCCCTTATTGTCCTCTGAAACTCAGAACTCTTCCTGTCATTTTATCACATGGTGTTTGGGCCTGGCTGGCCATGTGAGTGAAATGTGAGATGGCTGTGCAGGCAAGACGTCTGAAATGCTTCATGACTTTATAACAGGAGGAGCAGAATGTACAGAAAGTGTCTCCAGATATTTGACAGTAGCATCTGGACGTTACGGCAATGGAAACCTGTTGCAGGTCTCGAACCCCTAGACACTGACTGACAATAACTTCCATATGAAACCCATAGATGTCAGTTGATTTTAAGTTATGTACATCTACCGTATTTAATTATTTTAGTGTGGATTCCATTAGCACGGACACATTGCCACATTAGATTACTTATTTTCTGCAGTTCGTCACCCTCTATTAAAATGTCTCCTAATAAAAGACCTACAGTAGCCTATTCACTTCCACTGTCTCCTTGTTAAAGATGCACTAATTAAAGAGCTGCTCCGCTCCTTGCTGTGCTACAGGCCTCCAGGGCGCCAAACAGTTGAACCAGAGCTTCACACGCGAAGGACAAGACGAGAGCAAGCTGTCCGATTAGCAACTTTGTTTTTTTGCTTGCGTAAGACGTCCATTCACCCAACATCCCTATGGAAACTCTGCCAATACTGATTTATGTATTTGCTTGCAAGTATATTACACAGCAGATTCCACAGCTGTACAGAATGTCTCTGTTGCTGTAGAATGCACAACAAGATGTTATTAATTCGTATTACTTCGTGCCTTAATAACTTCTAATACATCCTGATCATCTTGGACTGTAAGTCTCAAATAGGGGTTGAACTGAATCATAGTCAGCTCCATAATTACTGGCACCCTTTAGTTAAACAACACAAAAATGCTGAACAAAAATATTTGATTAAATCAGTTATTGGCACCCCTGCATCTTGTGCACTTGTGCCATCTCGCTTTGCAAGAGTAACAGCAACGAGTCTTCTCTTCTAATGCCTGACCAGATTGAAGAAAACAGTAAGAGCCATCGGAGACTGCTCCTCGATACAGAATCTCTCCAGATCCTCCAGGGTCAGAAGTCTTCTTTGCTGGACTCTCCTCTTCAGTTCTCCTCACAGGATGTCAGTGTTGTTTAAGTCAGGGCACTGGGATTTCCAAGTCAGAGGTTAAGATCTGTGGTTCTTGAACCAGTTTTACACAGATTTGGATGTGTGTTTTGGATCATTGTCCTTATAAGAGGTTCTCGGGCCCTTTAGAGGAAAATTAGTATGGCATTATCCTCGATTCGAGCGAAGCCGCCGCCGCAGCCGCCACAAAATGATTACAGAGACTACATTTCACTGCCGAGTATGACATACAAAGTACCTCCACCTCTAGATGAAAGAAAGGGCTTTTTTTCTGGCAAACCTTCCAAATAATTTGTTAGAATGGAAATAGTGTTTAATTGTAATTTTGGTTACTTATAACAAAATTCTTCTTCAAGTCCCCCATATTGATGAATGACTGAGGGGATTTTGCCCATTTGTTTTGCTTTTTGTGTTCTTAGACGGCGGTGGACGTTTTGTCTTCTTAGATTAAATAAAATTAGATTTCTCTCATATCTTTATGACTTCTTTCATGCAGTCAAGGATGACAGTAGTTCTGGAGCTGATTTTTATCTACAACAGACATTTCAGGGTATATCACCGAGGGGTTATTTGGCATCCTTTTGGATCCCCCTCAAACAGAGCCTATGAACTGTGTCCTGTAAGTGACCTCGGGAGCTTTTGGAAAGGGAGAAGCACCTCACACTTTTATCTTCCGGAGATGTGAGGCACAGCCCTGAAGGGGAAGGGAGCTGTGTGTATATGGGGTGGATCTGGTTTGTGTCAGTTTTCTGAGCTCCGGGGGAGCCCCTTTTTGCTCTTATACCTTTCTCCCTTTCTCCTGTCTCTACTCTAACTTTATTTAAACAGCAGCCAGGTCAATTCATCTCCTCCCCTCACCTTGTCTCGTCATAAAGAAAATTTGAGTGATTAGCAGCTCTCCCACCCTTTCATTTAGCTTTATCGTGCGCTTACTATATCCGTCCGCTAAATCATACCTGCAGAACAGCTTCCCTGCGATTTATCGTACTAGTCCTCTTTTATCTGGGGCTTCCTGTTAGGATGAAAGGCAGCTTGTATGATTGCTGCACACTAAAATCTTTAATGGCTTTCAGCCTAGGGGCCGTGTCCCAAATGCAGACCCCTGCTGAGAGGGCCTAATCACTGATGGTTAATGGGTGTCAGTTGGGAGGCAGGATGATCGATGGCCTGAGAATAGCACAACAAAGCCACTGCTCCTTTCTCCAGCCGCCCCTAAAACCCTGAAGACCTGCTGTGGCCCACTTCAGGAGCCCGGCCCGGCCCTGAGGTAGCACAAAGACAGGGACAGCTGCGGCCTGGAAACATCAACCTCTCTATAATGGCCTCTGCAGTGCAGGCAGATAGCCAGGAGATCCATAAGCCACGAGGGACTGACCAAGAAGCAAAACAATGAATGGAATGCAAAAACTATCAGATGTAAATGGAACACGTATATGATTCAGTTTTAAAGCAATATTTAGGTAAAAAAACAAAAAAAAAAAACAAACCCATAACGCACTAAATGTACCAGAACAGACCAGACACTTGTTGTCCAAAGTTTTTGTTTTGCACTGGAGCTTCGAGGGTCTATTTTCAGAGAGAACAGTATGCCATACGTTGTTAAAAACAACATAAGCAAGGCTATTCGACACAGTATGGGACGAAATAGGAATGCCACCAGGAGGTTCACAGCTGAAACTCTACCTGTTTCAAAATAGGCCAAGGACTTCTCACTGTATACGCACCACTTTCACTGCTGACCTCCTCTCTTTATTTTTTTATTTTTTTACAGGCATTGTTTCTGAAGTCATTATCTTTTTTGTTGCTCGTCAAAACAAATGAGACTCTCCACCATCTTTAGACACTGTGTTCTGTGATATTTTCCTGGAGTGTGACGTTTCAGAAGCCTGTGACTAGTTGAACACATTCCTCTTGCTGAGAAAAATCCAACTAAAAATCACTTTTTCACATGCAAACATTTAGCTTCAGTGTGAATGAGCACAATTACTTGATTTTTTAAAATATATATATATATTGAAAGAAGTTGGTTTAAATGTGGACGTTTTCTGTGATCTCAGGCACACAATACAGTACAGTATATGGATTCATTAACTAAATATTAGCTACCATATAACAGCTAGAAAGCAAGGCAGCCAGTTTTGCTGCTTCAGGGACGCAATTTACTTGCACAAATTAAAAAGACAATTACATTATTCAGTCTTAATTATTTACACGACACTTAATTATGAGCTAAAATTTCACAATGGAGCAGAAGCTTTCCCCTGTGCAAAACTAAGCAAGTATCAAACCTGAATCCTCAACCCCAAATAAGGGGAATCGGTTTCTGTTCAGACTTTATTGTCATCTAAATAGAAATCCCCGTCCACACCAGAAAGGCAGTTGAGGCTCTGAATGTGAGGCTGGTGGAGATGGACCCATCTGGAGAGCTGCTGGTGCTGGTGGGGCTGCTGGACGTGGAGCCCCTGCCCTGCTCTCCAGCTGTCACTCTGTCTGCCCGCAGCTCTCCACTCTCCCCTGAGATCCCACAGGACTCATCTGCCTAACCCAGTCCCAAGAACACACTCATCAGTGGCAGCGTGCAGATCCAGGCTTTACACCGGGAGTAACAGCCATCAGGGTGTGGTTACGCCCAGCATATGGAGGCTTTTATTCTGAGGTCCAGGCACAGATGCTCACTAAACAGATTTGGTTCCGATGAAGTATGTATGCAGTTTATTCAGTGCTCGCAAATTCAAATGCAGAACAGGTGACGGCAGTATTATTCAGAATTAGGACACAACAGGATGCAATTACAGGAAATTTACCGTGTTTTTCTACTTAAAACATACTGCTCCAGATGCTTCCCACTGAATCCTATTCCAGCCAACAGTTGGAGCCAATAGTGTTCTTGTTCATTTTGTATGTACAGAGAAAATTATTGTCCAACACACACACACACACACACACACACTTATATACATATATGTATATATTTACGGTCGTGGAAAAAAATAAGAGACCACTTTTCCCTTTTTTCTGTTCACTGTTTGTACAGTTTGCGGAAGTGTGTGTGTGTGTAAAATGCACAGGCTGCTATTCTTTTCTGAACTATTGCAGTGTGAGCTGTGTAAAAAACAAGATATTCCTCCGTGTGTGTTGTGAGTGCAGTAGTGTGTGTAGAGCAGCTTTTCTCTGCGCTGTATTCCAGCAGCTTCACTCCTGATTCAGTTTCTGATGTGATGAATCAGTCACACATGCACACACTGTTAACAGTACTATTACACAGTTGTAAAATAATGTAAGAGCGTTGTGTAGTTTAACATTTCCAAGGTATAATAAATTATTCATATGTATTATTTTTAAATTTGGCTCCAAACATTTTTTTTGGTTTGGAATTTTGTGTGGTCAACAGTGTCTAAAACAACAGTGACATGCACAGTTTACACAGACACACTCCCACAAATTACAAAAGCAATAACCAGACAAAAAGTATGCTGTCTCAACTGAAAGTGAAATGCTTATTTAAAAATTCATGATCAGAACAAGATTTATTGCCTTCAAATTAGATAAATTTGGCTGATTTTTCCCCTTTGTTTAGATTTTACAGTGTACACTAGATGTCCAGATATGTTTGCTTATTTGGCTTTTCTCAGGAAATCCTGCTTTGTTTGCCATAGTGTAATTTCTCTATTGTTTTATACGTTGCTAGGATTTATTTTTTGTTTTCTTTTTGGCAAAGTGTTGTCTCACATATTTTGGTGCATTTTTCTATGTCTGCATGCCTAATTGACAGCAAGAAATAACTGAGGAACAAAGCAACAGACTCAACTTTGAACTCATTTTTTAAAATTATTTATTTTAATGTCAATGTATCTGTCTTGTTCTCCAAGATGCTCGGCTATTCTACTGGTAACAGTATTAAAATGTCGTTCCAGTCATTGGTGATGTCTTTTGTGGAAATAATTCGGGTGACTATTGACTTCTAGTGTTCGTTGCCTTCATTAGCCCGGGAGCTCCAGTGCTAAACTGAAGAAGCAAGTGGAAAACTGTGGAAATATGATTTTTTTTTTTTTTTGTCATGCCACTCCATTATGTATTTTTGTGACATCACAAATACCAAATATTAATTCTGCCTGTGACAATTTAGCTCCGCGCTGACAATTATTTCAGCCCTGACTGCTTTTTAGAGGCACAGAGCAGTGCAGCTAGTTACAATAACATAAATGACCTCAAACTTTCTTTAAACTGTATCAAACTGTATGATAAACAAAAGTGTTCATCATACATATCAGCTTCAAAGCAAAGCCACGGGAACAGAAACTACCTAAGGGGTAAATACAGGTTGGACAATGGTAATTAATGGCTGTGAATGGTACATAACAGCCCACAAATGAAATCAAATGAAAAATGTAAGATAAAGGTCCCTTCCTTTGGAACTAGCAGATAGGAAGGTACAAGAATAGCTGTTTCTCCACTGCTTGTTCTTTACCTGCAATGCATGCAGAAGTGCTCCAGGCCACAGGATGTCCAAATGCTGCATGGGGCTTATTCTGCAGCCCCAAAACAGTGGCAGAAATGTAGAAAATTGCTCAAGAGCTACACCTGGTGGTTCCTAACTGCAAATTCATCTTCTGCTGTCTCAAAATACAGTCCAGTCACAAGCCTAAAATACCAAATTCTGAGTATTTTCACCTCTGTCAGTCAACTAAAGAGGGCTGCTCCCTTACTCCCAGACTTTCTACCATTGTGTCTTTGACCAAGGCTCCGGATAAGGGCGTCTGCCAAATGCCCCTTCACCATTACCTCCATTATTATCTATAGAGATAAATCCTCTTTCAATAGTGCTACAATCTAATACTGACACTGCAAGTATAGTTAGAAACAGTGTAGAACTGAAGGCCACTCTATGCAAATTATTTAAATAATTCAAAGCCTTAACACTTGCCTTTAAGGCCAAGAATGGACTTGCACCTCCTTACCTATGAGCACTAATCAAGCAGCGTGTCACCTCTCAAGCACTGCTCGTCTGCCTTCCTTACTTTTGCTTTAATCTCTAGCTTTTTTTGACAGGACTTGTTAAGGTGTGTAACCTAGCTGGCATTAACTTGGTTGAATAGGTTGATGTGATTTCAGGTTGAAGAACAGACGTGGACTACTTGAGCACTGATATACAGTGAGGAACATAAGTATGTGAACGCCCTGCGATTTTGCAAGTTCTCCCACTTAGAAATCATGGAGGGTCTGAAATTCACACTGTAGGTGCATTCCCACTGTGAGAGACAGAATGT
>JBBIGA010000153.1:8086818-8099095 GCA_037576975.1 Alestes dentex | reverse complement strand
AAGGTTCCCCTGCTCAAGTCATCACATGTCCAGGCCTGTCTGAAGTTTGCCAATGACCATCTGGATGATCCAGAGGAGTCATGGGAGAAAGTCATGTGGTCAGATGAGACCCAAATAGAACTTGGGTCACTCGCCGTGTTTGGAGGAAAAAAGGAGGAGGAGTTGCATCCAAAGAACACCATCCCTACTGTGAAGCTTGGGGTGGATACATCATGCTTTGGGGGTGCTTTTCTGCGAAGGGGACAGGACGACTGCACTGTATTAAAGGGAGGATGAATGGGGCCATGTATTGTGAGATTTTGAGCCACAACCTCCTTCCCTCAGTCAGAGCACTGAAGATGGGTCGTCGCGGTCTTCCAACATGACAATGACCCGAAGCACACAGCCAGGATAACCAAGGAGTGGCTCCGTAAGAAGCATAGCCAGTCTCCAGACCTAAATCCAATCGAAAATCTTTGGAGGAGCTGAAACTCCGTGTCACTCAGCACCAGCCCCAGAACCTGACAGATCTAGAGGAGATCTGTGGGCCAAAATCCGTGTTGCAGTGCAAACCTGGTCAAGAACTACGGGAAACGTTTGACCTCTGTAATTGCAAACAAAGACTTCTGTACCAAAAATCAACACTGATTTTCAATTCAAAAACTTATGTGCAGCAGTGCAATACAAATAAATTCTTTACAAATCATACGTGATTTCCTGAATTTTTTTTTACATTCTGTCTCACAGTGGGAATGCACCTACAGTGTGAATTTCAGACCCCTCCATGATTTCTAAGTGGGAGAACTTGCAAAACTGCAGGGTGTTCAAATACTTAGGTTCCTCACTGTACGTCACTCCGGATAAGAGTGCCTGCTAAATGCTGTAAATGTAAATGTGTCTCCATTCCTGCCCTATTAAAAACTTTTCAGTGTTTTGGTACAATATCTGGTAGTAAGTTGATCTTAAACAAAAGTGAGATATTCCCCATTAATAAAGCTGCTCAGAAACACCCTACAAATAACTTCCCTTTTAATGCTGCCCAGCACAGTTGTACTCTGTCGTAACCTGCACTCTGTTGAATGTTGTACTGTGGTCCATGGAGAAACGTCTCATCATATACACACATGTACAAGTTCTCAGTTACTGATGACAAAGTAACCTTGAATATCTTGGAATCCATTTAACTCAAATCTGCAAACCTATATAAAGAAGATGTTGCCCATTTAATGTTTAGGCTTCATGAGTTTGAGCACTGGTCCTTGATTAACATAGCAGCACACTGTATTGAAAAACAATTTTGTTGGAAAAGTTTCCGACTCAGACTTTTCCCCAAAGTGTTTTTTTTTTTTTTTACTATGACTCTCTTAAACCAGACCAAGCCAGAGTTCATTATCTTGGTTGCTTTTAAAAAGCACCGTATCAAACAGCAGTATACCGTGTGGTCTTAATATTCTCTCGGTTAACACACACTAACCAGCCTCATTTTCAGGCCCTTCACACATAAGTGATTAAGGATTGTAGCCCTGAAAGCGCTTTGACCTCACAAGATGCAGTTCGGCACCAGCCGTTTAATAAGACACAGAAAGCAGATGATAGTTTTAGCACGTTTTAATGGAGACACCGATTAACCTTATCCTGTGATGAGTACATTAATTTCCATAGTTTCCGACTCACAGCCAGACTTAGAAAAGAAAAAGAGGAAGTACATCAATATGTAGCTGTTGCAAAACTAAGGTACAATATTTACATTCCGAAAAGAAAATAAAGACAGTGCCATTGTTTATCAGGGATGGGAGTGAACACTGAGGCCTGAAAATGACTTTTGAAGTTTGTCCCAGAGTGGCTTGGCAATCTCTTGACTCTGCTGTGGGCCCTCTTAGCCTCATCAGAGTACAAACGACATCTCAGCAACATCTGATATCTGTTACAAAAAAAGGAAAACAAATAAACAAAACAAACTTCTTAAGGAAATAAACTAAATATTTAAATGGACCAGGAAGGAAAATCTTCCTGATCTCAGTAAGTCTCTTTTTTTCTTTTAATTATCACAAAATCATTAGACTCTAAGTCCCATGATCCATTGCAACAGCCCCTGTGTGAAGCTGTGAGGTTTTGCTGAAGTGCGTTGGCTGACCGCTCCGGTTCGTGTGACGCACAGCTTCGTCCATGGCACCAGTGGTTATGCCAGCCAGGTCCTGTCCATTATTAGGCATGTAGAACAGAGAAGTACTACACATCAGGTCCTAGTAGTTTCCTGCTATGTTAAATAAGTGGGGGAGTGAAAGGAGAGGGCATGATGGACAACCGTGAATCTACTGCTACCAGCAGCATTTGAGGTGAGGTGGGTGAAGGGGTACAAATAATATTCCTATCTAAAAACACAACACACAATGCTGTGGCCACTTTACTTGGCATCAAAGACAGACCAAGAGAATTGAAGGAGGACACTGTACTGACGAGAAATACTGTAATTTTCTGTCATCCCTCTGTGTTTGAAATCAAGGGTGTTAAACTATAGGCCTAAAGGGCATCTAATGCAGTAGTGCACAAATAAAAATTAAACAAAACCATCATTCCTCTTCATACAGCTTCAGACCATCAGTCGCACCAATAATAATAATAATAATAATAATAGTAATAATAATAATGCTTCAATGCAGGAAATTATTGCCTAAGGCATAATTCTATACAATTTCATACTTTGAGTGTTTGAGGAGAACAATCCTTGAATCTGCTACTTTTTTCCACAAAGAAAGAAACAAAACAAAACAAAAAAAAAAAGAAAATAACATACAACTTGACTATAGTAGTTTCGTGTGCCTTTGTCCTTTTTGCCACATTTGATTTTTCACATTTTTGACTCCAGATAGTAATTTTTTTTTCCTTTTACAGCTTTAACTCATTGGCGATTTTAGATGCAATGTTCTTAAATGCGATGGACGTCCCCGATATCCGCTTGAAGCGCACGCCGTTGAGTGAGAGGCGGGGCAGTTTGCACACCTCCATCTCCCACTGGACCAGGCTCTCGGCGTGGCCGTCACCATGGACACAAAGGAGCAGGAAGCGCTCGCGCTGCTCGTAGTCGCAGTTGTTGGCATCCAGCACCTTGCGGATCTCGCGCATCATGTCAGCGGGCTCCATGGCTGACGTGGTCTTCATGCTCCAGGTGAAGCGTAGCGAGCGTGGTTTGGTGTCTTTGTGATCCTCCTTCTGATCCCCAGACACATTACGACTGCCAGAGAGAAAGTGGGAACATTTTTTAACTAAGAAATGTGTATGAGTATAATTCACACACACTTGAACACCTCATTGACATACCTATATTTATTAACCCTTTTATCAGGTACACTTATTATATCAGGACCATTTTGGAGGCAATACAATTACTGAGCCCAAATGCTGCTATCCCTGCTACAACACGATATTATGTTTTTTGCTTGTAGAAGTTCTCAGCACAGCAATAACACCAACAGGGTAGTGACATGTTAATGGATGTTGGGCTAGTATGAGTTTGCTTGTTTTGCACAGACATCAGTGACACTGCTGGGTTGAATCTACCTGAGATAGGGTAGATGGTGTTTGATAAAATCTATAGTAAGTGTAGCAATAAGAGCTTTGTAACTACAAGCTCTTATTACTACAAGCTCAACCATTTATTTTTTATTTTTCATATATTTTAATAGGTTTTGGGTCTTCAAACATTTTAATATCAAAGTTCCAAATAAACAAAAATGCAGGTTTTAAATGATTCTTTCATTTAATACATGCAAAAAGTTATCCAAAACCAAAAATTTTTGTGTGGAAAAAGTAATTTCAAAATTAGTTACTAAATTAACTAAATTTAGATGATAATTGGAGTCAAGCAGATATAAATATCACTTGTAAAAAAAATCAGTAATGTGAGGTAAGCTAAAAAGTCTTAGCAAGTAGCACACTACGCAGCACTACAAAGAAATTTCAGATGAGAAATACATTTATAACAGTCAGGCTTGCAAAGTCATTTCTAAGACGTTCTGAGAACAAACCAAAATAATTTTCTAAAAATAGGTAGAGCAGGAAGACAAAAACCCCTGCTAACAAAGGCCAGTCTTGCATTTGCCAAAAGATAATTAAATAAATTAAAATTTGCCTTGATTACCTCCAAGCCTTGTGGAATAATATGTGGGCTCATGAGTCAAAAGCAAGGGTCCTGTTACATCTAGTGCAAAAGCACAGCATTCCACATAGCATCACATCAACAGTAAAACATGGTGGTGGTAGCATGATAGTTCGGGGATACTTTGTTGTTTCAGGGTGTGGGTGACTTGCGAGAAATGACAGAAACATGAATTGCATACCAGAAACTCCTTAAGGGGAATGTTCTAAATCAGATCTAAGAGCAAGACCACCTCTGAATTGTTCTGCAGTGCCCTGGGCAAAGTCCCAGACTTAAAATAGGCGGTTCTTGCATGTGTCAAAGCAGCTGCACTGAGTGGGCCAAAATTCCTTCAGACCAATGTGACCAACTCAATCACCAGTAACAGAAGGTTATAAGGTTAAGGATGAAATTACTTTTTTCACATAAGTGATAGTGCTGTCAAGCTTTTTCCTTCAAAAAAAAAAAAAAAAAAAAGATCACTTAAAAGCTGTGTTTCCTAACGCTCTCCTTGTCTTGTACTACATTCTGCATGTGGATCTGAAACCAATTAGTGTTACAAATATAAAAAGTACAAAAGTAGCCGTTTTATTATGCAAGATGATTTTTTACAGCACTGTGAACAATAACTGTAAACTGTGTACGCTACGCAAAAAGATTATGACTGCATTTTTGGATTTAGAGATAAAACTGTCAGAGCGTGGCCTAAATGTGAGCAGCGATAAAAGTGCGGTATTTCCTTAAAACAACATATCCATCCACACACCCATGCACGGGAGCTCATCATGCAGAACCACAACATGCAGACATCAGTTCTGCATGCAAGCACACAGGAATGACTTACTGTAGTAAAGGGGAAATATACTCTTTAACAACACAACATTACAGTCACTCCTCAAGGCAGAGCTGGAGATTACATTTGGGGCTCTATAAAGAGAGGTCTTAAACAAAAGAACCTGTTTACCCCGAACCAAATGCCAACTATGATAAACCTAGTAATATAACCATACCAGGGATAAATAATCAAATTATGCTTTCAAATGAAACAGCATGTTCTGTCCACAAGGTGGCAGCAAAGAAAGGAAAACGGTAAATTTGAGCTGGCTGACAGCTGGATTTCAAAACAGGACAGGTTTCTTTCTTTCTTTTTTTTTCTTCACTAATTCACTGCCCTAATTTACACATGAACCAATAAACCCACCCAAACACATGCTAACTTGTAATAAAGAAAACAACCACAATGTTCAGAGAAGGCCCCTTCCAGGACTAGGGTTGGGAACCGTTGCACTATATAGCTTAATTTATACTTGTGTGGTGGTAGAAAAATGGAAATCTCAGCAGCACACTAAATCAAACTGGGTAGAGACAGTGCTACCCCCTGGAGGAGCTCTCCAGCTCTGCAGAGGCCATGAATAGGGGAGCACAATGAGAGAGCAAATGGAGAAAACTGTATCAAGAAGCCGTGAGGTTAAACTAGAGAACCTGTCTCACCTTGAGCCCTCATTTCTCCCATTTCTCTCAAACTCTGCCGGGACTCTTTATAACCAGGACAAAAGAATAACAATGGTCAGATGTAAAAGTTACACACACAAGACAAAGAAAAGGCCCAGTGGTGCTGGAGGGGGCGGAGGAAAAAAAAAAAAGTATTGACAACCCTAGATCAAAAGGAAGTGTGGAGAAAGCCAGCGAGTATCTCCATGTTCAATTTCCTGTGTGTGAGGGAAAGGATATTGGACGTGCACAAGACAAGAAAAGCAAAGGGATTCTTCGGCTGCTCTTCCTGTAACCTATGTTTCAACTTCCTGTTCTAAACATATCACATGCAGTGCCAGTTGTTCCATCAGGCACTCCCTCCTTCTGGCTCTTTTAGAGAAAACAGAAGAAAAGCAGAGCAGGGGAACAAGAAGAAATTTTGTAATGCGTGTTCTTGAAAGACAAAATGTTAAATTGCTTGGGTGCTTTTTACTAAATAAAAGTGATTTTTTTATTTTTCACATGAAAAAACCCCCGAAATGTAGGACATGCATTCACGACATGGATTTTTGACAATGAAAATGCAGTCGAATACAGTAAGAAATAAAAGCTGGAGATGGAAGCATGCAGAAGAAACGGGGACGACGACACTGGGCTGGACCAACACTAAGGGTGTCCCATAAATAAGCAGCCAGTATATTTTTGATAAATAGGAGGCTTTAATTGAATGTATCTAACAATTACACCTGATAATTTAGTGTCCTATTTTGTTTTCTCACACACGCGTGCGTACTCACGCACAATCACTAGCGCTAGACAGCTCAATGGCCTAGTGGTTAGGGCGTTGGCCCTGCAATCAGAGGGTTGGGGTTCGAATCCCATGTGCTACTGTCACCGCTGAGGTACCCTTGAGCAAGTCCCCACACACTGCTAGCTCGCTGGCGGCAGCCCACTACTTCACTTGGTGAATGGATTAAATGCAGAGAAAGAATTTCACTGTGTGTTGTATGACCATGCATGTGACAAATATTGAATCTAATTTCTTTCTAGCTCACTCAAGTGGAGCACAGTGAATGAATATTACCAACGTCCACACGTTTACATTCCTTGTTCAGACAGAAACCTCACACAGTAGAAGCACACACTGCTATACTAATAAGAGACCTTGGCCTAGACTCCAAAGTTACTTTCAAAGTTTGTAAAATTATATATAACTCATGATATGCATAGCAGATTATTTACATAAAATGATAGTTTATCATAATAGTCATGTCTTATTATGTAACTGATATGTGTAACGAAACAGTGATCTAAGATGGTTTCACCTTGCGCTCACAGCATTTTATATATGGATTTTAGTTGCTTTAAAACGGGTTAAGAAAATATTGTTGGTGTTGCTTTCAGTAAACAGGCTGTTAATTACTTCTACTCTTTTTAGCCCAGAAATTCCATCCCTAGCTGGTATACAGGTCTGGTGAGCTTGAGTGATGTGGGACAGAGGCAGGCCAGATGTGGGTTTCTGGACAGGCTACAGCACTAGGACCAGCTCCAACAGCAATCTAGTGAAACTCTTCTGCACTAAAAAAAACAAACAAAACTAGATTGCATCATAGCTCTCCAGCTTACAGAGGAAGCGACGACTGTGCCTTTATTCTGTAAATTTCTCAGACTTCTTGTCTATAAGAAGTTAAAAGTTCTACAGTAGTGACATTCTTTATGGTGGAACTGGAGCACTGAAGATGATGGTATGATACAAACAAAAAGATGGAGTGTATGACATGAGGACATGAGTGACAAGAAAAAACAGATATCTTCCATATAACAGTCTTACCGAAGAGAAAGAACCTGCTTTACACTGATATGGATAGGAATTTGCATAGTTAAAGTGAGGTATTAGCAAGTTGTTAAAATCCACAGTGTGTGGAGTCCAAGCCCCTTTACAGTGAGGTTGCAGGGCCTTGTTTGGGAACACTCTGCCTAGACAGATTTGGGGAGAGCTGACAAGGGCAGGTCAGAAGATTTGGGGCAAACTCTACAACTAGGGCAGGATACTGGGACATCGGAGCAGGGCCAGAACGAGAGGGGGGTAGCGTCAAAATGAGCATCCCAATACCTGAACTCCAGAAAGCTTGTAATGAACCACCTCTCAATCACCACATCTGTCAGCGGCCAAATTTAGCGCCCAGTATGGTGGCCTGAATTACACAACCAACAATTTATCTCAGCATGAAGAAATAAAATTGATGTCTGAAGTTCACTGCCCAAATACAGTGAGAAGGTCATTCAGAAGAGAAATAACATCACAAAACAAAATAACTGGGATGAAGATACATTAAGTAATTTTAACTATTAACATTCCATCAAAAACAGTTAACATACAGTATTTTGGAAGTCAGATTACTAAATGTGAAACAAATCCCCACTGAAAAGAAAACTCACTGGAGAAATATTAAAGGAAAAGTGAACATAGGCATGATAAAAATAAGAGATTGTGCACATTTCTATCCTGTGGAGAGGCATGCATGTGTGATTAGTAAAGTTTCTGCTCAGACGGATTCCGCTCATAAAAAAGACGGCAGAGATTTTGGGCATGCTTAAACACACTCCAGCAATTAAGGTACAGGGGTCAAGGAGTGAATATCAGGCAATTAATCCAGCACTCTGCCACACTTGGTTAAGAGTTAAACTTATTCAACTCATGGTCAAACGTGTTGGTTAACTGCACACAAAGCCGAATTGAGGATCCTACCTTTTGGTAAATCTGAATGACATGTTTCTACAAAACAGACAGACAATGCAAAGAGGTGTAAATCAAAATCTAGACTTCAAAAGGAAGACAGTACCAAGATATACAACTGTGAAACAGCTTGATTATTTCTGTGTACCGACATGTCATAAGTATGCTAGAAAGAAGTGCTGGAGACATGTCAAGATAAAATTAATGTCAATAACGTTTGTCTAATTGTATGAGGACTGTTACTATGTGACTCATGTTCAGCATGAGCTTGCACTGGATGAAGAAAGGAGAATATTAAACTACACTGACAGGTGAAATCAAGTTTTGTCTGGTGGCTTTCTCTAGGGTTTTATGATAGACATAAAATGCAAATGTGCAATAAATTGTAATGACAATATGGGGAAACAATGTAAAGTTTCAGGGTGTTTCTGACAGGTCAATTTTGCTATGTGTTAAAACCACCATACATTTCCTTATGGTCATGCTCTTGTGTATATCCTGTGACAGTAACCACCATCAGCACATCTGAAACAACATAAGGACCAGGACCAGTCATTCACTTGCTTTGCAAGTGGCTTAACTGCACAGTGGATGAGACTTTCGCACAACAGGAGGGCGATGGGGGGATTAATTCCCCCCTCTCTGAGGTACACTACCGCACTAAGGGTTGAATGACTACCCTACTGTTTTGTAATGTTATATTCTACACTTATGTCAGTGTAATGTGATTTAATCTATTCTGTTGTCACAGTGTGTATGCCACAGTAACTTCCATTGCAGTGATAAAATATGATTCATTTCATGGCCCTAGGAGCTTTAATAAGCTTGATTTAAAAACTCACTCACAGTACTGTCCATGGAATTCTGAACTCATTTCCAACCAAGAAAAAAAAAAAAAAGATTACTTTGCTCCTCATTTGTAATTGCAATGATGCTCTATCAAAAAGCAGCGACAGATGTGTGCACTAACCCACACACTGGTGCAAAAAACACCTCATACTAAAATTTACAATGAAGTAGGAGTTCTCAAAGAGTTTAACCTGAAGGCAATATCATTCTTCAAATTGTATTACTGATTTTTCTGAGCAGTAAATCTGTTGTGATCCTCATTTAACCATGAGACATGTTTGTTTTTCCTGCTGTGCAAGGTTTGGTGTGCTCACCTGCGTGTGAGTTTGGAGGTGAGCTTGGTGAAGAGGTTGGTTGAGCCTCTGCTGCGTGACTGGGAGAGGGGTGTTGCGTCATGGGAGAGTGTGGGGGAGGCAGGTGGTCCATTGTAAGTGGCAGTACGTCGCTCCCTCAGCTGGCCTCCATGGAAAGTGCTACGGCTTGCTGTGCCTCGTGGGAAACGAAGGCGGTCTGGCGGTGTGGCACTGCTGATGCTATGGGTCGAGGCCCCAGGGTTTCGCTGGCCAGAGGCCGTGGTCGTACTGAGGAAGAGCAATTTAAAGTAAAATATCATGGAGAAAACGTAACAAGGCTGCAGTGAGTTTTTGGCATGTCCATACTAATGAAGAAATAAAACCAGGAGAAAATAGTCATCTGAAAGCAGGTTAAAACATGACACTGTGAAAAGAAGCCAATTTTTAGTTTTTAATGAGAAAAAAAAAAACAAAAAAAACACCTGTAAGCCACACGGCCAGAGATAAGGACACAGTCACTTTGATCTTTCCTGCACACAAAAATCATGCATGAAACCAGAAGGAAGCAAATCCTCTGAGCCACTTCAGCCCCAATTTATATTCATGCCACTCACTTTCTCATCAGTTTCTTGGGTAGGACAGCAGGAAAGTCTTGGGCCTCCATTGACCCATTTATCGTTATATTACACATTCAAGTGACCTTACCTATACCAGAGATGTGTTTATCCACAAATAATAGCTGACTGACATTCCTGTTCAACATGCTGTAACACATCTAATTTCTATTAGATGGAATTTATGATGCCATACTAAGATCTCTATATTACAATTGATATAAATGATCAATAAGATTAATTCTCTTAGCAGTCTGCTCTATATTAGTGCAGTTTATATCCACTACAAATGCAAGTAGTGGGTTTAGGAACACACAGGGTGTTAGTGTGGATGGTCCAAATGGAAAAACAGACAGGGATCTTCTCAGACAGGCCATCATGGATTAGTTGAGACTCTACTGGGAGATGACGCGGGAGAAGTTCCACAGGGTGAGAGGTGGGTTTATAACCATTATAGATTCATAGACGAAGACAGCAGAATGTTCAGAGGGCGTTAAAGGGGTTTGGGGGGCCAGGCAACGAACGGTGCACGGTAAAGTTAAAGACAGACGTGGGGTCGTCTTTACTTGGGCCTGAAGAGTTCAGCGGGGCCGTCACTAGGGGGCAGCGTGGAGCGGCAGGTGTGGCCCGAAGCAGAAAGCGCAGTAGCCTTCTGGTGCCGGAGGCGGACTGAAGCGGACGAAGCGGTGAGAGCGGCTGTGTATGTTGATGGAGTCGTAGCGGCACATGCCGACATCTCGCTCAGGCTGGCAAGTGAGTGTGGACAGGCAGGTGAAAACAGCCGTGACATCACAATGATATCACAGAGCAGAGAAACGTCATTTTAACAAAGCAAAACAGTAGAAATATGACAGAACAAGAGCATGGCAAAGAGAGAGACTCCTGTGGGCTTTTCATGTGGGCTGGATCCTTTCTGTTCTGAGGCTCGATTTGCTTTTGGAAGGAGCAGCAGAGCAGGATAGTTACGAGTGGCTGAAAGGGCAGGGCCACCAACACTTGCACTAGAGATGGTTAGCAAGGACATATGAATGCACAATGACTGCAGCTTCAAAGCTTTTATCCAGCTTGATGTAGTCCAGCTCAAGGCCTAAAGCACAATAGGGACTTCTTACAATAAATGGATATGTGGTATTTGATGTAATAAATGGATAATGGTATTGGGCTATCCTTTGAATTTTATTCAGAATTTTTATGTTCAGAAATGGGGCCAAACCAGACGAAGGTTTAAGAACTGAGAGAACTATATTCCGTTTTACAAAATGTGATAGTACAGCATTAGCCTTTTCAATGTCTTCCATAATCATGGAGCCTTACATTCTTAACAGAACTGTTTTTCCAACCACTGGTTAAGCATAACTTCACATTTGAATAAGTGGAGTTTCATTTTTAGAATGCAACTAGTTGTTAATTGTGCATTTGGAGAAATTTCTGGTAACAGCAAAAAAGCAGGGCGATGGATTTCATCCATCCAAACCTACTGAAACAAAAAGAAAATCGGTATGAAATGGAAGCTCAAACTGAGAGCCATGAAATAGTATCACCTGGGCTCTGACACGCTCAGAGTTAGCATTTAACTGAAGTGCCATCAGCAAGTCTACTGTTCAATTTGGTGTGGAGGCATATAGTGCTCCCAAAGGCTTCAGGCCTCAGAGATTCTAAAAAGCCTCCAAGAATACAAACAGAAAAAATGCTTGCTCGTGTTCTGGGTAAAGTTGTGGGGGGTGGGCCAAGCGAAATAAGAGAACTGGTTCCTCCTTCTCTACCATCACATGCAACTTGTGAGTGACATGTGGGAAGTTCATTTCCTGTTGTTTTTGTGACTCACATACACTGGCTGTGGGTTATAACCCTTCACCTGAAATCAGGAACTCACCTGTTTTCTTTTCCATTTTGGATTACAGACTGGCGGTCCCCAGCGTTACGTTCACTACAGACATATGTATTTCTCCTGGTCATCCCCCCAGACACGGAATTATTCTGCAAGATAAGAAAAGCATTTAAATCCAGACACTATACAAACTCTACTGTTTGCATATTGTGGAAAAAGAAAGAGAAGTGAAAAAACTTGTAACATGGAAAAAAATGGTAACAAGGAGGACAACATATACAGTACTGTGTAGAAGTCTTAGGCACCTGGGAAAATTATACTTAAAACCTGTTTACTACTGGACAGTAGTGTTAAGTTAGTGTTAAAACA
>JBBIGA010000153.1:8067553-8086718 GCA_037576975.1 Alestes dentex | reverse complement strand
GAGTTTATTCTGATGTTCACTTGTGTTTTTGCTGGCAGAAAGAAACCCACTGCTGAAATAAACAGATTCAAACAATTGTCATAGGTGCCTAAGACTTTTGCACAGTACTGTAAGTGAGAATATCCGTACTGCATTTGTAAAATGGCAATTGGTACACAAAGGCACTATCGAATCATAGACTTTCTCCTAACCCCAGGAGTGGTAGAGCCCTTCTTGCGGTCAGGAATGTCGGCCTTGTTAGGGTTATTGGCATTGCCCAGCAAGGGGCTGGGCGGGGCCATGCCACGACTGCCAGAAGAGCTGGACTTGCGCGGCTGGACACTGCTCTCGTCTTTGTGCTCGTTATCAGCTGTGGTGGTCTGGCTCCTTTTGGGGTAGCCCACTGACGGAATGGCTGGGCCAGCTGTGATTAGAGAATGAGAGATGGATAAAGGAAAGGGAGGAAGAGAAACACAGTTCAGGCAAAACTGACAATAGTGTTTGTGGACTTCAATAACTGCTTTAATATGCACACTTCTAATCAATCAAAATGCATTAGTGCAGTTTTAAAGTAATGATAGAACTCACCCTGGTCACTGTAACGGCGCTGTTTCTGGTTGGAAATGCTCCTTTGGACTTTGAGGTGAGATGGTGACTGGCCATTGTTGTGCTCACTGTTGGGTCTGGCTTTGGCCAGAGACAGGTTACTGCTGGAGCTGGAGTCACTGGCTTCCAACTGAGACACCAACAACAGGAACATAATTACTTCCCATGTTTTTATGTTGCAGGTGATATGTACTGGAGAATAAACTCTCCCTTGCTCAGGCAACAAGGATGTTGTGCACTTTTTTTTTTTAAATGTATCATTTCCAACATTTAAAAATAAACAAGATTCATTGAAGCTAGACAATATGCTGATCAAAAAGCAACGGTACAGTGAAATGACACAGCAGTTTCTCCACACTGTGACCAGTCATGAGTCAAACCACATGGCAAGCAGTCAGCTACTAAAATGTAATAGAGCGAGAAACAATGGATGGACATTATGACAATTACTACAATTTTTATGCAAAAGACTACATCACCCATTTTACTGAGTTTAAGCAGGACAATATCCATGACATACCAAGACTTTGTACTAGATAAAAATAATAATGGATCTGCATACATTTAAACAGCAAAACCTTTACCTATCACATATGTACCTCACCAAACCCTGTTCAGCTTTATCTAAACAAATGGTCAAATCCAACCTGTTATCTCAAAACACAGACTTCCTCAATCATGATTTTAGCTTATCAGTCTCTGAACCATGAATCCATTCAAAGCTGCACCCAGCATACCTTAAATGATCTCCTTAAATTGGGTTTTAAAACGAGCAGCAGACAATAAAGAACTCATACTCAAGTCCTGCTGATAGCTACCTCAGTGTAGGGCTTATCTCTTAGATGTCACTCACTTCTGTGGGTTTCCTCCCGAGTAGTAAGTAAGTGGCGGTGATCTCATCATACTTCATCCTGGTAAGAGATTCATGGATCTCCTCCCGAGAATAACCCATCCCCACCATTATGTCTGCAAAACACAAACTTGTGTTAGAAGAAAGGAGTAGATGACATGCAAAAATGGCAATGACAGTCAGTTAGCATGATTGGGCCTACACTGTATGCTTAATGCCATTGTTTGGTACAGCTTTATTGCAACAAAATGTAAAGAAAATTACAGGAAGACCCACACATTATTGACCAGACAAACCAGATTTAATGCTGATTCTATTTTAATTGCTATGTGATGTTAAGAGGCACAGTAACTTTCACCTCACAATTCACAAAGAAGTAATTACAAGCAGGAAAAAAGGAGGCCTAGGCAGCTTTGTCAGTGTTGTTGAGTCAGCGGTCTCTGACACAGCACTAGCAGTAATCCTAGGACACGGACCATGGTTTCTGGTTTTATCAATGGTTTGAAGGGCAGTTTGCCCAGGGCAGCAGTGGAAAGTACAGGGTTTGCCTGGTTTAGGCACCATCGACCCTTGCATCACTCAGATAGAGCTGTGGCCCAGGGGCACATTAAGAACTGCCAACCTCACGTTGAGCGAGGCATGCCAGACTAATGCTTCAGGCTAGGCCCAGATAAAATACATATACCCCCACACGCACATACACTCGGACACGTGCCTCTGTGAATGCTCTCATAGAATGTTGTGCAACGTAGCAAGGCCAAACCACCAAAATGGTGGCTCACCCTTGACACAACACTCCCTAATCTGACTCAACTTTTCAACCTCAATACACCCCCCAAAACTTGTCTTTGCCCAGTTGTTTGAAGTTGTTAAGTGGGTAGGAACATTTCATTACTTCAGTAAATCTTGCTTTAATTAAGTCTATCCACATGGAGAGCATTCAAGCATGGGGATTAAGTCATCCCTCTGTTTGTGGGCCAGGAAAGAGGTGAATCAATCCTCAATTCAGCAAACATGCATCACATTTTGCAGTGAATATGCAGAAACAGAAAGAAAACTAGTTCCGATAAATGAAACCAATAGGACAAAGACAACATGACATCCACTTTTCTTTTCAGAACAATAATGTGGTAGTTTCAGTGTAAAGACCCATATGATGACCTTGAACAAGCATTCAACTGACTTCTGTTTCTCTGTGGTTAAAAAAAAAAAAAAACACCTCAGTGTCTGGTGCTGTACCTATTCTCTTCTGGTCCGTGATATCAAGTTCTGGTTCCACAAAGGGCTTGAGTTCATCCTCCTCAAAGCCAGCGTTGATCCACCGGTCCTTCATGATTTGCTGAGAACACACAGAGTTGCATGATAATTTCTGTCCAACTTGTCTAAAGATGAGCAATATGAATGTTGAGTGATGGAGAGAGGAACTTAAAAAAAACCCCACAAGGGATAAACAGGAAAGGAAGATTTCTCCTTTCAGTGGAACTAGAAGGAGGATGTTTCATGCATAATAACTGTTCAACTATTAAAAACACACACTGACCTGGTAACAGGACACAAAAACATTTAAACACGTTTTGCAGAGACTTATTCATTCAATGCAATAAAGATGCATTTTGCATTACAAATACAAACATTCTTCAAAATATACACATGCTAGTGGTGGTGATGGGTGATTTGTCAGTAGCATATTTATATCTTCATTTATCTTCTCCTCTTAAGTCACTGCACAGGTTCTTGCCGCTTGTGTTTCTTGTTATATATCATGTTATTTAATACAGTTTTAATACAGTTTTGCCAAGTGAAAAAGCAGGGGCACAGTGTTGCTACAAAGAGACAACAAAGCACTCATGTAAGACCCTCATCTACTAAGCTTAGTGAGGCATTGTAGGACTCTCATTACTCAGCTAAAGAGATGTTTTGTTCTAATCACTTTGGTGTTTACACATAGCGCCATTTATATTGGCATGTATCCGCACTTAAGATTACAGCAGGGTCAGGTGACTCAGCAAGCAGGACACCAGCCGGTACCTTGACCCTATCCTGACTGTCTATTGCCTCTGGTGCTGAAGCCAGGGTCAGTGTGCTTGATAAAATGAACCAAAATAACTTTCTACGTTGCCAGTATCATGCTATTAAGCAGAGGTCCCCAATGACCAGGCCGCAGACCAGTATCGGTCCGTGAGTCATTTGGTACCGAGCCGCACAGAAATACAGAATAAATTTTTTTTTGATTATCAGTCAGAAAGATCTTTTATTAAAAACAAACAAAAACAAAAAACAAAACAAAACAAAAAAAAAAGTCGGTCTCATGAAACGGTACATAAAAAAATTAGCCCACAAGCTAGCAAAAAGGAGTATAAAAACAAATGCACTTTGTTTTTAGTTGTATCTATACCGGTCCGTGAAAATATTGTTTTACATTAAACTGGTCCATGGCGCAAAAAAGATTGGGGGCCACTGCTATAAAATACCAATCACGTGAGACAATGCATTGGGGTGAGAGGGCTTTGGCATTGTGATGGGTTCAGGAAAGGTGGTTTCAGGGGCTTTGAAGTAAACGTAAGCATATTTACATTTTCGCCGTCTTCTCTCACCTCAAGTGTGCCCCGCTTAGCTGGATTGAGCACCAGGAAGCGCTTGAGGAGGTTTTCGCAGTCAGTGGACATGTAGAAGGGAATACGATATTTCCCTCTCAACACTCGCTCCCGCAATTCCTGCAGGATGGACAGAGGGTGGCATAAATCAGCATACACCTTGGAAAGATGATGTCATATACACGTGTGTGCGCGTGTGTGTAGCTGATAAATGGGCAGACATTTAATTTAGCACCCTATCTTAAGCTTGTGCACACGATGTACAGGTTTTCATTTCGCATTTCCAAGTCACTGATATGGAAAGCATAGTAGATAGCATCACTGCCCCACTCACTGGAGACTGGATTTCCCCATCCAGATAGGAACGCCACTGATCTATTGACACACTGCAGCAGCAACACAAACGCATGGGTGAGACTCATAATGTTATGTTCACTACCATTCTAAGTTGATCTGGATAAGCAAACTTACTGTGTCTGCTACATATGAAAATAATTCTCAGGTCTGATGAATCCGTCATCTGCATCTGTAATCTGTACCTACTGCGCACCGTGCATCATTTATGAGCTAAAGTTTGGACTTCTTTAATGAAGGAAAAACGGGCTAGTGCTGGTATCAACAAATTGTTAATGATCAGTTATTGTTACCAGATATTCTATAACAGAGCATTTAAATATGAAGCAAATGTAACCCAGAAACTTCACCACAAGACAAACACAAGACAAGAGGTTCTTTGTGTCTGAGAATTCTGTGACTTTTTGGAGGAGAAAAAGCGGACCTTCAGGTTCTGGCCATCAAAGGGCAGAGATCCGCTGACCAGTGTGTAAAGGATGACTCCCAGGCTCCAGACGTCCACTTCTGGCCCATCATATTTCTTGCCCTGGAAGAGCTCAGGGGCGGCATATGGTGGACTCCCACAAAATGTGTCCAACTTGTTGCCCAGAGTGAACTCGTTACTGAAACCAAAGTCTGCTATCTTTATGTTCATATCTGCGTCTAGTAGCAGGTTCTCTGCCTGAAAGTGGAAGAATAAAGAACGTCAGGCTCAGTGCGCATGTTTGTATGTGTAAGTATGTAACACCACAGATAGTACAAGCACTACAGAAGTCAGTGAAATGTTGCAATTTCAAACTGGCAAAAGACAGAGGAGAGCCAAATATTAATTAAACACACAGTCATGTATCTATTGTCCAATTGAGGTCCCAAACATCCACTCTTCACCAATTTCAGTATGCTGCTGTTAAAGGAGGAGGGAAGAGGGGGCAAAGCATCATGTATGCATCTTGTACTAAACTGGAGCAAATCAAGGGGGAAAATATGTTAGCAGATGTGTGTTTCTGCCTGGTTCCCCAGACACGTGGCTTGAGGCAGCACTAACGTCATGCATCGTTTAGAAAGTATCGCTCTGGAAATGGTGTATAAAAGAGCAAAGGGACTGGGACAGATATGGACCATGTTACACAATGTTTCAGTTGCTTGTCTGCTCCAGTGTCCCAATATGTGCTTCAGTGATGTGCTACTGCATGGATTCTTTACCATCTTTATACTGTGGAGGCAGGGTAAAGTACAGTGCAGCATTTCTGTAGAAGAGCTTTAGTTGTATAAAGAGGCTACTAGCTCTCTGCAACTATGAACAGTGTTAAATGTGCCTTCTTATAAAGCACAACAGCAATTAAAATTTATTTAATTATTCTAGTGCAAATACACAAACTCTTAATCACAACATTCTGTATCAGACAAATCATTGCTTCTGAAAACATTTTTCAAAAACCAAGTGATGAGAGTCCCACACTTTTTAGTAGAGCTTGTTAATATCAGGAAGACACAGTGAGAAAGTATTTAAGAATATAAACACACCACCAGAATACAAATGCTACTTAGGATTCATAAACACAAAAACAAGATTTTCTGCAGCAGGTTTTTAATATGCTCACATTTACACCAACGGTAGTGTGTTTTGGGTAGCAGGCTTTCTAGTGGTATCAGAATTGCATTTAAATGGTTATTCTGCCTCTTTTCAATTGTGTAGTATCAAAAGACCCGATTAGTTTTAGAATCCCCTGCTCTAGAGTAAAAACAGAACAAACCTTGCCACACATGAATAGTTTCAATGTCCAGATTCAGTTCTCGTGCTAGTACAGTCAAATGGCTGATTTAAGGGTGGATACTAGAGAAAATAGTTCATTTCGTTTCAAATCACAATATCCAGACAACAATTTTAGAGCAGAATGAAAACCATGAGACAACAGTGGCATAATCTTACCTTGAGGTCTCTGTGCACGATGTGTTTTTGATGGCAGTACTGTACAGCTGAAACAATCTAGAGAAAATGGAGAGAGCAGAAAAACTGCATATTTAGGTCAAGGTACAGAGCACCGGGACCATTTGAATAACAAAGACTAGATGTGGTATCACATGTGAAAGCCAATTAGCTGTATTGACCACTAGTGTCACATTTTCCCAGAATCCCATTGATTGGACATGAGGCATGTGGATGGCTGGACCTGCAACGTGGCCTAGAGTGAAATGGATGGAGCCACAAAAGGTATAATGCCCACAGGCCAGACCTTTTTTTGGATCTCAGAGTTTAAATGGCTTTAAACTTTCTTTTTTTCCTTTAATTTCTTTATATGTATGTTTTTCTGGCAAGGAAGGCGGAAATAACAAATCATCGGTATGTTCTTAAACTTGCTCTTAAAAGTCATGAAATATACCAAAAGGTTAGCATTTGAATAAGACATGCACTGATCTGTGAACTGTGTGGCGATCATAATATTACATTATTTTTACATATCTGTCCATCGCAATACTGGTGCCAATATATAAACATTATAAATTGTAGAAATCAGAAACATATCAACCTGGATTATACTCAGAGACATTTATTTGTTGTGGTTGAAAATGCAGCTGAATAAATAAAACATATTTCAAGCACACTAACCTAGTGTTATCTAAATGTTCTGCTTATCAAATAGACCATCATATATCCTGATCATGCATCCAAGCCAGTGGACAAAAAATCTTCTGAAGTAATTTTGTCTATAGCGCATGTATTGCCCACTAGTTAACACAGTTTACTTATTACATTCTATATCCTACTCCAAGCCACTGTCTATGACAGTGAATTAAACCTAATGGACAGACCAGTTTTAGCATTCAAAGGTTTATGTAGCAATTTTATGAACTGAAAGCTTTCTCTTAGTGCTAGGAAATTCAGTGCTGGAGATGTCATTCTGTTGTTCTAAAAATCCTGAAAATGTGGCTTTAATAGTCATGATATAACACATTTGTGACAGACATATTTCCTGTTTTTTTACTTTTCATCTGACAGTGGAAGGATCTGGAAGTTTTCATGTGATGCTGAAATGTGTGACTAGCTCTCTAGTGCTGACCCAGATAAACCATCTCCACAGCAGCTACAGCAGCAGCAACAAAGCAGACAGAGTCAGACACGAACTGTGAGGAGGGGGAAGGGCGAGGGAGACCCCGGCTCTGTGACTCCACACGACTGGCTGGGTTTGTGTCCCAGCGGTGGGCAGATGTTGACTGGCCTGCTGTATGACCCTACTGGACCAGTTGACTGCTGTGCTGTTGGTGGAAGTGTTAGCGATAATGTCACCAAGCTAACTGCGCAGTCAGAATAGGCACTGTATCACACCAATAAGGGCAAAACGTATGTTGCCTGTGTCCCCTATGAAACTGATCAGGATCTCTGCATTATAGGTTTGATCATACTGCAGTACAATACCTGTCTAAATTTAGCCCTGGCCTCTTTCTCCTTCATTCGGCCATGCGCCACGAGGTAGTCAAACACCTCCCCTGCCAAGAAGATTATAAATGACATCACACAGCAGTAATGTACACAGCACATTTCCAAAAAATCTGAGCATCTCAAAATAGCATTGTGTATTCAAGGAAATCTTTGAGATAAAGGATAAATGACATAAAATGGCGACTCACCTCCACTGGCATATTCCATCACCAGATAAAGGGTTTTCTCTGTTTCTATGACCTCAAACAGCTTTACTGTAGGTTACAGAGAAAGAAAGAAAGAGAAATAGTCATTTCAGATTTTGTTTTGCTTGAACTGCAGCTTCAAGGAACCCACTGTCCTCAATGCCAGCTTTAGATAGTACTAATTAATGAGTACTGCGGCGGGATAACCATACAAAGGTTTCTGAAGCCTCAGGAAAGATTAGGGAGATGTTAGTGTTTTGCTTATTGTGGAAACAATCACTGCATCTCATAAAACTTTGATTAAAAACAATTAAAAAAAATTAACCACAAATGCACAATAACATCCATTCCATTTTAGCAGATAAATATCAGGATTTGAGAAATATTTCACGTATTCAACACTTTAAGGTTTGACCAATATTCAAAGGGGAATTCCACAAAAATTCTGCATAATCACTGAAGTGTACACAAAGTCATGTCAGTGTGAAATAAGATCCAGAGGTCACAATGCTTGCACTCTGACGGTCATTTGTTATGACCAAATGAACCACTGTTTGTAACTTTTTATGTTTAACATTAATAATGGAAAAATGTTATTTAAAAAAATGGGTACTATTTTCCCTTAAAATACCCCCATCTGTACCTATCCGCCATGAACGGAAAAAATACATATGCATCAAGCATCATAATATTTGTAACCATTTCAAGTAAACATGTTCTGTGTGGTAGTTTTTAGAGGCATTAAATGCTTTGGACATGTGTTTCCTTTCATCAACACGCTGAACAATTCAAATGTGTGCATCACTGATAAATGGTCACAACCAAACCACAATAACACGAACATACAGTCAAGTTCATAGGTAATACTGCTGACACACCCATGTAGCTGTTTATGAACAATAGTTAGCTAGTGAAGCAAAATTGGATTCATTCCATTTCTTTTGATTTTTCTGTCATGTTCCTCTTACCAAGCAGCCAAAAAAAACACCTCAGTGACCTGGAAGAGGGAAAATCCAACCAGCTTAACTGCCATTTCATTAAAACTTGTGCTACGAAGCCACAGTCTGTCTTTGAGATATCCTGTGCCCAGCACCACTTCCTGTTTAAAAGTAGTGACAATACCAAATCCCTGCCAACTCACTGGGCTTTTTCCCTTTAAGCAAAAAATACACAAAAGTGGGTCATCACTCTGAAACATGTGGCGTGTGACTAGACATAATAACCTCACAGATGCCAAAGGAGAGAGTCCCTCAGGCCAAAGCAGCTGATGCTCAAGGCATGTGTTCAAACACACCAGAGCAGGAGATCACGCAGGGTGATTATAAAAGGTGCATGATCAGAAGAAAGCACTGTTATGATGAACCCTGCACCCTTTCATACAGTCCTACATTATGGCTCTACATGCGTTCTGCAATTGTTCTCAGCCGTCTCAACCAACAAATCAGTCTTAATTATTACACTGATCCAGGTAGAATTTATTTATTCTATGAAGCCACAGGGCTAAAATAAAAGCTTTTATTACCACACACAGTTACTCATGTGGTTACTGTAAACTGTTTGAATCATTACATTTCAGAGTTCAAAATAATTCTCAGAAGTTCTGCAATTACTGACCTAGTTTCAAGTCAACAGTAGTCCAAAATATAGAACTCATGCCTAATCACTCTGAAATGAGAGTGAATAACTTGAATAACATTGAGAATAAATGGAAGACAGTCTTTTATATAAACTAATATAAAATGTCTAAATGGCCGTGGATTGACATGGAACGAGTTACTACTACATCTTAAGAGTGTGTTATAACACACAACACTGGACAGTTGCACTCTGTGCTCTATGTTTAATCTGTTTAATTGATTCAGCATTGTGATGGATCATTATAGATGAACACATATGAACACATATGAACACATATTGGCTGACCACACTTGAAGTAAGTTGAAAACCATGCTAATGTCATTTTGTGAAGTTTTTCTTTTATGAGAGAGAGGCTATTTGAGAAGCTGGAGAGGAAGTAAATAGGGCAGAACAGTTAGAATGTGTGAGGGCTGTGGATGAGGAGTGTTAGCAATTAGCATATCTCCCCTCATTCTAAGCACTTCAGCAACACTGATACACTGCTTACGTCTAATCATTCATTCTGTTCTGACATGCATGCGGACACATACATATAGAACATACGGCATACATGGACACTATGAATAACAGCAGAAACACTGAAGGTATATAGACAGTTTTTAAACAAGTTGCACAAAAAAAAGCACAAATGGGGCTGAACAACCTGGAATACAGCTACACACTCATTAAAACCAGTGGGACCCAACTACTCACGCAATGTTCAATCACCATTTCCAAGCTGTGTTCATATGTGCTCAAGTTTCTCACAGTCTTTCTCACTTCACTGATTTGGACTGGATTTAGTGCCACTTAATTTGTCCTTGGTTTTTTTTTTTTTATAGCTTGTATCTTAATACATTTTTGAAATCAGGAATGTTGAAGTTGCTCACTGGACGCAAAGTCCAACAATGTCCCCAATATCATCAACATGCTATATTGTTTCTCCAACCTTAAAGCTGTTCGAAGACACTGACTCATGCATAAATGAAAAGTGAAATCTTACATAGCTCATGATCAAGCCATCTATTTTAAAATTTTGTTTAATGATAATCTGATGACAGCTGTCAGGGGGGCTCTTCTATGACAGCTTCAGAGATGCCATGATTAGCAGTGTGACTTGGGCTGGGTCCAGAACATCGTTAATCTGGGAGCTTTTGGTCTGGATAGATCAGGCTCGGCTTGTATTTGGGGTCCTTCGCTTCAAATGCACACCTGCTCGGCTATGTAAAAAGGCAGATGGAGCTGACTGGGGGCAGTGGGGTAAGCAAAGGGTCAGGAGCACACACAGTTAACTCAACAAAGTGAGACATAGGAGGGGATCGAGGCATGTGCAGGCCGTCAGATGCAGGAGGCTCAACAATGACGCACACAAAGAAGCGCACAGCAGAGCTTTTGTGTTGGTGGGAGGAGCCGCTAGACTGGCCTAATGGGCGCTGAGCTGTGCCTCTGAGTAAAGAAGAGGGAATTCCTATATAGGGGCTTAGAGGAAGACGGCTGCTGGGGAAAAAAGGACAGTCCCTCGTCACTTCCCCATCTATTAACTTAACGTCAAGGCAGCTTTAAAAAAGCCCCACTGACTTAAAGAAGTTCTGGGGAGAAAAAAAAAAAACAAAGAAACAAAAAAAAAAAAAACTCACCAATATTTGGATGGTTTAGAATCTTCATTATTCTTACTTCCCGGAAGAGCTTAAAGAGAAAAGAGAAAGTGATTAGAACATGTAGCACCTGAGTGTTTCACAAAAAACCACAGCTTTTGGGAATATTAAAGGGCCATATCTGGTTTCTAGGACTGTCTAGTGTTTCCCCTGAAGTCTGCATGGTTCAATATATGATTTTTTTTTTATATGAACATTTTCCAAACCCTGTAACATTTAGGATTAAACCAGCTGTTTTTGTTAGTGCACAAGACATAAGGTAAATGCAAATGATCTCTGTTCTGATTGACTGCTCTGTATTCTAGCTCTTTTTAAAACAGTCAAATGTGACACACTAACAACTTCAGTGTGAATGGGCAGGGCCAAACTAAACATGTTCCTGTAGTTTAGCAGGAGTTCCACAGAAAACAAACACAAACACAGCGTGTCTACAAACACACTTATTATAAAAGCCCATGGGCTGTGATAGAAAAACTGGAGTCTGGAGTATTACTTTAAATTGGAAGTTATTTTGGGATTCATATCAACACCTTAGGAGATATTTTACACTGCTTTAATTGTTTTTTTCCTCCTTCACATTTTAGAAGACCCACTATTCATTGAGATGGTTTTCAACTTCAGTTTGTTTTCTTAGCATACCATTTCACTGATACAAACTAAACTGAATAAGCCATGTACATCTTCATGTAAATCAACACAATGTAATACATTTTCTTCATTTTTATGTGTTCATCCTGTAAATGCACATTCAGTAGCAAGGAGACTAACCACAGCCAGGCTACTGGTCTGCTGTGATGCCACCCTTTTCCCACTTTCACACTTATATGCAAGTAACATAATTGTGGTCAGATTAAATGATTGCCACAAGCTCAAAAAGTTATTTAATTTATATTAAGCTCAGACAAGTATTTAACAACTGGGTACAGTCATGACGAGAACTCATTGTCCACCACTAGCAAATGCCAAAATCATCACCAGCAACCCCCAAACAAAAACATCATGGAATATGATCATTCCTGTTCTCATTCATATGTGACATAGGCTCCGTAGCAAACAGTAAAGGATCTGAACTGACATCAAAGTGGCCGTTTGTGGCCAAATTCCCAGCTCTCAGTCAGAGACGCTGTGCAGGAGCTGCTCCCAAAAGCATGGCCCCACTAGGAGAGGCATCTGTTGTCCACATAGACAGACACACACACACACACACACACACACAACTGTGTGTTAAAGGCTATATTTAGCGGCTAATATGGCCTGAGTCTTCGAACATGTAAAAGCAGTAACACAATCTCCTCATGGATGACCTTCGCCAGCTGAAGGTACACTGGAGAGCTAAATCTGGTACAGGACTACTCACATATTCATTCACACTTTGAACTCAGAACTTGCACGCCTGTGTAAAATGGACCTCTAGGAGCCACAGATACAGCAGGCAACTGGTACCCGTTTTTTTGCACAATCGTAGGCACACAAGAAGACAGAGCTTCATTACATGTGTTCATTAGCTGAAAGAGATGTGATTACATAACTTAGCTTTACGCACACATCTGGCTCCATGGTAAAGGTCAGGTTGTGATTAAACACAGGTTGCGACAAACCCCTCTACCGAAAGTCACTTTACTGAGGCTGGTGAGCGTGGCAATACTTCATGGTTTGATGCTTTAGAGAGAAGGACGCTGAGCACACGTGCGAGAGAGGAGCACAGAGCAATTCAAAATTTGCCTAGAGCCACTAATCATCCAGCATTAATGAATTAAAAAAAAAACAAAACACAAAAACAAGCAAGCTGTGCTAACAAGCTGAAGGCACCCAGATGCAATAGAGAGGGACAAAGCTGAGGATGTCAGCTGGTCAGACCCTATGAGTCATCATCAGTGTCTGTTATATGGGGCGGTAAGAACATGCAAGTCTAAGGTCAAGAGCTATTGGCCACACAGGAGCAGAGTAACCATATGGCTTACAGAAAACGCATATAGGGCATTTTTAACATCAGAATAAAAAGGCTTGGTGTATTGTTTTTATTGTTTATATTGCACTACTGTGTAGTTTCTCTTTTCACTTTGTGTATTTGCTGCAAATAATTCTGAACTAAAATAATCACTTAAATAATTGTAAAACTGTGTGTTCATAATATCTGAAATTGTTTCAAACATTCAAACTACCCACTGTTAGGTTAGCCAGTCACACCTTTATCATGATCTGGCACGAGAATAAGGTGTGTAGCTTGGATTTGCACATGCTTCCTTTTCACGCAAAAAGGAACAAACTGACCCAGGCCTGACCCAAGGGACCCAAAGTGCTGATAAACTAAAAATCTCCTTATTTAACCAAGGACATCCTAATAACAGTATTAAGTTCACTCTGGGCCTGTTGGACTGGGTCTGTCTGTACCGGCCCAGAGTAAGCTAGCGTAAGTAACAGGCTTATACATGCAAGTTGCTCTTTTCGCTCTGTTTGCATGTCATTCAGACACATGAAAGATCAAATAAGCAAATGTTTCCTGGAAGCCAGGAACAGCCCCAAACACACCTCACTTGCAGGAAAGTGGGCTGGAACAGGTGAAAAGAGGACAGTATGTTCCACTGCTCCAAACCAGGCCCTCCAGTATTCACAACTGAGATGACAAATGTGACTCATGGTACAAAAATAAATAATCTGCATAATTACTATTAAACATTTGTGGCAATAACAGAGGACAAATGTAACTTGGTGTTTTCATTTACCACATTAAATGCACTGTGATTTTGTAACAATGCAAAAGTGAAAAAGGTAACCGAGAACATCTGGACTCACATTCTGAGTGGAACAGCTGTTGGCCTGACCATCAGGAGATGGCAAGTTTGATCACCAGTGATGCCTTAGACATCCATAGCTGAAAGAGCACTACTGGTTTTGGATGGGTGAGATGAATACCTTTAAATGCCAAACCTTTTGGTGTTTTGAGTCGCCATGGCTGATGAAACACACTGAGCTGCTCTGAGCCGCTCCGACAGTCTCAAACACCAGACAAGTTCTCAACACCAAATCTAGGCACAAAATCTTATCAAGCTGCTATAAGGAGAGAGCTTGATTCATTTGTTAACAGTGATAACATTCGCCCTTTGGAGATGACCATTATATACATTTAAGGATTGAAAGTGTATAAAAATGAATGAAAGTAGCTGAGCAAACCACAAAACAGCGGATGAAAACATTAACTATAAACATGGCACAATTATCAACTCCATAACAATAAAGTCATAACTGGCAGTAATGGCTATCGTTTCTAGCATATTAAAGCCCTGTTGTACATTATTGTTCCTGCATACAAAAAATAGGAGAGTTTAAACTACTTACTCATATGAGCTCTAAGTTTTGCGTGTTTCAGTTGACTGCGCATTTTCCTATTACAGTGTTGGAATGACGTAAAATTGTAGTCTGGCTACTATTAGTGGTTTAGATATTTGTTGGATTCCTGGTCAACAGTTTCTATTTCAAATTTTCTTTCCAAAAATGTGAATAAGAAGTTAGCAAATAAGAAGCTAACTTCAGTTTTGTGATGTCTGGATATATATGGGGTCGCTGTGGCAACAAAACCTAGTTTTGTTCTCTTTATAGGAGAAGGAAAAAAAAAATGTTCTGAAGTTATATATAGAAAACTAGAGTAAAAAATATTTTGTTAATTGTTAAGTGCATCAATGCAGGCGTTTAGACTGTTGCCCAAGGACTGCAATTGGTGCAGCATAGTGTGCTTGCCCAGGCAGGAAAGTGAACCCTAATCTCTGCATGGAGGGCAGCTCTATTACACACAACACCAATATTACAGTGCTGTACGAATGCACAATGCTTTCATACCTGTGAGGATTTCTATGTGATTTCACAAACAAGTAAATCCTTGCTCTATTGCAGTATGATGTTAGAGTGTATTGGGGTGTGTGTGTGTGTGTGTGTGTGTGTGTGTGTGTGTGTGTGTGTGTGTGTGTGTGTGTGTGTGTGTGTGTGTATGTTTCATGCCTGCTACAGCAGCTTCCTGTGTTTCACCATGGCTACGCTCACTGCCATTCTACGGGAAAAAAAAACAAAACAAAACAAAAAAAACCAAAAAAACAGAAAGCGCCTCTGAATAATTCACTCCAGCTTTGTGGACTGACAACACTTCAGTGGCCTCCCTGAGCCACTGGCATGCAGTCATGCCCTAAAAGTCCCAACATGAGGCCCTGAATCCAGAGCCTCATGGGTGAATTAAACACATCCCACACAGCCATGCCCTTGCAGGGTGACCCAGCTGGCATTCTGTGTTGATCTGAAGTGAGAGATTTCAGAGAACATGCTCACCTCATTCTAATGAGAACTGCAAACGAAACCACAGAATGCTGTATGTGATCTGAGCAAGCTTTCTGAGGCCTGTAGACCACAAAGATACTAAGAGTGATGCATTAAGCTATTCCTTGAGTCACAATTGCAGCACTATGTGCCATGTACATAGATTACACACACTTCACCATCTTGAGCCTGCATTTTTGTAGGGTAGCATCTAAAATTGAATTTTGCACTGAATGAAATCTCTCCTAAAGCCTATGACAAGTGACGTACAGAAAAACAGTTAGTGAAAGACATACCGGAAATTGCAGTTGGTGCTGATGGCTTCTCTCCTTCTGTTATGTATGGGAGCTTTGAGTGTGAGCCACATTACATGCATTACCACTTGCACTCAAAGTTGCTATCACATTAAGTGATTTGAGACACAAAGTGTTTGTGCTTGTGTTTGAAAAATGTCACATGAGAAATAACATGACACCTTTAGGCAAATCATCCACCATGTTTCTGCCATACTGATGTTAACAATGAAGAAAGAGTGAGAAGTGTGTACTATTTTCCTGCAGGTAGAATGAATTGAACCACCCATGCAATGGAGCTCCCAAATGCGCACAGCTCTCTGTAATTCTCAGTAGGTGACTAGCTGCCCTGCTGTGAAGTTTTGAAGTGGGGAAATTCGGCTCCCTCACTTCTCTCTCAGCACCCGCTCTCAAACAGGAAGACACTGGTGAAGATGCAGTTAATGGGTGATAAAACATGTTCTCACACTCAGAAAAAAACAAGCACAGATAAAGCCTGTCACACAATTACAGCACCAGAGTAAGTCAAATTGTTTTAGGCTCTTCAAACATGTAGGGAGAAGTGACTTCAACATATCTGAAGACATTCATATTTTGTTTTCCTGAGGTGTGCAAACCAAAGCTAAAGTGGATAAAATGTACCAGCAAAAAACGGTAGTGTAGATTAGAAAAAAAAATATTCTATGTAAAATATTTGTATTCAAATTTTGTCCGAATAAACTATTTACAAAGGAACAGTGGTATAAAAGTGGTTGCCGATCCAGATGCCGATATAATATCTTTTTTACTTTAATATTAGCATTATTTTTGTTGAAATTGTGCTGTTTGTTAGGAAGGTTACATCACAGAATAAATAAACTACTAACCACTTATTAGAAGAGCAAAAATATACACAACTACACTGAATTTAAAGGCATTCCAAAGGAATTTGTCACACTTCAGAAAAATGTTTGTAAATATCAAAAACACAGCCAACAATCTTGGCTGAATCATCTAAATAGTTCAAGTATTAAGTCCATTCTAGCCGCAACAAAATAGTGTGTAGAAAATAAAGTTTAAATTTAAAATAATGTGAATTCGAAGACACGACATGGGTAGAGTGTAATCTAACCACTTCTGTTTTTAAGGTGGACCGGCCGAGTTACGAGATACCCAGCTTTAGTCTCGTCGTGTTTTGAGAGATAGAGAGAGGGGGAGAGGGCAAAAACAGCCAACAAAACGCACAAAATGGCCCCTGAAAGAACCCCAAAGAGGTCTTGAGGGAGAGCTAAGAGTCTTCTCTGATATTCCTTTCGCTTTTGGGTTGTCTGCTGTAAATGTGCTGCGTTTTTGGAAAACGTCAACGAGCCTCTGCTGCCTGGAGTCTTTTCCCGTTTGCTAGCACCTCCTGGTACACTTTTGGGGGTTTTCCACTGACTGGTACCAGCTCGGTTCGGTTCAGTTCAGCCCGGCCAAGGTGGCACCAAGAATGGTACCGGGTACCAGGTACCAGATCTAGTTATGGAAGAGCAAAAAAGCGAATAGAGTTGAACCGAACCGAGCTGGTACCAGTCAGTGGAAAACCCCCATTAGTCGTGAAATCTCTGCAGGGGGCTTGATTAAATTTGTTGTATTGTACGACGCAACCGTACTTCCACCCCTCGGTATGCTGGCTTTACACACACTGCAAGTAGCCGTGTTGTTTTTCGGCGTTTCCAATCTCTAGTATCTCCAAACGAGCGACATTTTGTCTCAGACTGAAGTCGCCGCAGGTTCATGGTATGGGGACGGTGACGCATCTCGTATTACTCAGCGTCGAGTTCAAGGTCCAGCACTAGCTGCGAAAAGGAATGTAGAGATCGGGGCTGCCCGACCGATATCCGGTTTACGGCTATATAGGATCGGGCCCATCTCAACTGACGATACTTATGAAGCACAGCAGGATAAAAATCACACTGCCCACTCTTACATACACAGACAATGAGAGACATAAATTCAACCATTTTCCGAACCACTCATCCTAACCAGGGTCACAGGGTTGCCGAGGGAGTGATCAGAGGGCAAAAGGCGGAAAAACAACCTGGACATCACAGGGCAATTTAGCATAACCAATTTATCTGGTGTACAGGGGTGGGGCATGCACAGTAAGAGAGAACTGCATTAATGTATTCTGGTAACATGTATCCTGATCATCATGCACAAGTGTGTGCACATGCACACTCTTGAATAGGCTGTGAACAGGTTGGCCTGCATGCTGGGATAGCAGACAGTCTGCAGGTTATCACTGTGCCTTTGAAGCCCACATTCCACCGCTCCAGCGCTATCAGCTCCAGCTCGCCCCCCCAATCACACCCAAAGCATGACGGAGACAAAAAATCAGCATGTACACACACAAACACAAATACCTGCAAATCTGAATGGCTGAAAGGTGTGTCTGCTAGCAGTTCTTCTTGTACTAAGTTTCAACATATCTGTGAAATCGGGCAACCGTATTGTGATTAATCTAATTAAAGGCATGTATGGACTATGTCTGTAAGCTTGCTAATGAAGGCTGGAGCCCCCTTCCCTTCAACTGGGGATTAACAATGTCCTGTGAAGTGGTTCCCAGCCCAGGTCTAAAGACATAGTCAGTGCCAGACTGGGTAGAAAAAAAGGCAGAGACCGTAGTCCATGTGTAGGCCAGGTGCGGGCCTTCTGGCCTCTCCACATGTTTGAGTGACAAGCTTCAACAATTTTCTCAGAGTATCTTTTTCACAAAGTTATTAGTTTTCTATTCTCATCATGAGTATAAGATACTGTGGCCTTCAAGGCAAAATGGTGAGAAAAATTTATAGTCAATAATTACTGGAGAAGTGGAATTTTCTCAGATTAGGCAATGTAATACATACGGGCAGGTTTAGACAAAGATTTACCACAGGTAAGCCACTACCTTGAATTAACAGCAGAACCAATGTTATATCATAGGGAACATAAATAACATTCATTATACCTATTTTATTTTTTTGAAGTTTATTTAATACTAAATTTCAACAAGAAAAAAAAAAAAAAAAAACACAAAAAAAGCTAAACACAAGCAGACCCGGAAAGACTTCTTTGGAAATATCTTTTGTTCCCGTTCCAATGTTCATACACACTAGAACAGAGCTTGTAAATATACTCCCACAAACTGAAGCGCACACACAGCAGTCCATGGGCTGAGCAAAGAGATCTCTCAGCTGGCCTAATTGGCCAACGGCCCACTTTCCCCACCAGTCCATTAATGTGTTTTCCTCACTGATTTCCTCCTCTGCACACTTCCTCATTTCTTGAGCACATATATGTATGTGTATATAT
>JBBIGA010000153.1:8043683-8064460 GCA_037576975.1 Alestes dentex | reverse complement strand
CACATATATATATATATATATATGCTTCCATGATGCATGTGTGAGCAGTTGTGCTTTAAACCAGGACCACACTGGAAGCATCGCTCATGATGGGGTTTCTAATCACGCCGTTCTTTCTAAGGCAGGCCAAGGTTGAATGCCTGCCATGTTGCCATGACACTCTGCTCGATGTGACCCTGTTGAGGGTTTTGAAGCTTCTGAAAAGAGAGGAAGCTTAACAGAGCCACAGCAAATGAGAAAGATTTATTTTGTTCGCTAGTTGCTTTTTCGGTCCCAACATCTATGATCCATTATCTTCAATCTACATGACAAACTCTTAAAGACCACAGAAGTAGTAGTACTGGACTCGACCCACCGTGGAATGTGACAGCAAAATGTGAAAGCTGTAGAAGAGTAAACACAAAGGACTCAAAATAGACATTTGAGAGTATCTGTATTTAGACCAATGTAGTTCCTATATTTAGAATTGGGCCTTCTGTATGAAAGCAACAACTTATTTCATTTCATGTGGCGCTCAAGTGATGACTAGGGGTTGATGAAGAATACAGTCAGCAGCTTCCAGTCATATGTAAATTAAGGCTTAGAGAAAGTTGCTAAAGAGCTGACAGGAAATAGGTAAGAAGAGTTCTAGGTGAAGGTAAACTGCTTGCTTTGATCAAGCAAACCATCCACAAATGGATTTGGGATGGACGACCAGCAAGTCAGTGATGACTGTCCTACCCACTCAGAGAGAGCGAAGCCGATTGTGCTTGAACCTGAATCTTTCTAGAGGAAAAGTGGAGGAACGCAAATGTGCAAATCATTCAGCCTGGACTTTAAGACAGCAGGTTGCTGGAGCAGGTCAATTTACCAAAGAATTCACAGCAAATAAGTGGCTGAGAAGTAAAACATCCAAGGATGAAGAAGAGTCATTTACAAGAAGGAGCAGAGAAAAATGCCTACTCTGAGACATGATGAGATTCAGGAACTTCTGTAAGTAAGGGGTGACGCCAATATGGTCAAATTCAAGGACAGGCAAGAGACTTTGTTGTTTGTGACATTATTGTGAAAAGGCATCATGGCCTTCTTCCTGCACACACTATCCAGACGCCACCCCTCACCGAAACCACACTGAGTATTTCCGGTAGTGAGAATGCATCCCATGGGGACACTTCCCTGCTATGTGCTCTATGTATGAAAGGGCAATTCAAGAGAATGAGTTTATATATGAAAACCCCTTTCAACACTTGGCCACACGATCTTCCAATAAGAGGGCCAATGCATAAACAGCTGTGCCAGTAACAGTTCTAAATTCCAACTGGTGCTGTAACACTTTAGAGAGAAGAGTAAAATTTAAGCTTAACTTGAGCTTGAGTTGTGTCTGTCATCAATTGGGAACTATCAAGCATTGACATGAGAGCCAAAGACAACTATCACTTTGGCCACTTGAGACTTATTTTAATAGCAGAATACAATAAAATTAAACTATCACAATAATTTATGTGGAAATTATAAAGTAAAATTTAATGATTGTGACAGACCAACTTATGAATTACAAAACATCTTGTTAGCAAGTGGGACTTTTTGAAGAGAATTTTACCCATCTGGGTGGGTCTGTACTCAGATGCCTTGAACCTCTTTGTCACAAGTGTTGAGTTGCATAAAGACGGCCCTCTCCTAATCCTGCCGATTGTCCTCCCAAGCCCCTTGGCAGGCCATTCCAGTTAACAGCTGATAAATTCTCTATGTTCTGCGGGGGGCACATAATTTAAAAATATACCTCAGGAGGAAGGAAGCAGACTAACCTCTGCAAGGGTGGATGCATGTTTGTCATGTGTATGTGTCTGTATCTGCTCGTGAGAGTGTACAGCAGCAACTGAGAGCACTTCAGTTTGTCCCTCAGTGGCCTCAGTGTGCAGAAGTGTCATTATAACGAAGTGCATCCAATACCACAAGCCAAAGTTTAAAGCAAAAGCCCAAATCCTGACATTTCACAATAACAGTCCGCTTAGAACAAAGCATTCAGCCCTCTGCTACTGAGATGCCTGTTGTAATTTGCCCACGCACAGGTCTGGACAGAAATTGTGCATCTCTGTATTGAAATGTGTCTTCCATACAAGAAGCAGCATACAAAGAAAGAGAGAGAAAGACAGCTAGGTGGAGAGAGAATAAAACTTCATTGGTATAAGAAAAACAGGAAAAGGAAAGTTCCAGTAATGTGTGCTGGAAGTGACTATGTGAGGACAAAGCTCACACTCCTCTTGCAGTTAAATTGAAAATAACCAACTACAGGAAATATTTTATTTTTCAATAGACCACCTCTTATCTTTAAAAAAACAAAACAAAAACAAAAACAACAACAAAAAAGCTCTTCATTACACTTGAGAATTGTGTGCCAAACAAATTATTCTTCCTCCCTGGTGATGACAATTGCATAAGGATAAAATCCTAGACAGCTTCCTCACACATTATGAGATGTCAGGTCAAATCCAGACACATTAATGACACAGGCGAGTAAACAAATAGAGCAGCACAGATGCAACAGTCCCTGGTTGATGCAAGCCAGAATGAGGTCACTGCCAGAAGCAGGACTGGCCCACATAGAAAAAGCTACAGAGATCGGTTTGTCTGCATTCTTGTGGCACTGAGAGATCTGGAATAGCAGCAAATCACCTACACAAGATGACACCTTGAGATAAAGGCCCTTATAACTGACATGTGGCCATACACAAATCCATGGAAATTAATGGATTAACCCCAAAGTAACTTTAAGAGATCATACTGGTATATCAATCGAAACTGGTGATCACCCTCTGCTGATTACTATAATAATCGTTATGGCTTGCATATGGTTTCAATTTGATATTTGATATTTTAAGTTTTACAAATGTCCTGATCCTATAAAGCTCTACTTACATACTGCGTAGTATGCCTGTCAGCCAATTACAAATATATAAGAATATCGAGCTCACTTTCCACAATCCGTAAACGTAAATTATATTACAGAGCAACAAGCAGAATCATGAAGTTAGGGTGAATTAAATGATCTAAAAGACGGAAAATGTCACAGAGACACATGGATCTTACACCTTTTAACATGCTATAATACATTTAGAGGACAGTGTTGAGTAATATAGCTCAAGAAAAATACAAGCACAGCATTCAGGCAACAGCACATTTCATTTCGATTGAACGCACTGTTAAATAATACCCTAGAAGTAAGACAGTTAAACATTGTGGCTGCTTTAGGCTTACTCTTTTAATTGCATTTTTAAAACATTTCTTGAAACGACTAAATTATCAGCTAATATGTCATAATTGTGACAGGCTTACTACACAGAATGGTTGGCCTCAGATAAAGAAAGGTTTTCAACTTTTGGCAGTGTCAGCAAATTAGGCCGAATTTGTAACACCTACTAGAAAAAACACCCAGTCATGTTAGCATGGGTGCACGTAAAAGTCCTGCCTTACCACTAGTTCACTCAAAGGGCACACATTACAGTGCAAAGGGTAAATCAGGGATACAGTTCAAAATTTCAAATAGTTCAAGTTTTCAAATATGTATTTGCTAATATAACTTTTGTTACACTTTTAGTGGTTTGGTACACATCTGGCCCAAATAACACAAGCAAACACTACCAGACATGTTTTGTGTATCAAAATGGATGCATCACTTTCCCAACATATCCTCAGATGAACATATCCGCAGATGTTTCTCTTACACTACCTCTGAGTAAAACCCACTGCTCTGTATGTTTTAAGACACCAGGGCTACCAATTCCTCTGGGATGCCTGAAGCTGGATGATATACACCCACACACCCGTTGCCGTCCATCTACACGCAATGATGACGCTCGTCAGCCTGTGTCGCCCCTTTGAGCTATTGAGCACAGCATGTATTTCCAGGCTCTCGATCCCCACTCAAATGCAGGCAGTCGATGGTTGACCCTGATCTGATAAAAACAGCTGATTCTAAAAGAAGAGACAGAACTTGAACCAAGGGCTCTCCTCCTACGCCCATCAATTGCATAAGAGCAGGTCACACCAACGCAAATCAAAATAGCGTCAGTCAGAGACTACAGCATGCAGCTACATGGTAATACAGAGAGGAGTTCTACGCGGTACAGGCATGCCCACTGTCTCAGATATGTCTACAAACACATACCTAACTGAACCAGGTTCTAATTAAGACCAATACGACTATTAGGCTTTCACTATTATTCACTATACATAACACCTATACTATTTAAGATGTTCAAGCATGAGAACGTTTAATTCATAAAAGCACTCTCCTGGAACTAATCACATTCCTGCTATGTGATTATCTGTATGAAAGGGCAATTCAAGACAATGAGTTTATATATGAAAACTCTTGGCCACACGATCTTCCAATAAGAGGGCCATAATAACATGTCATGCTCCCATCCTCAAACTTTCATTCTTTATTATTTTTCTTAATTGTACAACATTAATTTGCATTAAAATAGGTTATGCATATATATACTCAGCATGTACTCAATCACAGTACAGATAATTCTCTGGGGCCATCCAAAGATGTGAAAAGAAGAGTGTTACAAGTGAATAAAGTGGTGAAAGCCCATCATGTCTCATTCACACCCACAGAGAGCTTCATTACAAAAACCAGAAAGGCTGACAGTATCCCAATTATGTAACCAACAGCACTGGCCTGCTTATGAGCCTCGGTCTCTTTGCTTTGCTGCCAAAGCCACAATTCCAAACTGGCATTCAGCAGATCACACACCCTAGGTAATTAGCATTTTCTACATTCAGATTTCTTTTTGGAGCTGTGTTCCAAATTCTAAAGACAATACTGTCAATATGATATTTCTGCAAAGGACGACTAATCCTGATGAGGCAAAACAGATCAATGACCATGTGTAAGTACTGTCAAAATTATCAGTGAGAGATTAAGTCTAATGCTGGGTGATTGTGGTCAAGAGGAAATCCTCATAAATTCTGCTGTGTGTATGTCTGGGAACATTAAGAAATAGGTTGTACGCTCTTTTCAGTTTCACTTGAGATTTGGAAAAGACCCAGTCAGCAGGGGCCACAGTGGCAAAACAGCCTTTGCTCATGCCATGAATTATGAATAGACATGCATCCATCAAGGAGAGAGACAAGAGAACACTATGTGCTGTCTCTTTTCAAGTGTATAGCAGTTTGTGTCAGCCTCAGCACTATGGTTGGCACCATATCACAGATGTTTAACAATAACAGTAAGTTCAGATACACATAAAGGAATCAGAAATCAAGGAATCAGGAATCAAATTATACTTCGATGAATAATTAAAAAACACCTAAAAGCTGCATCTATAAGATGTGCTAGTACCGTTGCAGAAGGTCGCAATAAGCTTTCATCTTACACCTCTAGCCTGACATACATAAAAACTGAGCTGATCTGGTAGTGGAAGATATTAAATCAGGACTATTCAGGCACGTAAGTCTAGTCAAACTCGGCACAGAAGTAACTCATGCTCCTGTTCCACCCTTAACTGACCATTCACTCCATCAAGGGCCACATGCTGGGCTGTCAATGGGTCCACAAATGGAAAGTAAAATCAATGGCATGGAAAAACAAGTCCCAGCTAATTACAGTGGTAGAGGTTAGACTAGGGGAAGGGAACGCTGTTGTCCGCTCATGGACCACAATGTGATCTAGAGCCCAATCAGAAAAAATGGCAAAGGGAGGGGGCTGCAGGTTTCAGGGTTTTAACACATGGACATCTGAATGAAGAGCAGTACAGAATCAGAGAAAATGGGCTTCCTGAAGCTCCCTGAGCAAGAAGCATGCCCCTCCTCCCACCTCTGCTGTCCCATCTAAGTGCTCTGCTTTCTGCTCGGGCATATGTGGCGTTATTACTCCTGCTTCTCATTCGGATTTCTCCACTCCTGCTATTATTAGCTGCCTCTGATATCCAAGTCCACAGAGGCTTTGTCAGCCTCCACTTACCAAACATGCACTGCTCTGCAGTGAAGTGCTCTGGGTTTGCTAGCTAGAGCTAAAGAGGCTCTGTCTATAAAGTGGATGAACTGAAAGAGATTGTAAAATGATGTGAATGTCTCTAAATACGCTGATAAAAAACTCTGCATGATTCACAAGAACAAAAAAAAAAAGAAAGACGAAGACTGGGAAAGGTGAGAAGAAGGATCAGAATAAACATAGTAATTTTATTGCTCAGTCATAATTCAAAATATTTACCTTTTGGAGACTGGTAGGGTTAAGTTGTGTCTTATCAATGATTTTTATGGCCACCTGCAGGAAAAAGAAAACACAAACTATTATTTTATTAATGTTTCCTTTAGCTGGGTACTGACAAGACACCAAAGACTTCAGAATCACTCAACAGTTCTAGCCCAAATATTCTTGAAGACCACTATGCAATGTCTCATTTTACAACCTTATTTTATCACCTATTAGAGTGTTTTCTTTTTATCATCAAGACTGGGACAGAGAGAAAAAGAGAATGAGTGATAAAGTAAAGGAGAGTGGAAGAGTGAGAGAGCGAGAGAGAGAAATATAGAGAGGGGCTGAGAGTGAGAGAGAGCATGAGAGAGTGCGAGACAGAGAGACACAGCGACAGAATAAAAGAATGCAAAAGAGCGCAAGGCTGGAAGAAGCAGCAGACAGTATGGTAAAAAAGTCAAAAAAGTGTGAGAGTGGGAAACATCAGACCAAAGTAATCCCAAATAAATCCCAAAGGCTTTAAAATCTTTATAACTCACCTCTCGTCCTGTGAGAATGTGTCGCGCCAGTTTGACCTTGGCGAAGTTGCCCTTGCCGATGGTTTTGAGCAGCCGGTAGTTGCCGATATGTGGCTGCTCATCAGCACAAGAGGCAATGGAGTTCCGGCAGCGTGCCCCAGAACGGCTGGGCCGCGTAGCAGCCTCGTTCCGCCCATCACTGTGTGAGGTGTGCTGCAAACAGACCAAATCACAGACAGAATGTTTTAGACAATAAAGAGAAGCAATGTGGCTCTAAGCCCGAAGCTGGTGTCCAAAACTATGTACTCCAATTAGTGTGCGTCTAGACAGTAAAGCGATATTCACACAGGCAAAGATATAACCAGAAACCATGACCTACATGACCTTGTTTTTAGGCAAAGTATCTAGCAGGTAGAGATTGCACTTATACAGTGGTTTAAACAATTTAATGCCGAATCATAAAGGTTCTGCAGTTTCCATTTTTGTCCCAGTCACATATGCAAAAAAACACAAACCACATAAATACATTAGGCAAACTAACAAACCAAACAACCACAACATTAAGACTACTGAAAGATGAAGTGAATTACATTATGTTGTTACAGTGGCAACTACCAAAGGGATATATTAGGAAGCAAAAGAGTCATATGAAAAGTCAGTTTCTGAAGCTGATGGGCTGGATGCAAGAAAATGGACAAAAATTATTTGCATGACTCTGACAAAGATTGGCTAGACAGCTGGGTAAGAGTACCTCTAAAAAAACAGGTCTTGAGGGGTGTTCCTGGTATGCTGTGTTTAGCGCCTTCCAAAAGTGGCTGAGGGAAGGACAACTGGTGAACCAGCACATGGGAAGTAAAGCTGTCCCATTTGGTCCAATACCACAGAAGAGAACAAATAGCTGAAAAAGCTAATGCTGGCTATGAAATAAAGGTGTCAGAACACACATTGCATCACAGCTTGCTGTGCATGGGGGTGTGTAGTCGCAGATCAGTCACGACAACCCCTGTCCACCACAGAAAGCTGGATGTGTGTGTATTATAACTGGACCATGGAGCAATGGAAGAAGGTGGTCTGGCTTGATGCACTGCTGTCAGCATGGGCACTATGACTGGCCCGTAGTTACGCAGACCGATACGCAGCAAGCTGTGATGTTCTGACAACTTTCCATCACAGCCAGCATTAACTCTTTCAGCAGTTTTTGCTACAGTAGCTCTTCAGTGGGATCAAACCAGATGGGATGGCCTTCACTAATCAATAAGTCGCTATAATGAGATGGCATTCACTTCATCCGTCATTGGTTTTAATACAGAAGCTAAAATGGGTATGTATGTATGTACACAAAAAGGCACATACATTCAATTCGAGCTGCATTAATATCAGATCTTATAACATTTTCCCCAAATGTATCACATGTCATGGTGGAACTACACAGACATATGTATGTTCTAGCGAGTAAGATTTTCAGTTGTTAAAAAAAGCATCAACTACAGCCTTGCAATTATTTTTATTATGGTTTATTTATGTCATCTTTAACCTATCACTCAACAAATTTACAGGAATGGGAAATACATGTAAATAATGCAGGCTTAAGAAACTATTATGCAGTTTCCTGAAGTTCAGTATTTCCCTTCCTTTTTCTAATGAGAAGTAGCACAGTGCGGGGGTTCTCAAACCTGATCCTGGAGTACTACTGCCTTGCATGTTTTTCTTGCTTAAAAATGCTTCACCTAAGAAAAGATTTGATACTTAGCTCTTTAGCTTACTTAAAGTTGAGGTGGGGCAGGAGAAAGTATAAAATGTGCAGAGCAGTGGTAAACTGGGATCAAGAATAAGAAAAAAATATTGCGATTTCATGTTCATGATGATCTTTCTTTATAAAAATGCAATACAACTCAATACATTTTTCCTCTTAGGCTACGGCTAGTATCCGCATTTGAGCTTTTCAGTTGGAGGTCTCAGTCAGAAATGGTTGAAGCAACAATTCAGGTTTCGTCACAAACATCAGGTTTAACATGTCGATCAAAGATCTCTATTGTGGCTCCCAATCAGAACTCAGAACCTTCACTTTTAGTGTCACAGTCCAATAATTAGTTGGGTAATGATTCATACCCTCTAAATCATTTTGTAACATTCACCTTCCCATAGTTAATAAACACAGACCAAAACCAACCACAGCTTAAGCGTAGCTAACCACAAATTACTTCTAGCAGTGATTTCCCTAAAGATAATCAGTAGTATCATTTTGAAAGCTATCTATCAACACCGCAGAGCTCATTAGAAATCAGGCCTGCTTTGGCTGGTTTGAAGAGCTGCTTTTTCAGACAAAGATTAAACCTAATCTTGGATAAAATTCCAATGGCAACACTGACTGACTACTGGAAAACCTTTTTATTTCAAGCTCAGGTTTAAGCTTCAATAGGTTATCTAAAAAACTGGTGATAAAAGTCCAACATCCTTTGAGAAATGTTAATGCCTCTACATTTGTTTAGTTTGAAAGGGCAGGATCAGTCCACTTTCTAAAGACTCATTTTTGAGCAGCTTCATTTCAAACACACTGATAATCCATCTGGAACAGAAGTGCCCAAATTAGCACATAAAGAGTTCACACAGACAGCTGAGTAATATCTAATGAAGGCTGAGAAAAATAGATAGCGGATATGCTGAGTGGGAAAAGACAAGCTGGAGATAAACAACATGGGGGCAAAGATGTGGTATGCAAACTAGGATATTACCTGTGAAGAGAACAACAAGATATATCGTGCATCCCTGTGAGCTACATTAGTCATAATGTGCGTGTCACGACTGGAAGAGGTAGGCCTAATTCTGAGAGTCCTGTTACAAAAAGGGTGTATATTTGTGTTAAAGGCACAATAAATCATATATTATAATTTGCTAATAATTCCCATATTACTTTGTAGCTCTTGGCCATATGGCTGCATGGCTTTTCTCAATATGAGAACAGGAAGCAACCCTCACTGTTTCCAGGACCAGGCCAGAAAGCGGCAAATTTAGCAGCAAGCTGACCATTCTGAGTTTTCACTTCTCTTTCTTGAATTCCTTTAATTAGCATATTTTCTTAATTCCACATCTATTAGAATTATGGGTCAAATTACATCATCTGCTGTTTCTTTCACGTCTTTAAAATTGCAGATCTTCTTCAGCTTAGTACTCAAACGTTCATCTATCTATTCATCCATCCATGGATTACAGGCATTACTCAAATTTTAATGCTTACAATCCATTGCTTTTTGCAGAGAACTTGAAAAGAATACCCTACCAATGTAACCGTCTTGCACTGTTAACTAAACCAGGTGTGACACTAATCTCTGATGCAACCATATTTGTGTGTGGTATTCGAATCACTAACATGGGTCACGCATTCAAACATAGCCTGGAAAGCTATTGATTACTCAAAGAGCCCAGAGCCTTATCTCCACAACTCTACTAGCATACACAAGCTCTTTCCTGACCTCTAACAAAACCCAGGGAAAGGAGCAACAGACACAAATGTATGTTTTGTTGAAACCAAATGACAGACAAGTAGTCTCTAATACAAATTTTGGAGCAATGCAGTTTTTGTTTTTTTAATAGTGTCAAAACAACATGTACATGTAAATGAGACATGTAAAGCTGTAAAATATACTGAACAAATAGCTGAATCTTATTTTCTACATATTTCTCAGCAACAAAGACTACAGTCAACATGTACAAGTGTAAGAACATTCTGCCTTCTTTTTTATTAATGGTACTCATGTGAGAACGGTCCTCAACTTTATCTAAAAACACAGGCATAAAATGTTTTTTCCTCTGCCAGAACAAAACATATCTAAAAAGTATCTTTAGTAGAGATGGAAAAACTTCCAATTCCAGGGCAGGTTCATTTAATCAAAATTCATGTAAAGTAGTTTTGGAGCATTGCTGCTGCTCCATTCCACACACAAACAATGACAAAACGGATACAAAGATCAGAGAGCTACGTAATATTTACCATCTGAATCACAGCCAGAGTGCCCAGCCTTACACACTGTAAGAATTCAAAATTAGGGCGACTGCTAAAGGATGCTCTACTAATCTAACAGTTATTCTAAACATGACGCATGAAGGATGTGTCTGTATTAAGCTCCTATTCTTATCATCCGCGTGCATTTTTAGAAGAAAAATAATACTATCAGCAAAGATAGCCATCTAGGTCAGTACAAAATGCTCGATCATGAGACAATAACAACATCTACAGACTTTCCAGGTACAGTCCTACTTCCCAGACTGATAAGACGAATACCTTTGCCTGCATAAAAGGTATTGGCATTAGGCTGTTTGATAGATTCTACACTCTATATATTATTTAAAAAGAATCACATAGACCCTGCATTTATTCTTATAAACACTGTATCTAAACTTTAAATGAGAAAAAAAAAACATTTAGACAGATTTAGAATAACAATGACATTTAACATACAGTATAACCCTATAGTTACTCCTCTCTATTTCTCTATTTTAGCCTCCTAGGAAAGCCCCAGTAACTTACTATGGTGATGCGGTGCCTCTTGACCGAATGGGAACCCTTCATCCTAGCATTGGCGTTGGGAATGGCAAGTGAACAGACAGCTAGTCCGTTTTTGTGCTGGCCGTTCATTGATCCAGCAGCACTGGCTGGAGCTCACAGAAGCGTGAAACATTTCACATTTCGGGCACCTACTCCTGTCCTGAGGGGAGGGGGGATTTATAGAGAAAGGGAGGAGGTGGGGAGGAGGGAGCTGCCAAATGCTTCTGGGTGCTCCACAAGCAGGAAGAGCCCGCAGAAAGAGGAGAAAGGGCGCCATCAGCCAGGTAGATTTACTCCTTTCCTCTCATCTCTTCACCATTCAGCACCAACATACACAATGCTGGCGTATGATTCATGCAATCAAGCGTAAATCAAGACCAAGGAACATTTTACTGTAGTCAAACTAGTGACTGCCTGAACCAAAATAGTATTTAAGCAACATTACCACTTGATATCACACTTCGTTATTTTTTATATTTATCTTATGCATATGTTTAACAGAGATGAGCATCTACGGAGCTGCAAATATTCTCGTTGGAACTGAATCGTCCTGTGTATTGCAATGACGATAAAGATATTCTATTCTATAATATAAGCAAAGGTTTGTGATATGTTTGTCTGTAAACTTCAGTACTGTGTGTAGGGCCTGTCACACCCCCAAGTTGTTGTCGGTGAGACAGCACAAGGAGTAAAAGGAAGCAAGGGATGGAGGAAGGGATGACTAAACATGATCCACCACCACACAATCCAACGCTCTACTGTACCTAATTCTTATTTGTTATTTATGACTACTTATTTTACCAAATCCTTTTCTCATTTCATATTACTATTAAGCTCTTTCTCGCTAAATCTAGGAACGGGACAGATTAACATTTCCCTATATGGTGTTTTATTTATGCCAAACATTTGTGTATATAGCACAGAGAATTTTGAGGTTTTTTTTTCCAGACTTTATATTTAATATCGTTTTGCCTCTATGTCTGTGTGTCTTTGCAGTCATAACATACGCAATTTCCTCCGGGATCAATAAAGTTCTCTGATTCTAGATAACTCTGTATGTGACAAATAGAGCTCTTGAATCTTGAATCCACAACTTCATAAATGGAAAAGAGTGCACTGATGAAGTTCTAGCATGGAAAAGTTAACTACTTATTTTATCTCATTTTATATTATCGTTAACTTTTTCTTCCACAATCTAGGAGCGGGCCAGATGATCATTTCACTGTACGTTGTCCTGGATAACTATGTGACAAACAGAGCTCTTGAATCTTGAATAGTTAACTATGTATGACATATGGAGCTCTTGAATCCACAACTTCTTAATGGAAACAAGTGCACTAATGAAGTTCTAGCCTGGAAAAGTTGACCTGAACCTCTTTAGTGGGCAACTGAGTTGGGAGACACCTAAAGATGAAATGATAAGGAAAAAGTTGCCTGAACACTTACATTTTCAGTGTCCCTCTCATTGACAGTGGGCAGGGGTGTTCTGGTTGACATTTTAACGTCTCAAAACTCCCCAAACTGCTTCCTTCTCCTCTCCCGAGTCCCGTTTAATCACAGCGTTTTAGTCCGAGGGCTGGGGAGCAGGTATCAGGCTGCAGCTGATTGTGAAGATCATGGATTCTGATCCACATGGAGCACAAGTCCAAGCTGAGTTTCTGACTACGATTCTCCTCCACACTAACGGAGCAGTTTATGGAGCTGCATTACAGCAGCAGGAGCAGCTCAGAACCGTCCCCGCCGGCAGCACAGGGGGCAAACTCACCCGGCGTCCACCACATGGAGACCACAAACACACGCCAGATGTGTTTTAAGAGTTTCCAGCGAATAAAACTAAGGCTCGAACAGTCTGGAGGCCCTCAGAAGTGCACAGGAGCAGCAGGAGGGGAGGAGGAGGAGGAGAGGGAGCTCCCAGCAGCCGGTTCCAGAGTTTTTCTGCCGTTTTTAGTAGCAAAAGCTCAGGTAAAAGATTCAAACTCGGACCAGCGACGGCCCTTCCTCTACCAGAGGAGTTAATGCAGTGAAGCGCAGTCTCTTTATCTTATTTTCCTCCCATCCCGAACCTCAGAGCTGCTCTGCCAGACTACCAAATCCAAGATGGCCGCTCGAACGCTGAGAAAGAGCCAAGCCAAACCCAGGCGCAGGCGCCGGAAGTGACGACACGGAGCAGCTTGAACGTTGATTGGCGCAGCGGCGGAGCGAGCGCTGTTTGTTGTTGCTAGGGTGATTCCGAGCGCCGGGCCGGCTCGCGCCTCGCCTCCTCTCGTAGCAACGGGTCTCGACGATTACTGACGAGTGTCTACGATCACTGACGAATCTTTACGATTACTGATAAATCCTTATGATTACTGACGCGTATCTATGATTACTGTCCCGTCTTTCGCGATTACTGGCGAGTTTTTAGGATTACGGACGAGACTTTACGATTTCTGATACATATTTAATATTACTGACGCATCTCTATGATTACTGGCGAGTCTCTGCGATTACTGACCCGTAACGAGTCTTAACGAGCACGGATATGTCTTTACGAGTACTGACGAGTCTCTATTACCACTGACGAGTATTTACAATTACTGATAAATCTCCATGATTACTCAGTGATTACTGACGCATCTTTTACGATTACTGATTAATTTTTACGATTACTGACGAGTCTTCACGGTCATTGATAAATCGTTACGATTACTGATGCGTCCCTATGATTAATTACGTGTCTCTACGATTGCTGACGCGCCTCAGTAATTACTGAGGAGTCTTTACGAACAATGACGAATCTCTATGGTTACTGACGCATCTCTCATGATTATTGACGAGTCTTTACGATTGCCTAAAAACAAGGCAAGAATTCATCCAGTTTGGCGAACCAATGGCTGACTTTACTACCTGTTGCCCTCAGGTCCATCCCATCACGGACAAACAGAACTTAAGAACAGCTTCTACCAAAGAGCCATACAAGAACTGAACAGCGTCAGACACTTACACTGAGTGCCTCTGACTTGAATAAATAATGTGCACTTTTGCAGTACAAAAAAAAACATGTTTTCATTCTTTGGCCCCTTATTTCCTTTTTTACAAACTGCACTTTCAGTTCCACATCTTATCGCTTAGTGTGGAAACAGACTATACCAAAATATAAACAGTACCTGCTATGGGTTTTGAATCGGCTCAGCTGAATTAAACGGTTTCTATTGTAATATGCAGTACTGGTTTCCAAAGCCTTGGACTTAAAGTCAAAGAGAAATCAGCACTAGAAATTCTGTTTAGTTCAGCCTGGAAATTAGAAACTGGGTATTGGAAGGTTATTTCGTCGCATTTTAATGTCCAATTTAATGTTCAATTTGTTATACATGCACATATTATTATACATAATCATAAACGCAGTGTCACCGATGTGATCTGGTTTATCGTTATGATTATGCTAACATCATCTGCTGCCTCTGTGAGATTCCCCACGTTGTCCAATAGTCCAATTAGTTTTTTGTGTGTGTGTTGTGAGTATAATAATAACCATTGTCACAATATAACATACAATTTAGCCTCATAAAAACAAAAACAAATTTTATTAAACTGCTGAAATCTGATTTTTTGCAGTGTCTGATTTGAAAGACTTAACTGAATAAATTGACTCCGACTTCCGAACTCCAAATGTGACCTGCTGCACAGAGAGCTGGGTGGTGAATGTTAAATGAAGCTAGTTTATTGTAAAATGTGTTGCATTTTTTTATATATTCTTTTTTTTTTTTTTGTCAATAAAATCTGTGTTTTGAAAGTGATTTGACATAAATAGTTCAACTGAGCTCATTACCCACAATCAGACTCAGACAGATATACCGTATTCAGTATTCCCATTATGCACACTGCATCTGTTATGGTTTTTGTTGTCTGTACCTGTTAAACAGCTCGTGCACAGCAGCATGGCAAACAGTACAGACTTTACTATTATGTGGCATTTCAGTCAACTTTTATTTAAACTTCAGGCTGCAGGCTCAGTGGAGGGGGTAGAAGTTACAAGTTTTTAGCAACCTCCAGATCGATGTAGGCCTACACAAACATACACACACACACACAAACAAACACACGCACACACACACACACAGAAAAGGGGGAGGGGGTTTTGCTCTGTCTTGTGTTTCTCACATGAGGATGAACCGCACCTTCAGCTGCGCATTTCCTGTGTGACTGGTTTCCTTTAAAAGGACCTATTCAGAGAGAGTGAGAAAGTATGAAACGGACAAATGTAGAGGCATATTTGATGTACGTGTGGGTGGTACTGTCAGCTTAGTTAGCAAACCACAGCTAGACAAACCACAGCTATAATAACAGATCAACGGTGGAAGAAGTAAACACGTCTATAACTTTTTCTAGTGCTATTTGAAGTCAGTGATATACACTGACATACAGAATTGCTGTAACCAATGTGTGTTTATCATATGATGCTGTTTGGTCCCGTGCCTTCTACCTTAAATGCAACCTCTCTACTCAAAAGGCTATGAATGGCTACCAGTAATGTCCCAAGAATCTGTGATTCAGGCAGTGGACTGACGTGGTGCTCTGACCTCGCCTCAGTTGTACAATGATGTCCTTGTGCAGGCCTAATTAGATATCACACATAACTAACCAGTCCCTGAGCCTGGCACCGACTGAGACTCCTCATCTGATCACCCAGCTCCACCTACATGGCCACCAAGACCAGCTCTGTCCAAACCCCTTTGATTTGTTGGCAAAGTGAAAATGTACCTGTATAAACCTGATTGGGTAGAACACCATCATCATCATCATCATCATCATCATCTGAAGTGATATCTTTGTGATATGTCTGAACAATACAAGAGGAATTCCGTGAAATTATATGCAACTTTTGTGTAAAGTGTTCATTTGTCGTACATGAACACACAACGGCACAGCACACAGTGTGAACAGCACAAAATTCTTCCTCTGCATTTAACCCATTCACCCAGGTGAAGCAGCAGGCAGCCAGAAACACAGCACTTGGGGAGCAGTGCGGTGGGGCGGTACCTTGCTCAAGGGAACTTCAGTGGATTCAAACCCACGACCTTCCGATTTCAAGGGGAGATTCCTAACCACCAAGGCACCAGCTGCCCTGTGTCTATTCTATACTTTCTTTAATGCTATACTTTCATCTTCAGCATGAAAATGCAGTCAGCCCTGGTCATTTCGTGAAATAATGTTGGGTACTTCAACGAGAGGTCAAGTCGGTTTATTTTCATTTCAGCCATATACACAGAAAAATGAAACAATGTTTCTCCAAGACCTTGGTATAACACAAGAACAAAAACAGAAAAAAAACAACACTACATAAGAGCGCCTGAGAGTGCAACAAAACAAGACAACATTTTAGAGCAGTTGATTACAATATTATGACACACTGTATTCCAGCAGTGGAGTCAATAGGTGTGCAAAATGCAGAATAGAGGTAGCCAGTTACTAATAATAATTGAATAAATAATAGAAACAGCAGGACAGAGACAACAAGGCTCTATTTTCAAATTACATTTTTAACCCTTATAAGGTCTTCGGGTCTGTGGGACCCGTTTTCAGTTTTTAGCTTAAGAAAAATTATACAAATAATTATTTTTTCAAACTGAAATTCACTGGCCTTGGCTCATTTTCAGTGAGGAACATAAATCAGTAAACATTCACACTGACACCCCCCCCCCCTTCACATTCGTATAACATACAGGGTCTTCGGGTCCACTGGACCCGGGTCTAGTGAAAGTGTGGAATCATAGGTCCTGTGTACCCAGAGTTTCCCTTCCTCCTCTCTGGGCCTGTGTGTGTGTGTGTGTGTGTGTGAGAGAGAGAAGGAGAGTAAAGCAGGTGAGCCACCAGTGCTGCTCCTGCACAAGGTTGCAACATTGTTGCAAAATTGGAGCCCCCAGCACTGTCTGCACCCACATTCCCACATATTTCACCCTCTGTCTTGCGGGAACAAATCTTGGGCACCTGACACTATAAATATCTCTGTCAGTGTGGTACCATACCACAACTGATCAAGATGGCAAAGCGATTCTCTGTTCAGACTGATTCTCTGTTCAGACTGCCTTACAGTTGATACTGAAAGAGACAGAGGGTTTTGATGGTGATGCAGAGGAAAAAGTTTCAGAATGCGAGGATCACATTTTTGAAAATTCAGAGTCTGATACTGTGTTTGAAGAGGACGATGAGCATCAGCCAGCTCTGAAGTGTAAAAGAGGACCAGCCCGTGAGCAGCCAGCCATAGGACCAGCCCCTCAGCCAACTTCAAAACGCAAGCGCACCTCAGGACCAGCCCGCCAGCAGCAGCCCCAAGACCAGCAGGTGAACAGCAAGCCTCAGGACCAGCCAGTGAGCAGCCAGCTATAGGGCCAGACTGTCAGCAGCTTGCAAATAACAATTTCTATAAAAAAAAAAACAAACAAAAATTAGTGGCATTTCTATTCATAAATGTGATTTAGCAAAGGTAAAGGGAACAAATGTAACATATTTTGTTTATATTACTTGCAAATGGGATGAAGTAAACGTCTGCTAAGAATATGTTGAATTAAAAGCCCCACAATGCAGTGGGTCCACCAGACCCAGCAGGACCCCCTGTGTAACCAAAAAACGAAGACCCTAGCAGGGTTAAAGTAAATGAATGTCAGATATTTTAAGGAAACGTGTGTTCTGAATACTAGTTCGATGAGTACAGTGGCAGTGGTCGTTGAACAGGCTCCGCATTGATGGTCATATACTGCCCTCTAGTGGCTCACCATAGGTGTTGTTCTTCAGTGCAGCGGCAGTAGACCCTCATGGTAAGTCACTTAAACACTATATAATTCAGCTTTTTTCATTTTAGCACGTAAAACTAGTTCTTACTAGTAAGGATTCATGACTATTTCCCAGTTCGTGTAAATGCATGGAACATTTTTAATTACTATGAATGATGTATTATTCGCTAATTTAAATTTCACAAATAAAAATGCTATTTTAATCTGAAATTCTAATGATCTTTTGCCTATTTCTAATTATTTTCTTACTAGACCTTTTTAAAAAATTCACATGTAAGGGCTATATGTAAATAATTCAGTTATCAACACTAAGAAATTGAACATGTAATAATTAAGATTCCAACATGTCAGTAATTCATTTAAAAATGTTTGTTAGAATTTTGTTTTTTATATTTTCTCCTAGCTTTAAAAACATTTTCACTTGTTCAGACTGAATCTTGGACATCAAAAACATAGATGAGACTAATGAAAAACCGTAAAAGTGAATATTCTGAATCTTTTTTTATTTTACTGTCAATCCTGTTCACGTCATTCACATTCTTAATTTATAATTATTTATAAATGATGATGATGATTATTATTACTACTACTACTACTAATAATATGGTGACGATGATGATGATGATTATTATTATTGTTATAAAGAAAAAGAATGTGTTTTAAATGCAGCATGTAAGGCCTTTGTAAAAAGCTGCATAATGTTCATATAACTGTGCCTGTGCCTGTTATACATTTACATGTTTAATTAAATATGTGATGAATTAAATATGTATTTCACCAAAATTACACTGCTATTCCTAAACTGACCAAATCATTTTGTGACAAGTTAACGTTGTTATTACACAACAGTTTGGTTTTTTGCAAGCATGCAATGGCGTCACTGCAGACTGTGTCCCACTGACATTTCCAGAAATCCATCAGACGAGTGGGAGCCCTGAGACGGGTGATTAAGAAGTCTGCAGACGTTTTCTGCAAGTGAAGATTTATCTGTTTTAAATTTTATTCCAGAACAAACAGAACAGAAGGCGAGGCCTCCTGTCTGAGTCTGTGCCACCTGCTGCTCAGCGTTTCTGTATCAAGGACGGAGGGAGGAAAGTACAGTAGCAGGGCAGAGGCAGTGGAAATGAAATCAGTTTCATCAATATCACATGAAAGCATTTTGTCTTTAAGAATCGTTATTCTTTCTTTGGTGTCCGACAGTACTGCTTGTATTTGGATTCAGTGTGTGTGTGTGTGTGTGTGTGTGTGTGTTTGTGTGTGTGTGTGTGTGTGTGTGTGTGTGTGTGTGAGTGTAAGCGTGCAATAAACAATAAAGTAAGCAATAACCTGTCCTGTCTTGCACTTTATTGCTTACGCTGTTCTTTATAGGTACAAAATATGAAGACATGTGAAACACTCCATTGGTTGTAATGATATAAAGAGAGTGTAACCAAGTAAAACCGATAAACTACAGCTCTCTGTGGAGAGGAGTATGAATATAGCAGCAGGATACAGTATAAAATGCGGAAACATTTGCATAGTGCAAGCTGAAAGAAGTAGTATCTACAGCTCTGCAGCAGTGAGTGATATACAGTTAAGAATTCCCTGATGGGGAAGAAGGACCCTAAAATATGAGGTGGGGTGGCTGAGAGGGTTAAAAGAGTCTTCTTGGTGGAACTGATATACAGGGATTGCACTGATGAGTAGAGGTGTAACATTGCACCAAAATTGCACCGCAATATCATGATATAACAAAAATGTGAGGCTTATGTTTGATGTAAATGCATTTTTATAGTGTTCGATCATGGCCAATGAATAACCCAGACCTGCACATTCAAGGGTGTTAGGGACTTGCCCCTTTGATCAGAAGGTCCTGGGTTTGAATCCAAGGAATGCTGACAGCACCACTGAGGTACCATTGAACTAGGTACTGCTCCCCTATTTCACTTGCTGAATGGGTTCAATGCAGTGAACAGAATTTTGTGTTGTTAATTTATGACAAATGGTCACTTCACTCACTTCAAATCATACATGGCCCCCTTTACAGCTCTAGTTTCATTAGTAAATTGTGCCATAACTGAGTACAGTCATCTTTTATCTTCATTCTAAATATTGTGGAAGTATTGAATTGTTTTCAATCATGCTTTGTTGACTTTGCTCCCTGAATCTTCTATCAAATAGAATCGTGAGTTGACTGTACTGTCACCCCTCTACTGCTGAGTGCGTGTAAGGGTCTTACCAGATCAGACATTAGGCTGCTTTGGATGTTTGCAGACTAGAACTTTATCAGTAGCTGCTTCTTTACTTTACTTCTGGAACATCACTGTATTTTAGAAATATGGGTCACATCTGACGGTCACATGTTCACCTGTTGGATGATCAAACACAGACAGGTATTTTGTCTCTCTTTCATTCTGTTGCTCATTAAACCTGTGAAAGAGTGAATACACACTGCAGCACTGATATGAATGATGCCGAGATTGGAAATGGTATCCCACAGCTTGGCTGGTTTGCCTTGAATGAGGCCAAACTGGATAAGCACGTCTACACTCACCAATGAAAGATAAACATGTAGACCGAGTACGTACTGATTTTGTCTTTTCCCTTTCGTCTGTGATGAAAAAGCCCATTGAATATTTGACCTTTGCATTTGGGTTTACTTTTATGTAGTTATATGTCTTGTTTTTAGTTCCCAGCTTTTCCTGTGCTATCTATCTATCTATCTATCTATCTATCTATCTATCTATCTATCTATCTATCTATCTATCTATCTATCTATCTAT
>JBBIGA010000153.1:8006513-8036717 GCA_037576975.1 Alestes dentex | reverse complement strand
CGCACACACACACACACACGCACACACACACACACACACACACACACACACACACGCACACACACACACACACACACGCACACACACACACGCACGCACACGCACACACACACACACACACAATCACACACACAAGATTGTTTTCAAGCAATGCCAGGATGTGGGGTCATGCATACATCTCACTGTTCCTGTAAACTGAGACAGAGCTTAGATCTCACTCATGTTTATTAGTTGGTTATTTAGTATACCATTTTGGTTTTCAAAGCCATGATCTACTTCGTGAGCTCTACTCCTATTCAAACTGTTGCCTTTATGTGGTAAACTTCATCCAAACAGTGTTACCCGCTGGATCTGCTGCCCTCATGGCACACTGGTCTATTGTCCTGTACTTTCTAGACCTTGATTCACTATTGTTAGTTGTGTTTAGTTGTGTGAACACCAGTGCACATTTTCCAGAATGGGGAGGTGAGAGGGTCATATGAAAAGTGGGGCGGTTTCTATGCTGCTCAGCTTGTTTCAGCAACTGGATTTTTCTGCTTTGATTTTGTTTTTCTTTTACACTAGTCTACTGTGTCAGTATGATCAATATAGCATCTGGTTTTTTTTCTTTCTCTCTCTCCTTTTTGTGAAATGTATCACAGAATGACATGTTTTGGTCAAGATATAGATTTGTGCAGGATGAACTTTTCTACAAAGAATTATTCATTTAATGTTAAAACGTACTATTAAAACCTATTTAAACCATTAAACTAATGCAATAATTTTATGAATAGGTTAGTTAGGAATCTACTAATCAGACTAGCTAGAAATGTCACCATAGAATTAGGGTCGTCTAGACTAGTGCAATTCTTAAAATTTGGACTAATTTATAATTTATTAGTACTTTATATAATTACACTAGTTTGAATGGAATTAACAAAATCCAAACTCAAAAATTCAAATAATAAAAGAATTCATGTAATTAGATCCGTCTAATTATGCCACTGTAATTCCACTCTGTTGGTAATAGAATTAGATATAGTCTAAAATTATGAATAGTGTGCTTGACCCAGGCATGTTCTAACTGTGGCCAGTGGAGCAGGTAATAGAGTCAGAGTGCATTATTCTTATTGTCCTGGGTATTAGATCACATGGTACGCTTTCCATAGCTGGTCCCCTGATCCCCATGCAGCAGTGTTTAGACACCTGATCTCTCCAGCACACAGGCACAGCAGTGTGGCTGAGATCCCTCCCACTGTGCATCAATGCGTTCATTATGCTACACCTACTGTAGACAGTCATTCATGACACCACAGTTTGCTCTTTAGCCCAAGACTCTGCTGTTATGTAACCAGTTACTATCATGCTATCAGAGTTACCATGAAACGACTGCATGTGCATGATAAGGCACCTCAGTCTTAACATGTCCCAGCTTGTTTTATGTCTGATTATAGAATACTTTCCTCATTTTCCTTTTTTGCCATGATTTCAAAAGTTACATTGGTTTCATTAGTACACTAACATTCCTTACGTTAGTATTTCACACATTAATTATCCTGAGTTTTAACAGCCCTTTTCCTTCAAAAGTACTCAGAAACCTTTATTGCTCTGATCTGACTCTTTGGTTTTCCCCCAGTATCAATATTAATTCCTTTAAGGTGCAAAAGATTACCATAATAAAGGCATTTCTTTGGCTCTCAAATGTGTTTATCAAGTAAAGCTTTTCAGTGTCTCTTGACAGTACATGATGGTGCCAACAGAGGGCACTGTGATGCTTCATTTCAATCCCCTGTTTCCTCTAAGTGGATCCTTTGGTGTCTGTGGATTTCAGTACAAGCTTTAATATGATATTTAATATTGGCATGTGGTAATATCATATCAATGTCAATTTCTGGCTGTGGTAATTAAATGATAAAGCTCCCATCAGGCTCAGTTCCCATTCTTGTGTTCTCTGCAGGCCGGGAGTGATGGAGAAAGCATTGGCAACTGTCCGTTCTCTCAGCGCCTTTTCATGATCCTCTGGCTCAAAGGGGTCGTCTTCAATGTCACAACGGTGGACCTGAAGAGGTGAGATTCCATGTAACGTTACATTCGACCTGACACTAATGGTGGCCAATGGCGACTCGGATAGATTTCATATTGTTTTCATTAAAATACTGTATGTTGGACTATAACTGTGTCTCATTACAATGAAAAGGCAACTTTGTTATCTAGGCAAATGACATTCTCTCTGTATTTTAATAATAAATGTACCTTTATACATATGGAATGTGTTAAAGTAAAACAAAATGTTGTATTTCCTTTTCAATCCCCACAGAGCTTCTGATTGTACTGCTCACTATCAGCGTAGGTCATACATGTCTGAAAACTGTGAAAATTCATACTTCATTTGATATTTTGTTCAGAAAACCAGCTGACCTGCATAATCTAGCTCCAGGCACCCACCCTCCTTTTCTCACCTTCAACGGTGAGGTGAAGACTGACATCAACAAGATAGAGGAGTTTCTAGAGGAGGTGTTAGCACCACCAAAGTAAGCCACTATGTCTTTTGTACACGTTCTAAACACGTGGGGTAAAGGCAACTGTTATACGGGGGTCCTTGAGTTACGCCACAGATCCGTTACTGCGAAAGTGATGTAACCCGAATTTTGGTGTAAATCGAAATACACCAAATTTCGGGTTACAGGGTAGGTAGTCACCTACCTATGATAACAAAGTTATAATAAAAAAATCATAAAAACTCAACTAAACCACAGGAAAAGGAAAAGGAAAACTCCCTCACTCATACGCCACGTTACTGTGTATTCTTCCGCCATGCGCAACCGAACTAATTCACCCACGTAGTCTGTAAGTACGAGGCTAACAGTGTAAGCCGAGTGGAAGTGGGAGTGGGCTTGAGCGTCGTAAACTTGAAACGTTGTATGTTGAGACTCCTGTAACTCGTGGCCCCTCGTATATAATGATGATAAACCCTGTGTGTATTTAAATGATTCTTGCCCCTTTTTCCAGGTTTCTTCTTTATGGTGAGAAACTACTGTAGATGGTTCTTTAAAGAACCTTTTAAAATGGTTCAGAATAGAAAAAGAGTTCCACTTTTATTGCAGTTCCTATACTTTTTTGGTTCTGTGTTGAACTCTTTTACCTAAGAGTGTAGTTTAAAGTAGTTTCAGTAGGCTTTTAGACTTGAAACTGAAACGTACAAGTTATATATATAGCAATAAACATTAGTGCTCCAGCTTATGTTTTTAAATATGTCAAAAATATTATTAAATGACACGATCATTGAAATTTGTCTCAAGGAGTTGGAAAATGCTAGTTAATACTTTTCCATTCTCTGTTCTCTGTGCCTTAGATACCCCAAACTGGCAGCCAAGCACAGGGAGTCAAACACAGCGGGGATTGACATATTTGCAAAGTTCTCCGCTTACATCAAAAACACAAGGCCAGATGCCAATGAAGGTAGGCATGTCAAACTGAATCACTTGATTGTATGAGTGTATGATGTGTATTATAGACACCAGTGCCCTAAAACTCTCCTAGCAACATGTTAAAAATGGTTTAATATTGTTAATGCCAGATGTCACCTCTTTATTGAACTGAATCCATGCAGTCTAGATGAATTATTCAGTAACTGCTCTGAAACTAATATGTAAGGTATGCCATTAGGAGAGGAAGGAATTGCAGTTCAAGGGGTTCACTGTTCTAGTAATAGTCATTACTATTTATGTGGACTGAATGTGAATAAGTTCCTGGATCTGAATAGCTTGTGATGTTGTTTGTGGCAGCGCTGGAGAAAAGCTTGACAAAGGCCCTGAGGAAGCTGGATGAATATCTGAACAGCCCTCTGCCTGATGAGATAGACGCGGATAGTATGGAGGAGGAGAGGAGCTCCGACCGTAAGTTCCTGGACGGAAATGACCTGACCTTGGCAGACTGCAACCTGCTGCCTAAACTCCACATAGTCAAGGTGAGCTACTTGGTCACTCAGCAACACATGACATCAGTAATTAGAGTTGAGGCCTGATCACAGTGAAATCCCTGGTGTTCAGCTGGTACACTGTACATGTGATTGAGTGAACCTTCCGAAGTTGCAGGTGCCACCAGTGAGAACATTAGCATGGTTTGATATTTATGTCTCACCAGTTTATTGAAACGAGTGGAAAAACATGTCAAATTTTTGGGCGCTAAATGTTTTGATTCAGTGATATTGTTTGCTGTGCAAGAACACAGTGTAGCAATCAGGCAGTAACACCTTTCAATAGGATCAAAATAACATCATCTAAAATATATTTCGAACTGACGATTTTTGCTTGTGTATGGAAGACTAAGATAAACTCTTTAATCCTTGAACCCCAGGCTTCAGTTTCTCACTCTCATTACTAAATAAGATAAGATAAGAGAAGAGAACATGTTAGTTTTAGAGCACATAGTTTTAGAGTACTTAAAGAAATAAGCACAAGCACATACATTTGACCTGATCTTAAGGGCTGGGATCACTTTTCCATTTATCAATAATGATTAATAATGGCAATACAATAGATAGGCAGTTGCATGCTGCTACAAAATTCCATCAAAAAATTTTTTTAATTCTAAATCTTTACTGTTTAGTTTTTAAGATTCATATTTCTGGATGAAAAAGCTGATGCAGTGTTCTATGCATGATGCACTTTTTAAAATCTTTAAACCCTTAGCATGAAGAAGACAGAGGAAGAACACAATGCTATAGGCAAAAAGTATTTACATGTTGATAATACGATAAACACAATGTTTAAAAAACATCACTAAATCACAGATGAAGCTCTGCAGCAGAACTGTGCGGGTGTGAAGTTTGAGGCTCCACTTCAAATCGGAGCTCCACGTATTTTAAGGAATGAACAAACCATGAGACAGCTAGAGCTTGGGTGTAAAAAATGGCTTCATTGTGTTAATGTGTACGTTTTCAAAACTAACCCCTTAAGCAGTAAGACTTAAGCTTGGTGTGAAAAGGCTTTAAAGGTATAATGGGATTAAAAGGGGGTTCTGTTCTTTTACAAAGTAACACACTTTGGAATTATTACTTGTGGTACTCACCTATACAACACACATGTGGCAGGTAGTGGTTAGGTATAAAAATGCTGCCTTATTCCTTTAAAATGAAGAACGGAGTAACTAAAGCCAACAGTTTAAGGGGTTAAGATTTTGTATAGGTTTGACTTTTTCATACTGATTTGTAATCGTTGGATTTTTTCAGGTCGTGGCCAAGAAGTATCGCAACTATGACATTCCTACCGACATGACAGGAGTGTGGCGCTACTTAAACAGTGCCTACATACGAGACGAATTTACCAACACCTGCGCTGCAGACAAAGAGATTGAACTGGCCTACCTGGATGTAGCGAAAAGGCTGGTCAAGTAGATTTTGTGGCACAACTAACAGAGGAATAAGACTTTGCAGAAACAGTCAGAGCTAGATCTCAGGTATTGTGTTTGATATTGTGAAAGCACACACTACAAATGAACCTGCTATGACCAGAAATTCTGTTCTGAACACTGGTCACAAACTAAAGAAATTTGCTGGCTCAGCACCGGGCCAGAAAAGTCTTATTCCACTGCAGTGGTTATGTCGAAACCCCTCATGGTTTGATGGATTTTTTTTTTAATGAGCTATTTTTTCCCCTATTTATTCTATCACTCACATCAGCAGGTTTTTGATTTACAGTAGCTGTTGTCTGTCAATGATGTGCCTATAGGCTTGACAGCTGAGGAGAGAAATTGTTGATCAGTGATAGTTTCTGCTGTGATGATGATTTTCAGTAATGGACAGTCTACTGCCGTAGGCTATGCGGGATTCGCAGGACTCTTTAATTTGTGATTGTTAAAGCTCAGCATGATGAACATATGAATGCTTAAGTTGTGCCGTCATAATTATTTGTGTTTTCCAGACATAGAAAAAGAACAAGTGCGGGCAGGAGGGCGAGACAGAACAAATACCTGGTGGTGAAAGCTCTGAACAAATCCTATTTTGGCAGGCCTGTTTCTGAATTGAATCTGTCTTTCTTTAAAAAGGCTCGACCTGTTTGTCTCCACACATAGAAGTACTGTATGAAGAGTAATCCGATGGTTCAAAACCTGTGCCTTCATTAGGAAACTGACGGCCAAATTATTAAATGTGATTTACACTCTGATTTTGTTCCATATACTGTATATTATTTTTAGTAAAGTTCAAGAAGCTTTCATCCGACCTCTTACAACAGTTTGGCCAAAATACATTTTATCACGTTAACATTGAACTTGTCTCTTTATCAGCACATATATCTACCCAAAAGATTTAGTCTCGAGCTAAATTATGCCTAATTAATATGAGTTGTGTGGCAAAGAAAATTCATGACACCCAATAGTGCTCTTAAATGGAGTGAAGCAGGGCAGCCGGGCTTTTCTCCAGCTTTTCTCCGCTGCTCTCAGCAGTGCTGGAATAGCGCACTGCTCCACAGCCTTGATGGGTCCTCATGGAGCTGCGCTGCTCTTGTGTGGTTTGGACAAACATTTGATATGAAATGGGAGTATGGCGCCAGAGAGGCCCATCCTGCGTGAACCTCTACGAATAAAATAATATTTTCACAGTTCGACTTGCGTTATTTCATTTTCCCTGTGCGCCATTTTTTGCTAATTAATGCAATTATATGGGGGGATCATATAAGAGGAAACGGATCTTATATATTGCAATTGAATAATGAGGCCTAATGTGTGGGGCTGAAGTGTAGAATTTATTTGCATGGGCTCTAAACAGTGCAGTGTAGTGTGAGGAGCTGTGAAAGGGCTTAAGGTTTTATAAAGCCAGGCAGAGTCTCCATCTTCACTTCTCCGCCGAGGTCCCACTGCATTTCATTGTCCATTAAACATGAGGCAACTTTGATCTGGTCTCTTCATCCTCAGGCTGGAAGAGAGTGATGACCGCTAACAGATTTAAACACGACCTTCCAGGCCCATGGATCAAAGCTCTCTCCTTCTCCTCCGGTCTCTCATTAGCGCTGAAAAAAAAAAAAAAACCCAAAAAAACGCGGTCCAACCCGTCTCGATTTTTCCTCAAAAGAGCCTCACTCAAAAAGACCTGCGCCCATCAGATTTACAATAGGGAGCAGGACTATTTACCCGAAGCCAGCGCCATCCAGAAATAACAGAACAGGAAAATAAATGGAGCCTGCCATATTTTTCCACACAAGTAAGAAAATATGTGCAGGACTTGTGCCTCGCTGTTTCGTAATTAGTCCTTAAACATTCTATGCTTTGGATCTCCTCGCCCACATTCAACCTTCTCCAAGCAAGATAATATACAGTGGGGCATTAATGTCAAACATGTCTCCCGCTGATCCAGGGCCGTAACTCTAATCTGTTTGCACAGACGCAAGTGATCCACAGCTCCTCCAGCTCCATACGTACGAGGAGACAATCCGCAGACAAGATCTGATTCTATCATGCCTTCTGGCTTTTATTAATTGACACTTTGTTGAAGGTACTTAGACATAATACGAGTCTGTGATGTTCCATCAGGGAGTACCAAGTGAGTTCCAAGAGAGCACAGAGGAACCAAAAACAGTCAGTTCAGAGAGTACACACACAATTTTATGCATTGTGATGAAAACAACGTGGCGACAGTAGTCAAAGAATGTATTCTTTGGCCTTCTCTACTCGATTTCAACTCTAAAATTCCCACCTGGCTCACTTTACTACAGCACCTCCTAGGTACATTAAGGTTAAGTGTCTTGGTAAAGTGGATGGAGTAAAATGTTTTAATGCTTTATGTCACTGTCCACTAGTAATTGAGTAATTTACTGATTAACCATAAACCTCTTACGGCAATGCATATTATTATAAAGCAGTGTTTAATACAGAAACATGCATACATGAATATCACCTACTTTTCCGCTAGTGTTTCTCTGGGAATCTAACATTAAGCTAGCAGTGGTATATGCTGAGTTCCCACACAGGGTTTAAAAGTAAATGTGTACAATAGAACTTATTCTTTGTTTTGTAAATTGCAGTTTTGCAGTGAATCCCTCAGTAAAGCCTAAAGCCACTATAGCCTTATTGATTTCTTTGCCATGGACCAGGAATTCAGGTGAGTATCAGCCAGTCCTGATTTGAAATGGATTTTATAGGGATCATATATCTTGGTGAACTAATGCTAGCTTTTGTTACTGTGAGTGGAAAACCATGACTAATAGAGATTCAGTTTGGCCCATGAATCTCAAAACCTGGATAAAAAGAAAAATCCTTCCTCTTTAATAAGGCTCATTTCTGCTAGTGCATAATGGTATGTTGTTGCTGTTAACAGCCAAATGTTTTGACTGTTCTACTTTGACAGAAAACATTTGAAGATCACAGAAGATATTCCACATATTTTACATTATATGGAATATCATCATATTAGGGACTTTTTCATGTATTTTACTGTGGATGTTGAAGTTTTGCAGTGACTCTTTCGGTAAAGACCTGCAATAGAGCTGCAACCCTTGTTTCCATAAAAACTGACTAAAATCTGGTTAAACTGTCACTTGTATTCACAGTCTGTGATATATATGCGACTTCTCGTGGGCCAAGAGTGATTTTTTTTCTCATGGAGTTGTTCACATGCATTTTTTTTATTCCTCTGTCTATTCTTCCTGTCCAGCTCTAAAAATCCCTCTCAGTGTGAGAGATTGCTTGGCTGTATCTGCCTAGATGCCTCAAGGGAAAAAGATCTAGACAATTATCTCTTTCAAGATCTTAACTCTTTCGTTTCCACACAAAAATTAAAATAGAATCTGAATAATACCACAATACTTGCAGAGTTTAAATACAATACACAGTATCATTCCATTACATGAAGAAAGACTAAAAATTCCAGGCATGGATTTTTAGTTTTCAAACATCAAGATTTCCTCTCTGAAGGCTTCGAAGGCACTCAGGATTCCCACCTCAGAGCAAGTGATATTACAGCATTTTCTTATTTTAGTTTTTTAGTAGAAACACCATGGATAACACTCTTATTTGGCTCACATTTACAAAGTCTTAAGGGTTAAAGTTAATCTTGATGAACCTGGTGTGAAGTGAAGTTAAACTCTTTCCGATTCATGACTTTCATTTTCACAGGTCAAATTTGCTCATGTTTGATGTGACATACATTTTCAATGTGACCAAGAATATTATCAGTAGTGTTTTAGCCTGTCAGCTGTTCAGGGCTAGTTTAACAAAACATATTACTTCATAGAAGCACGGGTTATAACAGCAAAAAATGTAATTTTACTTTATAAAAATTATATTAATAATTACAAACATATGTATGTTTAAGATCCTGCTGGTATGGGTTCCCTCTTTATCAGTGAGTATTATTGACTCCACCTTGTGGAAAATCTGCTAAACACAGCTTTATAATGATCTTCCGATCCTATACCTTTATCATTCATTTACAAAATAAATCACTAAGCTGATTCATCAAGAACCTAATGTTAACCTAATGTACTCACTATTTGAGGAACTGTATGAGCCCTAGTGTTTGCTCATCTCAGCTTGTGAATGGGTATTGGGTATATTTTGGAGGGTCATCACCATCATTTATTAAACAGAAGATGAAAGTGGGCTGAAAGTATGCACTCTCTACGAAGCAATAAACTGCACTGACCACTAATGGAGAGCCTGAACCTCATTCAAGTGCCATGTTTAAGCCAGCTTTGCTTCTGTGCATGTTTTGCCCTCCTAAAGAACCTTTCATTTGAGTTCTTAGAACAGCCATCCATGGAAAAGTCTTTGGGTTTATTTATTTATTTTAAAACTGTGTGCCCAGTGGCTGTGTTGAGTCAAGTTAACTCAGTGCTGCCAGCCCTGAAGATACGGGTGCACAAGTTCAGCTCTGGAGAACCACCGCAACGCCAAGTATGTCATTCTTATGCATGGCCAGCAGATGGCAGCATTATAAGCCCTCGTCAGAGCCAGCCCTTAATCTGTTCATCATAGTAAAATAAAAGTCAACTTTAATCTCTGTTCCACTCCGTTTCCATCTTACATTAGAGGAGCCACTCTGTGAAAAATCAGGCTTACACAGTTTTCCACTTGCCCCAGTTGATTGTTTATTTTATCGCTCTCAGTAAAGTCGTACTGTGCCCTTGACCACATCCACATGCTTGAGGAAGAGCTGGATGCACTTTGAGAGAACTTGATGTATTGATGAAAAACGTTTGGATGACTATTAACTTGTTGTGTGTGTGTGTTTTTTTTTAACAACATAGCTCAAATATAGTTTTTTTTGGCTGTATTACTATACCAGCACGCAAACAGTAGACCAGTAAGCTAAATAGAAGTCTTTTCTCTGTTCTATCTGTTGATTTTTCAAGCTGTGCAGTCGCTTAGGAATGCTTCCCACTAAAGCAGTAACTAAAGGAAGCATTTCATAGCTGCGTGCTCCTCACGATGGAATCCCATTTACAATTCCCATGTACTCAGAATCAGAATACTTTATTGATCCTAGAGGAAATTGCTTAAGCTAAGATTGCACACAGATACAAAGAGAACAATATAAACTGTAGTATAATAAAATGGCATTAAAAAAAAGTCAAAAAATAAAATAACATTAAACAAAAAAAAATTAAATGAAAGCCAAAAAGTAAAAATGCTTCAAAAATGCTTAGTATTAAATACACAATGCTATCTACACAAAATGCTGTGGTTTGTAAATAAAAGTGCCAAAAAAGCTCCCTTTTAATAATAACATAGATTAGCTCCATTCGGTCCCATTTCAGTTTGCTAGTGAAAAAACAGAGAGCAACAAAGCAGTTCTTCTATAGTGTCTAACCCTTCTTGATACCTTGGCACCCAAGTGAAGGCCTATATTATAAATTTTTTTGTTATTAATTAAAACATAATTATGAAGAATCATGGTCAAGAAAACAGGGCAGCATTTCAGTATTCTGTCATAAATGCGGGGTATCATTTTTATTAAGACAAATTGGAAGAAATGGGAATCCAGGCTTTTCGTAAGTGAAGAGAATATCAGTTTCTTCCTCTCGGTCACAGAGAAACGGCCTGGCTTCTCCTGCTCTGCAGCGTGAGTGACTTGTGGTGGGATTTGATGGGGATTACTGATATGACGGGCGCACGCCTGCGGCTTAAGTGTGGAGCTGATGACCTAACCAGAGGCATGTCTGGCTGCAGAATCTTCCACTCTGGCAGAAGGCGCGCGCGGTGGACACAGCGATGAGCCCGGAGCCTGTTAAGTGGTTCGGCCTGCTTCAGATCCCTAACCTGAGCCCTATCATTCAGAACACTGCCAGGCTCTTTATTTATACTGATTCCAGATCAAAGAGGGGCTGTTTGGATATATTTCCCTGTGAGTCACGAGGAGCACTATATCACATGGCCGCAAAACTGATTGATTAAAAGCAGGGCCATAAAAGAGATGTTCTGCGTTCGTATTTAGCACGGGGATCAGATGTCTAGCAGAAGCAGAGTGATTATAGCCTGAGCGAAAAGATTGACGTCGGACTTTTAATTTGATATTTCAAACAGTTGCTCTTCCTGTAGTGGCAGGATGTGGGTACGCAGACAGTTACAGTATGTCTGGGATTATTATAATTCTTCTGTGACATGACTTGGTGCCTGAGTAAGGAATAAGGACAGCTGAGTTCCTCTTGCCGTCTTCCAGCACGCAGTATATCTCTCCACATAAGAGAGTCATCTGCTGCCTGCGCGCTCAGCCTTGCCCACAGAAGCCCTCGGCAGGTCCACGGCTGTCAAGAAAATTCGCTTTATCATTCAGCTTTATAAATCATCGCACACTCCCCAGGAAATCGAGAATGTTTGACTTTCCAGTCATAAACCATAAAATCTGTCATTAATATAATAACACGAGTTGGGATGTTTGGAGAGCGGGCTGGAGTCTAAACGAGGAGCAGACATGGGCATCGATGAAACGCTCTGGCACGCGGCAATGGCCGTGATTACTTTGTCATTTTCCAAAACACAGAATCAGAAATAATTGGCATAGTGTCACCGAGACTGTACGTCAGTCATCAGGAAAGGCCCATGGAAGCGCGACGTGACTGTTTTGCGTTAACCAGTTCATTAGTTCTCAATTAACACTCGGCCCCATCAAACGGTTTATACTGCTGTTTCTTTGACGAGAAACATGTCTATACTCCTCCATGGCTGGCTACATCTGAAGATGGAGTTTCTGTCCAAATATTTCACATTTTACTGCTTGGCTCCAACCTATGGAAAAGGCCTGTTTTGCATGAATATTTGGCACAACATACAGCCCTGTCCTGTCAAATGTTCTGGTGCCTGAGGCGCTCAGTGGTCTTGAGCCGTTTTTGACAGTTTAGATGGTGGAGAAGTCGAGACTGCTGGCACCAGCATGCAGACTCAACAAAGAGGCCCATTGTTTGTGCAGTAGCTGTCCATGGTCCTGATATTAGAACATCTCCTCAATTATCTTAATTACGAGCCACCTGCTTTGTAATTCAGTGTAAAGACGTGAGGTTAGGAAATCTGTCAATCTGTCACACATGGATGTGTTAAAAGGCCACAAAGAGATTAACACCACCCAAGGTGAGTCTTTAAATCGATAGGAGAGACGTTAAAATCATTCTACAGGAAGACAAACTAAATCCATTATTATAGTGACAACAATAATTATTATTACTTATTATCTCTTCTGTTTTTGACTGATACCCACTGAAACTTTCCCCAGTTTCTCAAGCAGCAGAGTCAGATTAGAGCCATCAGGTTCAGACACGGGGCCGTCTTATCTGTTAGTCTTATCAGTTTTCAACAACGGCTGCAGGTCTAAACTGAGCACTAGATGGAGCAGTCGAGCTGATTTAAATTTAAACACCTTTTGAATTTTTTTGAATTAGTTTCAAAGGAAAATGCCTCTTATTGTTTAGGATAATAGCTAAGCCTGATTCAGCAATGTGGTCTGAGACATCAGATGTAAAGACACTCAGCTTATCCAGTGTATTTGTCCTTAAAACTTGCTGACAGCAATGGTCATGCTGGCAAGAGATGTGTATAATAAACAGTAATATTGTGAAAAGGGTAAAAACGTTTATGTAAGTTTTCCATAAATTCCCCTCATTTCGAGTTTACTCTGATATAACTCAGTATAAAGTGTGTTTGGGTTTGTATCAAAACTTTCTAGTAATTTTTGCTCTTACCTTGATACGTTTGTGTGCATTTATGTACCAATCCGACCCCCCCCATACCCCCAAACCCCATCCCCCAAAAAATGCTCTATTCAAATCCCTAAGAATTAAAGAGGCTCTTTTTGTTGCCATGTCTTTAATACTAATGTCTATAAATGACTGGTTCTCATTGGTCTGTTTGTGCCTCATTCAGCAAGCAGATCAGGTTGAAACACTTCTTATAACTGAGAAATGGGAAGAGATAAACTGCTATAGCTTGAATAGGTGTGCACATGTAAATAGGCTGTTTTTGTGATATTACAAAAAAACAGGCTGTTTTTGCAACTCACTTTCCATATATTTTATGGACTGCAGAGTGACTGGTACATTCTGAAACATGGTTTACATGCAACAGCAATGTAAAACAAACAAACAAATATTAAAAAGCAGAAAAATATCCCCTCAGTATGGGCTTTTTCATAACCTTACAACAGACAGAGTTCAACTCTGGTTGAAATTCTGAATTTAGAAAGTCAAAAATATGCTTTGCCTCACAGTCAACACATTCAGCACAGTAGTGTCACAGTAGCACAACAGAGCTACAATTGGCTTTGGGAGCAAAATGAACATGTTATAGGAAAACTGTGTTTTTCTGCTTCAAATACAATGTTACTTCATGTGAAAAGAACTGTGGCAGGTTATGTAATAGCCCAGGGCCCAGACAGAGTGGCAGAATGTAGAGCGCAGTGCTAATGTATGCTAGAGGCCTTTTCAAATGGACTTTAACACAGGCCATCTGCTGCTGAGACTTTGCCAGAGTCAAGTTTGTCTTGGGCCGTGTGACACGGAGGTGCTGACTGGTTTGTGTAAGGTCTCGCTCGCCCTCGCTCTCTCTGTGTGTCCCACTCCCTCGTTTTTCTCCTCTTGTCTAAGTCAAGAGACACAAAGATTGATGTCCAAGTCAGCAAAGCTCGTGCAGGTTTTTCTTGACCAAAAGATAGAAATAATGTTGTAGAGACTCATAAAAAAAAGGTGATACACTGACTGTAACTCAAATGTGTACAGTTCCGTTGATTTTATGCATTTTATTCCTGCGGAAATGTGTACACATTGGAATCAAGTCAGCTTCCCTGGTTACTTTTACAGCTTCTGCAGCCTCAGCGCTGCTGCTTTTTTTCTTTCTAAGACTCTTCCCTGCACATTATGGAATATCATATAGCTGTTTCTTGTTTCTCCACCGTCGTTCATAATTGCAAGATGCGGATCGGAATGACGGGAATGCAAAACCTGAGACCCGCTCCACTTTCCCCGCTCACTTCATATTCAGGGAAACCCCTGGAATGTTCCCAGTTCGCCTCAAAAAGCACTCTCTGATTATGCCTGTTATGTCTTGAAATAACGTAGAACAGCCCCGGTCTCACAGGCCTGTTTTTTTTTTTTTTTTTTTAGAAAAAGCGGCACTGGAGAGACAAAAGGCGCGGCTGTGGCCAGCAGCACAGTGCCAGCTCAGACTCTCCAAAGCAAATGTTGATCCGCAGTACACTCCCAGCCAGTCCGTACTACAGTAGTGCCGAGGCCCTGGAAAGGACCTCCGCTTTGATCTCTGGAGAGCCAGCCGTGAGTTTCACTGATAAGCTAATGAAACTTTTCGGCTGTCTAAGTGATCTGATTTCGCATGCATGGATGCAAGCTCTTGAAATCAATGCTCTGTGTACTCTGGAAAACCCAAGAGGAGAAAGCAGACAGAGGTGGCAGTTTAACAAATGATTCAGTGTAGCACAACACCAGAAACATATTTTGACAGAAAACACCGAAACCCATAAGCATTGCAAATGTAACTTTCATAGCCAAAATAAAATGTTTGACCACAATATTCAGGACTGTACCGAGAAACATCAAAAAGCATGGCCTTTCCTTGGCAAGGTATCTTGTGCCTGAGATTAAAAAAAAAAAAAAATACAACAATATCATTGCAAAATTGATTTTATTTCCCTTATAAAAGTAAACAAGTACAACCATAATAAATGCCAATTTCTCTCACTGTTGTCATGACGATCGGTCCCTTTAGCCATCGTTCTATAATGATATAAGAGAAGAAGACCTCAGAGGCCAGAAACATGATAAATAAAACACATTTGTGCAAGTGAAGCAAAAGCATGCAAGCACTGGAGAAAATTATGCTACAAGATGCCCCTCCTTAATCTGGTACTTTTACCAGGGAAGATAAATATTTTACAAATCAACAAAATGAATAATAAGAAACAAATGCGAAGGGGGTATATCTGCCTCGTACAATAACAATCACAACAGTCTAAACTCACAAATATTGTAAACATTCTGTAAACAAATGTTAAGCTCTGTTCACTCTCACATCTCAGCACGTCCACATGACGACATATTTATTCCTCATCACATGCAAACCAGGCGGAACTGAAATGTATCTATCAGAGATGAAATAAAAGTGAAAATGTACATTTCGATGCTACTGGACACAAAACCTTTTAAGGCAAATGTCTTAAAATTAAAATACATAAGTATAAGACAAATGAGCACATAATTCTGGCTGGCATCAGTACAGTTAAAGCCATTACACTGAGTGGTGTGATGGTGCATATGAACTATATAACTGACTAAGTGCTTTGCTTATCTGACTGTGGAAATGAATGCATTATGAGCATTATCAGCTCTCTGAGAACATGGAGTGTGTTCAGAAATGCTCTAAAATTGATTTGGTTTTTGTCATCCAAGGCCTCATCATTTTTATCATTACAACTGATACATAAGGCTCCCCCCTACATGGGTCTCTGTTTTTTTGCACCCTCTGTGGTGTGTGATATAAGGCACTGTTTAGGGAGGGATATGAGAAGACAAGGCTAAATGCAGCTGGCCTGACTGAGAATAATTGCGTGAAGGGTAAGTAACAACCCCTGCATTTAAAAAGAAAGAAAAACACGCAGAAGCCCCAGTCAGGAATAACAGAAAGTGGTAGGCTAGGGTTTCGTACCGTAATAAACCACATTGTCAAACCGTGTGTCAAATTATATTATTAATATGAGTACATATGTTGTACTTTCTGGGCAAAACAAGTAGTGAAGTTGACATGCTGCAGATTGAGCAATTCCTGACTGGGACTTTAGATTCATAGCTGTATAAGATCATCCATTTACATGACACATGTAACTTTAATAGCTGGAAAAAACAACAACAATAATCTCCGGGATGGTACCAAAAGTACCAAACTAGCTGAAAAACAACCTAAACTTTATTCCAAGAGTGACCGAAAATCATGGATGATGTTTGGAAATTATTTTAGCTGCCATTACACTGAGCATTACCATATGAAGGGCAAACACAGTCTTTTGAGCCTGTGCATTACTGTATGTGGCATCTATTAGGTACATTCTACATTCCAGTAATCCGATCCAGTCTTCAGGTGGGTGCAGAGAAGACCCCTAACTGTGCAGTGTCTTTGGTAGTTTTCCGGTTATAGCCCTTATTTTGATCAGAGCAGACTGCAATCAATTTCTCATTAAACAAGGTTAACACTGACTGAAATAGCTGAGCATGCTGCATACGAGTGAAAGGAAGTGTGATATAATTCAGGAAACATTTCCAAGCGAATGTAACCATCTCTTTGGTTTGAAGTCTAACATTACACAGATACCGGCGCTTTTAGTACCAAGCATGAAAGCAATAGTTTAAACTAGCATGCCTACAGGCTACATAAGAAAAGAGCCTTTCTATAATGAAGTGTATGTAGTAAAAACATATTTCAAATTCTAGCTAGAAAAACCCTGCTAAATCAATAGGCTTAAGGCACAGAAAACAAAACTATCCTTAAATTACGTATTCATTTCATTATAAACTTGAACATAGATGCATTACAAAAATATTCCCTCTATGAATCAAGTTCCAAATACATTATTTAATTTATGGCTTTATAACTTACAGACTCAATGTCTTCTCACCGATCGCTCATAATTTAAATTACTTAAGTTAAAAAAAAACAAAACAAAAAAAAAAAACCTAAACGAATCCTAGAAAACAAACTTGGTTCGTCATATTCAATTAAAGCTCACTGCTGTTCAGTGCTTTAAGCTGAATGTAAAAGCTAAATTTATGTTAAGGCTAACAGCTTTGACTGACCAGTCAAACTGTATCTAGTTGTAAGACTGTAAATCATGCTGACAGCTATCAGCTTCAGAGTAATGGCGCATATATTACGCTTATACAAACAAGTCTGTCACAAGAGTTTGCTTTAAAATACTTCCTTTTGAAAAACATAAATACTCAAAAAAATGACAAAAATGACATTTTCCGTTTCAAAATAAACAAAGCAAAAGGGAATAGCTCAGCAAGGTAGGACGGGAATCCTGGTAGGGTTTGTGCTTTAAAACCATGTCGTTGGTTTGGAGTTTTTGTGTGCGAGAGGCACTTTAGCTCCTGCTCCCGTTGTGCTAACGTGATATAGTTCTTGGTCAGTATGGCCGCCAAACGCCTTCGTCCATCCTCCCTCCTGCATTCAGAACAGTGGGGGAGTTGCTGTGGCTGCCATCGTCCTCCACGCCACCCCCACCGTCGGCTTGGACAGGAAGACTGGGGTTGACTAAGGTGGTCCCTGTGGAGGCACTAGTGCAGGCAGGGAGCATCCTGGAAGGCGAGCGGTCTCCCCCCGCGACCATAGAGAACTGGTAGGAGCCAGAAGAGGCCCCGTAGTAGAGATAAGGGGTGCTGCTACTCTGGAAAGGTCCACTCTGGCTCTGGTTGGAGCCAGGGTATGGCGGGGGCAGGTAGGTGTGATAGTGGGCACTGCCCAGGGACATGCCTGTGGTGACTGGGGTGGGCGTGTAGGTGAAAGTGGCTGGGTAGTGCATTCGTGGACTGGAGAATCGGCTCTCGGTGAGTGAAGAGAAACCAGGAAACTGACGTTCAAATTGCCCAGGGAAAGGACTCAGGTCTGTAGATCCTGCATACAAACACAGGAGATGTTCTCTTAGTCCTAGAAAACGTTAAGATTACATACTGAAAACAAAAGTAAATTCATTTAGCACTGGAGCTACAAAACTAATGTAGCTATAGAGCAGTGGAATGTTATGAGCAACAATTGACATCATACAGCTACCTAAATCATTACACACATGGCTCAAACTGTGCTGGAAACGTAAGCAACTTCAGACTTGCTCATGTGGTTTCTGACACTGTGTAACATAAAGCTAAATGAAAAGCAAATCCATCTGAGATTACCTAACCCTACTGAACTGAGTCAACTGAGCATCTCAATCTGCTCTAAGAATTTGGCCTCAGCCCCTTTAATTTTAGATCTGCTGTCAGAGAAGTTATAGAGTATACATGTCCATGTTGGCCACATGCATCAGCATGTAAAATCAGAGCTTTCTGTGTACTATAATATTCATATCACTGTAAAAAGATGAATGAAGCTTAGTTTACAGTTGGCTGCACTGAGTGCATATCGTTGATTTTCTTATTATTGATTTGTTTTATCAGCGTGTCATTTATTTTCATATTATTTTTTACTACAGAGTACTTTATGAGATAAAACTACTTTGCTCTGGCTTCGTTGGATCGTTTTCTTCACATGTTTAATATATGCAACAAGAGCACTGAGAAATCACCTGATTACGGGTGAAGAATTAATGTTAGACACTTTCTTACTGACAGCCTTTTAGCGTTAACAACTGTGGTCAGATTTTTTTTTTTCAGATTTGTGCAGTTTGAGAACTGGTGGTCATAAGCTCTCATTACTTGTTAGTTACATTAAACTTCTGTGTCAAAGAAGAACTTCAGACTTCTTTTTGTTGGTTACTTATAATTGGGTAAGGAGGAAAGTTTATATAGTAAAGATTTAATTGCTTGATCTGTTTAAAAAGAATTGAGATTAGTTTTCTTATAACATGGTTGACGCCAATTAAATTCAGTTTAGTGAAGGTTCAACTCAATCTAAATCAAAACTGTTTTTTTTTTTAGGATTCAAACGATGTTTACTCCAGCCTTTAGACTGAATCACAGCCTTGCACAACAAAAGGGAACAAACAGTCGCTGGATTGGCTGAACTTGTTTATGGATTTTCTTCTTTATTTTCTTCGACAAGCTCGTGTGTATGTGTATTCATGTGTATGCTTATGTGCCTCTCTTCATCTGCGTCCACATCACTGGTCTTATTTATATGCCTGTTTATGTGTGTCTGCACATGTTTAAATTGGTCTGTGTATACTTAGATATGCATATCACTTTGGTAAATTGTGTGTGTGTCCACATTAACTTGGCTATGGAGTGCACTTAAAATGCAGTCGCCTTGCATAAGTAGTTGCACATTTGGAAACACTTTTGAGGGGAGCGCAAAGCATCGCAAGGAGACAGACATATTCTCAGATGTGGGCTCCTGGTATCTCCTTCACTCTGAGCCCAGGCTGGAACCCCGTCCATCCGACCCTCTGTCCTTCATGCGCTCTCCCGATCGCCTCAGAAATCACAAACCACAAATGGGCCGCTCCTAGCACCAGCGCTGTGCCAAAAAGTGAGGGAGAGGAGGAAAAAAAGCTCCCCCCACCCCCATTTCCCAAGCACAGAACTCTTATCATAAATCACAAGGCGTCTTTCCTGTCACCATGTCTACGCTCAGGGGGACCATGATTATGTGTGGGCGCGTTGTGGAGGCATGGATTGTCGCTAGCGCCCCCATGTCCTGAACACCAAATGTAACCCCTCCACCCACACTAACTCTCTTCCTCTTTTATATTAGACGTCTTTGATTTGAGCCATACTGAGTAATGGTTTTCTAGCCCGAGGCAACAGAGAGGGTGTGCTCGGAATAATGGGCAGAACAGCTAAAAGCACCAACCCCCTTCCTTTTCACACACACTCGTACACATAAAGGCTATGTTTAGGCTGCATTTAAACAGTCGCTGATGGTAGACGCCACAATACTTGAGAAGAGACTGCGCTGGACTCAAAACCAGATGCTAGTTCTGTACATTTTAGCAAGCTCTCCCTGCTTCGGACATTCACTAAAGTTTCATTCTGCAACACAGTTCGGCAAACACGCGCTTGGCAAACACACTTTTTGCTAGTGTTACGTTGTCCAGTAACGTCTATGACAGAGTGTAATGACATTTGACAACAGCATCTCTACTTAACAGAAGGATGTTATTTTTTAAATGTTTGCTTTGCTGGCACCAGGATGTGTCAAACAGTGCTGGCCTTATCTTTGATAATGGCGGCTATTAGCAGCGAGGGCTTTGAGTTTGCTCTACTACATGCTACAGGCTGACATAACCAGACTAATCGAACGTGACAGGGCAGGTGGCAGGCGTCCAAAAGCTGCCAAACAGCTCTCGCACCAGGGAGCAGCACATTTAATCGCTTGCAGTCGCTCGCAAAGAATAAAGAGACCGGGAGCAGGACAAGAAAAAAAAAGGGCATGAAAAGCAGTCACCTGGCTCGAGCTCAAACAGGTGTTTGGAGGGAGAAACGCATTGGCCCACATTTAGGCTCTAAATGTGTGTATTTGGGTAGGTGCAGGGCAAACGAGGACAAATTAGCATATTAGTTCCCGCACCAACTACACTTAAGTTCCCTGGCAGACTGTTTTGGAATCATATCGCTATAAAGTCACTTTATTTGCCTGCCACTGGCCTGTTATTATGTCTTAGTCTGTTATTAACCATATTTGGCACAGGATCAAAGACTCAGTGGAGGAAAAAGGAAACAATCTCTTTTTTCTAGTTCAGGAAAAAAAAGGTCTTTCCACCACTCACTAGTAGCTGAACGTGCAAGAAAGTCTCATTTTTCACATTCACAGCAGAATAAGGCAATAAAAACTAGGCTAATGTCAGATTACATTTGTAATTGATTAGAGACTGGACAGCTTTAATATGACACTGACACACCATAAGATAAGCGATGACTGCAAAGGGCTACTGCCTTCAAAAAAATAAAAAAAGCTAAAAGTATGTGTCTCCCCTGTGGTCCCCAAGCCAGGGCAAGAGAGGAGGGGGCCGCACCTGCAGGGGGGTTGAGGCTGCTGGAGGTTACCTGGGAGGCGGCGGGGCACATCACTGATGGAGGGCAGGCCAGTGGCGCGGCTGGAGGACAGAGGGGTGGTGGAGTGCACTGAGGGAGACGCCATAGGACTCAGGTATGATGGGTATGCTTGCTCATTAAACCATGGAGGGGAAGACTGTGACTGGCGCGGGTCTGACCAAATGTGACCAAACAAAGAGAAGGAGAAGGTTATTTTCACAGAATTACTCTTAGCTCTTAGACCTAATTTCTGAAAAATTAAAAACATGCTGGAAAAAAGTGGCGCTTTGAATTCGCTTGATTTAAACGTGTTCATCATTTCCACATGAATACAATATATCATACACACACTGGCAAAAGTAACCCAGCTGAAACTTTAAATATATTGTAAAATGTGTAATGTATTTTGATGTCTTTCTTGTGGCATTTATGAACACATTTAAAGCGATCATGAACTATATTTTTTCTATTCCTTTTTTTATTTCTAGCTTGTTTCTGCAAGAAATGTCTGAACAGTTTTATGCCATCATGGCAGTTGGTAGATCAGACTAGTTCTAGGTGTATGTGCTGCATCGCTGGAGAAACCTAAAACACAACAGTTCTTTTACAGCTGGCTATTATACTGAATCGAATAAAAAAACATAAAACATTACTCTGTTTTCTGACCCATCCACTTTGCTGTTAAGTATTAAGTATGCGGCCTGGTGTAGAAGAAGCAAAATCAAATACAGTAACAACACCCAGGCCCAAGAACTGTGCTTTCAGAGCAGTTGAACAAAGGACAAATGATATGCTTTCCTCTCTACAGACACAGAGCTCTACACACACACACTGTTTATACTTCTCCATCACCTCAAAGTGTGATATTTCAGCTTCCATAAACCTATTTGTGCTATAGTTCATGATTAAAGCTGAGTGACAAAAGAGTGGCTGAAGCTCTGATGTAGCCTTATGTGTAGGAACCAGGGGCACAGTTTCTTAATTTGAGAAAGATCTAACTGGACTGAGCTAGATAAAGAATTTTTCTCAGCTGAGACAGAAGAATCATGCCATACCACTCTATTATTTTCTTATTATGTACAGCTCTGAAAAAATAAGAGACCACTGCAATTTATTTTTTAATCAGCATCTCTACGAGTATGACAACCATTCCATGCCAGTGTCTGTTAAATTCCTACACAAGCACCTCATTCTGCTTTATGAGGTATTGATTAGTTGATCACCTGGATCACATCTTATTTAATGAGGAAAAGTATAAAAATCATTGCTGTAATCAACACTCTCCTCTTGCACTGTGACCAGTTGGATAGCAAAACACTACTAGAAGTACATCAAATGTAATTATTGCCATCTTGTTTGATTTTTTTTTTAAAGTTCTGTAAAGACTGCATCATTTCCCTTATTTTGAAATATTGTCATTTCCGTTAAAACAATTATTGTCAAAGGTAAGAAAACTCAATGAAAAAAAATGCATCACTGTTGTCAGTGTAAATGTATTCTTTAATTATGAATCATATGTTAATTAATCACTATGAAGGTTTCAGAGATTACTATGAGACTAATATGCAAGTTATATGGTTCTGAGAGAGAGGAACTGAACTCTGGACCACATGTAAACACAAAGAGTTGAGGCAGTTAATGTCCTCTGAAATATGAAGTGAGGGAATTCAAATTGTGGACCATGTAAAACACAAGAAGCCTGAAACAATAAAGGTACGATTCAGCATTGGCAATAACACTGAGAAAAACTGCTTACAAAAGCCTCAACTTGCCGATACCTGAAATCTGGCCCTGGCCCTGAGGAGAGAAGGAGTTGGGGGTGTTAAGGGATGGTCGGGGGGTTTGAGTTGGCACGGCGACCCTCATGGTGGTCTGCCGGAGGCGTTCTATCTCACTCAGGCGGTCGGAGAACAGGCCTGGCTTGGGAGAGTCATCCAACTTCGGCCGGTGCCCTGAAATTTAGACAAGACCGCACATGAGCTGATGCTACCGGGCCCACCACAGGTTTCATCATCACCATATTCACCATACATAACATCACATCAATCATCAACAGCAACATCCTTCAGCTTAGAAACAGCAGTGAACCATATACACTACTTCTAGGTTGTAGATATTGCGTGGTGTCTGAAGAAGTAGATAAATTACCAGTTAGGGCTTTGACTTTGTCTGTATTATTCATTACACAAACACAGTAAATCCTCACAGTGGCAACACAGTGGCAGAAATATGGTGTTTTGCTGAAGCACAAGGACCTTTTGGACCTTCGAAGCCAAAACTGTAATTCATTAATGGTCAATGAAGCCTGCTGTCTTTGTCTGTGCCTAATATAATCTGCCCTTTGTATTAATAGGTACAGACATAGTTGACCGCCATCTTGGACCATGCCAGCTTGTCAGACGGCTCGTGAGGAATAAAAATGAGACAGGTGTTCCATTTCCTTCAAAATGGGGGTTTCATTCAGTCCTTTGGCATGTTCAGCTTGGCTTATTAATCTAGAAAGTACTCTTGTGTGTATCACTCTGCCACATGTGGAGAAAAAAGCTGCTCGATGCACTTTAACTTTGCTTCACATATCACGTAACACTGTCTATGCAGCGTTATTCGATCATAAGGATAACTCGTTTTGGGACTGGCTTACTTTACTAAGTTTTTTGAATAAGACACATAGAATTTGGAAATTCAAAAAAGGTTTATATGATATAAAATAATTATACAGCATTAAATCACAATTACCGCTTAAAGCACAATATTACTGTATACCAACACATGATAAAAATATAACTCAGAGTTAAAAGGTGAATTAACCTGTCTGCTTTGCAATAATGTTATTATAATAAAAAATTATAAGAATGTCTCACACAGATTACTGGACTATTAGATGTTCAGCAAACTTAACATTTTAAGGCACCCGGGCTACTACTGTTTTAAAGGGGGAAAGGCTAGTGTTGCTTTCACTTACTATTTTAAGTTAAAACAACAAATGTTTTTGCAGTGCTGTAATCAAACGAAGGAGTGAAGTTTAGCTCATCTGGCTCGATGCCTCTAAAGAGCTACTATAGCAAATACAAAAATACAAAAAATTACAAATGCTGACTATGATAGAAAGGTGCCAGAACACAGTATAGAGCTGTATAGCCGAGTTCCCATGCTGACCCCCGTCCACTACTAAATGCAGATATCAGAACTGGACCATGGAGCAATGCAGAAGGTGACCTGGTCTGATGAATCACATTTTCTTTCACTCCAGCTGTCAGACACACACACACACACGACAGGCCAAAGGTTTGAGCCCACCTTTAGAATTTTAAATAAATAAACAATATACTGCTTTTTCAACATTTTACTTCAGGAAAGCATTAGAAATACTTAAATGTGACTTACTGGTTTTCAGTATTTTATGACCTGCAGTAACAGTTTTTTAGCCACAATGGCTCAAACTGTTGGTTTCAAAGAAGACACATCAGGTCAGTCTTTAGTGCACTGACATTCACTTTCTATTGTATCATAAGAAAAGAAAAGTATCACTCAATTCGTCAACATCACACAATTCCTTCTGGTTTACGTATCACTGGGCAAAATTTCATTCTTCAACAGAATCATGATCCCAAGCATTCTTCCAAATTGTGCCAAAATTATATCCAGTCCACAGAAAAGTTTTGAGAATAATGTCTTGGCCTCCCTAGACTCCAAAACTTTCTCCCACTGAGCTGGCATGGGAAGAGTTCGAAAAGTTCGAAATGAGTGTCCAGCATATGAGACAGAACTGTTTGCATGCTTGATAAGGTGCTTGGAAGGGTTGGACACAAATTATTTCCAAAGATCGCTGGAAAAGATGCAGCGAATCTGTGCTGCTGTGATAAAGGCAAGGGGTGGTTACTTTGGTGAAACTCATACTTAAGCTTTAGAATTCATTAAACTGTTACATTACACATCAAAAACAACCACTTATGTTTGTTTTAAGTATTTCTGATGTATTCTTGTTATACCCTTTCGAAAGAGCAGCGTTTATTTATTTATTTTTTTAAATATCCAAAGGTGGACCCAAACTTCTGGCCTGTGGTGTATATATATGTGTGTGTGTGTGTGTGTGCGCGTGTGTGTGTGTGTGTGTGTGTGTGTGTGAAGGAAAAGTAATAAAAGCCCAACTAAAAAATTTATGTGATTTTCTATATATACATATACATACATACATATACAAACACATGCTCAGAACAGGCTACATGCCATGCAGGCATGCTAGCATAAAAGTTAAACACCTCAAGCTGTCTAGCAAGACTTTTTACAGTTTAATCACAGACTATCATCCTTCCCTTAGTGTCCCATCAGTGGGATCTGTGGGCACAATGGGCCCATACTGCCAAACGCTTTACAGGAGAGCCATAACAAGGCTGTTTAAGGGCCCACAGGTGCCTCGTGCCTGCTCTAACCATAGCAGAGAAAGGACAGACAGGCCCTGAGCAGAACTACCCCCACCTCCCTCTCCCATTAAAACAGCCCTGTTTGTCTGTCTAGGCCCGCACCAGCTTCCCTGAGAAAGCAGTAAAGTAAATATCAAACAGAAGAGAGAGAGAAAAACTCCTGCTGAAGCTGGAACCTGTCCAGTTGGCAAAGAGAGGGCCAGCTAACACAGGATCTGGGCTAATCTGACTGTGCTCAGAGAACAAAGAGACAACATGCAATCTACGGAGGGGGAAAAAGAGAGATATTTTCTTTATAACAGCACATGCATTGCAGGCGTAGAGCAGACAGTAGATGACAGATTAGATATTATGTACAGATCCACCATGCCACTGCATCTTGTAAACCATTTTTGCACCGTTCATGCAGTTAAAGCTAGTGGGCCCAGGAACATAAATGGAGCTCAAACGTCCGCAGAGTTTGAATCATGCTTTTATGCACACGACCAACTTGAATGTCTGTAATTTTTTGCCACAAGCTGTGCCCAGGCACTGATACTAAAATAAATTGAAGTGTGGGAAAAAAAATGCAGACAAAGATGAGCTTTGTGCAGATTTCTTTCCTGGAGCTTCATATAAAAAGCGATGTTCTGTGCCGGGAGACGGAGTCGACCCTCATCAACAGTAAATTAGGAGTGCTGGATGTGCCGACGGCTCCTCCAGCAGTGCGGAGCACAGGCTACGGAAGACTCCCTCTAGTACTGCACATGTTATTGCAGTTAGGGAGGCAGGGCAGTATTTACATTTCACTAGGGGGTTTGTGACACGCAACATCAACTCAAACATACAGAACTTTACCCTTCGGCCATGGAGCCAGACTGTGGTGGAAGTTAACTTGTCATACAAGACAAAAATGGACCAAAGACTATTTCATTTGAAAAGATATTTTTAAGACTCTCCTATTGTAAGAAAAACATACTTGCAGTTTTGTGGTTCCTGAATTGCGACGGAAGAACGCCACATATAGTACTTTTAAACTGCTAGTTCAAACCACACAAAAAGATCAGTTAAAATGCTCTACCTATGCTGTTATAAATGTATTATATCAGTTACTAAGTGATGGCTGCAACACGAAACTGACAATCTTAAAAACATATTTGAAACTGTCCAGGGCTTCTTTGCTTTGGCGTTGTGTTTAGAATTGTGCACATATGGCTGAATCTCAAATGGCTATTTGTCAAATATGTTGTGCACTACTTACTTGAGCCAGTATTTTAATTTCTACAAATACATCCAATAAGGCTGAGGTGATAGATGCATAAACAAAACAACCATAAAGCAAAGGATTTTGCACTAAACATTGCTATATTATCCTATTTTAATTGATACAAAAAATGTTAAAAGTAGTTGAGACCGCAATATACATTGATGGGTAAAAAAGTTTTGGCTCTCTTTCAGAACTCCACTGTTGTTTGGCAACAGTACCCTACTCTAAAAGGATTTCTTGAAATTCGAACTATTTATCAGAAATGCTAATATGTTATTTACTGAACTATTGTGTTTATCATATTATCAAAAATATGTAACTCGTTAATAAAGCTTTTATGACATGCGATAAAAAGTATATATTGATGAAAGATGCACAATATTGAAATCATGTCTGTAGTGGTAGAATATTGCTTATAAAACATTGTGAGAATAAAATGGATGTTTTTATTTAATTCAAATCAATATTTGGTAACATATTTATTGTACTCGGTAAGAGCAAAACGATTAGGCAATGATGGGCTGTAATTCTAAAATGTCTGAATTTTATTCATTTTACCACATCGTCAACAGCCGATATAGAAACGCCCATGAAAAAAATCCTATATTGCCGTTGACCCATAATTCTCAAATCGGTTCAGCCCTAACATTGATGTATCTTCCTTGTGTATTTTTGGAATCACTATTATATTTGAATCTGTTACACTTTGTAACAACACATGGAGTCCAAAGCTAAGCAGAGTTTTTAAACGGTGCTGGGGGATTGATGTAGGGAATGAGTCTGAATGAGTGGAGGTATTTAAGAGAGTCAGGAAACCAGATGATATCATTGCTGGAGGGAAAGTCCCAAACATTCCCATCATCTCCCAGACAACAGGGTGAGATGTTCGATAGCCAACACTTCCCTGTCCAATCACAAAGCGGAAGCTCGGACACATTCATTCCAGATGCTTGACTGGCCCAATGGGACCTGGGCCAAACGTTACCAGTAGAGATATGCAATCTCCAGCTGACACATGCCTGATTTCAGGGTCCAGGCCAGACTCTTTCTGAGTCTATCAAGGTAATACCCAGATAACATCTCTAGCCATGTAGTCTTATCTGCTCTGATAGCCACAGGCCCTGAGTAAGCAGGCAAAATGCTTCTGAAACAATGCAAGAAATGAAATAAGCAAGAGATATTATCTGAGGTTCCCCTGCTGCTCTTATATCAGCATGTGGGGTCGACTAACAACTATAAACAAACACAGCAGCTGTGACCGGGGGAGAGTGAAATTAGGGGAGCAGTGGTGTGCTTCCGAGGGCAAAGAACTTTATGAATGGACAAGATGAGAAGGGGCTGGCTCGGGCTGCCTGATGAATGAAACAAATAAAGAGACAGACAGTATATTATTCGCTAATAAAGTAGAACATTTAAGGGGAAGCCCATATTTGTTTGTTATTTTGTTGGGTTTTTTTTTTTTGCCTGATTCAGAATTCAAAATCTTCATCTTTTGTTGGCCCTTTAGATTCCACTGAAGTTTTTGAAAAATATGGATTCTTTACCATTTTCAGAATTAGAGGCCTGTGACCTGTCCAAACCCGCAACTCTGGTAAAGGATCAACGGTTCACATAATGGACGGATATATGAAAATTTTGAATGTTTTTTTTTCCATGAAATGAGGTAAAATGACAATTTCTTGGTAATAAATGTATTATTATGCTATTTAAAAAAATCATGCTGTACCCGTGCAGCTAAATGAACCACACATCACCTGTTTCTTTAAAAAAAACATGAAGAAAAATAAGTTCTTTAAAGATATTAAAATGGAAAACAGTGTTTAAAAACGAGTTTCATTTAGAGTTTAGTTTTGACTATTCATTGACATTCAGTTGAGGATTCAGGGGACAATGTGGCCCTTGTCAAAGTCATTTGCCGATTTATCCTGTTCCCACCCTTGACAGGTGCTGCTGTAACAAGATAATCAGTGACAACCTGTCAGTGGTTTTAATGTTTTGGCTTATCGGCAGAAGTCCAGTCAGATCTGTTTCCTTATCTGACATAATACTAAAGCACATCTGCTTTTCAGCAATGTGGAATTACTTTGGGATGGGCATAAAAAGGGCATATAAATATGTATATAAATTATTTTTTAAACACAAACAATGTGTTTAAACAAGCTTTAAAAAAACTAATGTACATAGATTTGTGGTTAATTATGAAACGTAAATATATATTTTTTTTTGTATGAGAGAGCCATCAAAGCCTGTAAACTGCTGTTCAGGCCAAAGCTAGAAAATTATTATTATTGTCAGTCCAATATTGAAATTTCACCTGATGATTACAGTCACCACCCGAGGACACATTTGGTTACACATATGACTTCTTTCAAATTTTTCAACCAAAGTGGAGTGTAGTAGATAACACCACTGCTCCACACACAGGATGCCAGAATCTGCGTACAGGCAGCAGCACCACTACTAAGAGTTAAATAATTACAATTTAAAAAATAATTTGCTAATTAAACACTATAACTTACAACAATAATTCATGCCATGTCTATGTAAAATTAATCAGTCCCTCTTCAGAGTTTTAACTTTGTTTATGCTCAGTGTACTTCATCTATGGAGTGTGGTGGGAATGCAAATAAATAAACAAGCAAACAAACAGACATATAAATAAATAGAAATAAATGGTACTATTATCACATTATCAATCACAACGAGGTGTTAATTATTAGTTAATTATTAGACTGGCCCAGAAATTCCATATCAGTGCAAAATAGCTCACAGCTGATTTTGACAGAGCTATAATAATAACTTGATGAGACATTCCAACTGGTAGAGAGACACAATACATGAAGACATTTTTCTTTCACTGGTGCTGGAGAGAGTGCGCAGCAGAAGAGTGAAAAAAAGAGGGAGGGGGGAGACGACATGGGTGACAGCCAGTCGCCCGAGCTCAATGAGGTTTTAGGGGAAAACGAGAGAGAGAAAGAGAGAGAGAGAAAGAGAGCGAGAGAGAGAGAGAGTAAGAGGGAGAGAGTCAGACTGTTGTGGAGAGCTGCCAGGTGTCTGTGTGGTCTTTGCATTTCAGACTTTAGGAGGCAAGCCAGGCCGGGAAGGGTATACACACACACTTAGTTACACGTGCACACACACACACACACACACACACACACACACACACACATGCACACAAACTACAAGGGCCCTCAACCTTTTTCAAACCGCAGGCACACTCCTTCATCACCTCCACGCTCATACGAAAGCAGTGTGACTCCTAACAGAGCGCCATCAGTATTTCCTGAACTGAAAGGAGGTAGCTCTGATGTATATACGGGCTATCCAGAGCGCACACACACACACACACACACACACACACACACACACACACACACACACA
>JBBIGA010000153.1:7989833-8003467 GCA_037576975.1 Alestes dentex | reverse complement strand
CATGTAACTATGCCTGACTTTCTATGGGTTCTACAAAGTCAGGACAAGCTGTCCCGAAAATGTACAAAAACAAACAAACACACACACTGTGCTGGCACCTACAGCTGGAGCCCCAGCATGGCGGCCCTTTGCTGCCTGGCCCAGGCTTACACCCGCCTCTGTTTTTCTCCCTTCTCCTCTCTTGTTTGGATTGGTTTTATGTGAGCAGTTCCCATTGTAAATGCAGCTCAAAGTGAGGCCTAAGCTGAGTGAAACTGACACTTTTTTCATTTTCTGTAAGGTTAAATAATGTCTATTGGTCTTGTGTGGTCTACGGAGCAGAGGGTGTTGAACAAAGGCCAGATATATTCATTTTACTGTCTCAGCAACAATCTCGGCCATTGTTATTTCTGTAAGCCAGTTATTGTTCCCATTCAACATGCTGATGTGTCGAAGTGTCAAAACAATGAGAGTAATATGCGGGATTCTGTTAAACTACATATAAAACCTGTCAAAGGAGCACCTCTCCTATTCCCCACACACTGCAACACTGGACTTCTGTCCTCCTTCATGTGGAGACACGTACAACACGAAGATCATTCTAAATGCATTACAATGCATGACAGTCCGACATACGTTCTATAATTACATGGGGCCTCCACCGCGAGTGTGTTGGTTTAACCAGACCCGCCCAATCTATTAGTTCAAATGACTTTTAATGAGAGCTATTAGCAGTTACTGCAAAGCCCCAAGTTACCCCCGAATGACTGCACACACACAACAGAAATGAATGTCGCTGGCCAAGAGGGAAAAGCCATCATCCTACAGGCATTTTTCAGACTCCTGACAAGACTAAACAGCATGGATATAAATCATTTGACGAAACGCAGCCAGGCAAATACACAATTGCTATCAGTGAACAAAAATGGGGGGAAAATTATGCAAGCGTCAGTTGATTCTGTACTTATGCAAGCACAACCCAACAATTCACAAAGAGTGATTTACCGAGATGCACTAAATTTACTTGACTCAAATGTGTGCATCTTTTCCATACAAATATATTTATACATTTTAGTGTACATATAACTCTCCAGACCAAATCAGCCTATGGCACAGATATGCAAAGGGCTACAATGAAAATAAAGTCTTTGACCAAAAGAACAGTGTCGGTGCGCATAGATGTGTTTATGACAGCCGGCTTTCAACACTCACGTTGCCCTGGACTCTCACTCACTCACATACACAGAGCGTACTGCACTGGCGGCCCTCACACTTGGAAGGTTCATATGGCACCCATCAGGGCCTATTTAAACATGTAAACACATTAATAATGCATGTACTGTGCTGGACTAATATCTGCTACATATTCAGTCTGAGGCCCTGTAGACAGACAAGAGAAAAAAAAAGCCAAAATGAATAGCATCAGTATTAGGACATGGGGGCCCGAGACATAACGAGCAGAGGATATTTTGACTGAAAATGAAACTTTTTGTCCAAAAACATGCATGTACTATTTCTAAATCACACATAAATGGCCGAAAGCATAACAAATATAATTGGCGACAAGTGAATTAGGAGAAGGGTTCTTTCAGGTGTTTGGTTGGTGAAAACGTTCTGACAGCACACTGTTAGCATTGTCTTGCCCGGTGAGCAGGGCCTCTTCCTTAATTGCCCTCTCATTAACACCAATTGGATGTTTAATGATGCAGAATCCCAGTGTTAAGGAAGTGCTGAAATACGACATAATTATAAGGGCACATGTGCTTTTTCCAGCCCAGTGATCACCATCAGTGATCCGTTATGAAAAAGCTCCTCCCTTTTTGACCGCTGCCTTTTTTTTGTGTGTATACCTAATTAACGCTACTGATTTCTTGCTATCAATACAGCACGTTTGAACGGCTGCTGTCTGCTTGCACTCTGTACTGGCAGCTTCTTGAAACTGAAAACGTGGCTCTCAAATATGTGGCCAGTTTTCTGACAGCATAACACAATCTAGCATACAGTGTGTGAGAGTTTATGTATATAAATCTCCCCTCATCTTCATGTTCTCTGAACCTCTCATCTGTTACCGGGCCCAATAACATGGAAGTCATCGGCCTCTCGAAACTGCACTTCAAGATGGGGCAGATGCATAGGAAGTCTTCAACATCAAAGGAAAGTTCTGCAAATGCTAGAGGCCGTTTTAATACAATGAAGAATCAAGACCATACAGCCAGTGCGTCCAAGTGCCTTCAAATACCAGTACCATATGTGTTCATTGAGACTGGAGAAAAAGAGAAGGAAGGGGAGAGAAATGTTGCTCGCGATGTGATAGGGTTGATTCCTATGCCAAGATGAGAATATATATTTTTTTCATGATAAAGTAAAACAGCTGCTCTCCAGACCAGTTGGCTCTGAAAGCTGTAGTCAGGTCCTTTTTCTCCCACTATATTTTATAAGGCCCATTAAAATGAGCTGATGTTAGCACAATGGCACCCCAGTGGAGCCTCTGTGCAGTCTACTCCCACACCTACACTGACAACTTGTTATGACTGTGCCTAAAGACTGGTCAACTACCAGTTCACCACGAAGCACTTTAGACAGAAAACAGAAAACAATTTAAACCCATAAAAAATGTTTTTTAACTTAAAAGATTTAGTAACCAGTCTGCCATGAAATTCCTTAAATTCAGTGAATGAAAAAAAGACAGATTTTTGCTGTGCTAACTTACCAATAGAAATTCAGTTAACTCCATTTAACTCAAGGCCACATAGCATAGAAAATAAGTTTCAAATCATACCATTCACTCTCCAGTCCATACAGTCTGTTTTGAATTCTCCAGTGCCTCAAACACCAAACCATCTACGCATATCCATCTATTTAGCCTGTGACATGATAGCCACGTACACTTACACTGAAGCAATGAAGCTGCTTTTTGATCAAATGGCAGCCAGTCAGAGTAGAGATCATTTACATTTATCAGACTTAAAGGCACAATAACAAAAAAAAAGTCTGTTTAATTCTAAGCGGTCAAAAGATGTAGAGAAGAACACACGTAAAAATGAATTATGACTGGTTTTAGTACATAAGTAGATCACGGGGGGAAAATAATTAATATACAAGAATAATACTGGATACAGACCCTTTAAAGCAGCCTAGATACTAACCGTAGTGACAAATATTAAGGTATATTGTAACAAAAGCCTGGATGGTAAATGTACTGTATGTAGTAACATACTGATGCGAACTGATTTAACTTTGCAGCCTGACAAAAGCCATTACGCTTTCCACAGAACTATATGAACTATGCTTCCCTTAAAGAAATACTTTCTATCTGCCACATCAGTGGCATTTGGCCCGTTACCACAGACAAAAAAAATCTAAACATGCTTGGCACCTGCTCCTAGGCTTCTATTTCAAATGCATTTTTTTTGGCTTTCAGTTCTTCTCTAGGTACGAGGCAACACATCAAAATTGCAGTCTATGGTAATGGACCATACACTACAGATGCTGGAGATTAAAAATGTTGGAATATTCCTTCAAACTCTGCTCGCAGGTCCAGGCTTCCCTTCCTCCTCATTCTCGTAACTCCATTGCTTTCACATTTGTTTCACAGCACTTACTGAATCACTTATAGCAGCTACTAGTTAATATGTCTAAATAATAACCAAATAATGAAAGAGTTAGTTTGTAAAGGAATGTAGCCAGAAATCATTGTTCACACTTTACCATCTACCCAAGGCTGAAAACGAAACCAACAGAGAAATAGATAGTGTGAGACTGAAAGATCAAATAAACACGTATATAAAATATACAAACGTAATGAAGCAGAATCACAGTGTGAGACGAATGTGAGTGTGAGAACTGAAAGAGAAGAGATGTGGTTAGAGAAAGCAATGTGTAATATCAAGGGCCACTCACTCCTTGGCTCGCGTGGTCCGTCCACAGTCACCTTAATGGCTCTGTGGTAAGTGGCCACTTGCGGTGGATTTGTGAACACTGTAATCGTCAGGGTGAAGCTCTTCCCTGTGCAAACACAAAAACATTTACAGGCTTAGCTGCTGACAGCAAAAACACCCATGCTTTTACATCGCTCAATGAACTTTCACCAATTCAACCAGGGACATGAAGGGAGCTTTCTGCTAAATTAAAATATTCTCTCCAGTTGGGAGATGCTAAAGGATGTTAATGATGGATGCTGGGAAGGAGTGGCCTAACTTAGCATTATACAGCATTACAGAGTGGCATTCACATCAACAAGCCTGGGTCATCCAGGCAACTTCCCTAAACAAGCACCCCAGACAAACTGTACTCTCGTGGGATTTCAGAAGGGAATGCCGAAGATTAACGTGGCGACCTAACTTGCTCAGAAATGGCATTGGTTGGTTGAGGAGACAGGAAAAAGTGGGTGGAATGCCATGGCAACACTGAAAGACATCTGGCAAAGGACAAGCAACCTCTGCACCAAGAACACACACAGCTCCAGTGCTGCATTCTTAGACTCTCTTTCTAAGTGATGAAAAAGTCATTCAGAGTTGTGAAACAGACTGTATAATATCCATTTCCAACAATTCTGCGACTTGCACAATACTGATTTTAAATAGCTGACATTCTGGCCACGAATCCTTTTCCCTTGCCAACTGTCAGATGCTATGTTGCTTAACAAATAAACCACAAACGCTCACAAAGTTCTTAAACAACCTAAATAATTATTCATGTTTTTTGCTTTGTGTTAGTTAATGTTATTCTTACATTCCTTATTTTGTATTTCATATATATTTTTTTGCTTTTAATGTTTTTTATGCTAACAGATGGGTTTGGGTGTTCTTCACATGGCCTCGCATTTAATTCACGATGTTTGTGAATTACCAGGTAAGGTCACACACAGATTTACCAGGTAAAGTCTGTTTTTATGTATTAGAAATACACAGATATTGAATATAATTGCAGTCTCAGAAATTGACTTTTAAACATGAAATCATTAACCCCTTAAATGATCAGGCTCATTCTGTAACTACATGACAAACTGGTTGATTATACTTGTGTCCTGGGCATGTTAAGGGTTAAATTGTCAGATGTTACTGATAATCTTCACATAAGACACGCTATTTTCATTTCAAAGTACAACAGATCACTAAATATTGATGCTTCAACAGCAGGATTTTCGTGCATGCCCATAAACATGTGCAACTTCAATTCTGATGAATTATTGACCAACCAATATGTCTGGCTCTAATTTGCACAACATCCTTTCTTTCCTGAGGAAGCATCTCTTTTGGAAAAATATGGAAGAAACAATTGCTCAGTATCAAGCCTGGTCCATTAAATCCTGCTATCTGACATTATAGTGCAGCCACAGCACTGAGAATGAATTTGTGTTTAAAACAAACTCACACGTGGTCTTTAAATGCTCTTTATTAGTTCATTATTAAAGGACTAAATCATCAGTAACTATCTGACAGAGATCTGGCATTCCTTTTAGGAACAGTAAGGAATGCACACAAACCTGCAACTTAATGAAGCCGCTGTCTGTGGCACTGCTGTGATGTGGTTTTCGAGCAGCGTTGGCTCGTAACCGATATGGTAAGTAAACTCACTGGCTGTAATTATTCAGAGAATGTTGTGCGTCCCTAGGTGACTGCAGAGGCCTGTCACAAGTCATCTACTGAGAAACATAACTCTTAGACACAGGGTGTGTGCAGGCACGGGACAGGTGTGGGTATTTTCTAAGAACAAAAAGGAATGAAAATCATTGGCTGATTTTAAAAACTACCAAAGTATAATGCACCTGTATTGTGTAAACCACTCTTATCTTGTGTCAACACAGTGTCCTTTGCATAATCTCATCTACTAACAGATCCATTTGTGTAAACATCAGTAAACAGACATTAAAAGGATCAGACCTGATAATTACACATAGGAGACAACCGGGCTTTACCCTGCTAAACTCTCATGACAGCTTGATGATTGCTGATTTTTTTTTTTTTTTCTTTTTCTTCCACCAACGAATTTATGTCCTGCTGCCAAAGCAGTGCAGCCAGAATGCTGGCAGACATTCTTTATTGTGCAGATAAATATTCAAATCTACCTAAAGATTTAAAAAGGTGCTGGCACATCAAATACATAGGTCCCTAACCAGAAGGACTGACCTCTCCCACTACGGCCCACGAAGCGTAGGTCATTGAAGCGAGCCACCTGGTTCTTCATCACACCTGAGGCGTTCCGCAGCTCGGCAGAGTAATTCTCATCGTTCCCAGCCATCACTGTGACCACAGTCCCATCAGGAACCTCTCCCAGGGCCACCACCTGCAGAGAGACAGCACTGACTGCAGTGATGAACGCAACAAGAAAAGTGTGTCGCTTTAGAAGTCGATGGCAACCTGCCTGCTCCTGTTCAGATTTGTCATTCGGTCTCATATAAAAAAGTAAAATAAATTATAATATAAAAAGTAAATTGACAGGATTTTTATTTGTCTTTAATGCTTCTAAATATTGATTATACCATTATGGACCTTCAGTGGAACCATGCACAGATATACAAGACAAAAACAAATAAGCGTATAAAGAATGTACACATTCTAACAAAATAAATGGGCTCCATGTCATCATGTAATACTGACTTCACATTTCTATCCACTTTTCATTAAAGCTGTACTTTATTATGACCAATAATAAAACTATATGAATTTATAATTGTATCATTTCTTATGCTACAACACGAAGTGCAATTTACCACCCATCAACTATATTTTAAAGTCACAATTTAATAGTAAAGCAGTTCCACAAACAGGGATCACGAGGAAAAACACACGTGCAACCCAGACTCGCTCTGCTGTAGGGCTTCCCATCTGCATCGGAAGACTTTAAGATAACATCATTTTATAAGCAGACAAAAGTGCCGCCGTTTGTGGTAAATAAATCCTCGAAGGACGATCCGAGATAAAACGCAAAAATGGGGAAAAGTTAAATGAACGCACTCTTTCAGAAAAAAAAAATCTTAGCCAGACATTTGAATGCATTAAAACACACTGAGTGATAACTGCTTACTTTGTCTAATTATTGTAAGGGTCCATGAAGAATAGTCTTGTTGTTTATGGATTATGCTACAAAAAAGGAAGCCAAACGCTCGATGGGTGAACGCGTCTGGAATTTAATGAGCAGACAAACAACCTTCATTAAAAATGTGCTCCAGCAGGCAATATAAAGCAAAACGCTTTAGGTCTGTGTGCGTATTTACTGGAGGTGGAAACCAATAAATAATAAAAATTTAACCAAAAAATATACGTATGTATACACACATATATATATACTTTTATATATCTATACTATATGTATACTATTTATATATAACAACTACTATGTATAACTACTTTTTTCCTTCTGTAAAAAAAAAAAATATCATCGAATGGAAAACCTCAGACTTACCTTGAAGGCGACGGGTAGGGTTTTGTTACACCTCCAGTGAGAGGGCAGCACGGAGCAGAGGAAGTTGGGGCTGTCAGTCCGGACCAGCTCGGCCGGGTGGTCCGCGATGATCTCGGCCATGGAGCGGTTGTCAGCGGGCCGGAGCCGCGGTCCCGCCACCTCGGGCTGCCCTGCGCTCGGGTTCCCCTCGTTCATCTTCCCCGGTACCGGCTGCAGACTGCTGGACGGGGGGCTGAACCTCCGGCTGGCGCTCGGATCTACGGGAATGCGCATCACAGCAGGTCCAAAATGAGTCGAAACCGAGGTAAGGCGAGCCCGGGACTCAGCTGAAGCTGAAGGCGAGGTCTTTAACTTTCTTTCTCTCCTCTTTCTTTCCTCTAAAGTTATTCTACGGGCGAGCTCGGCTGTGTGAATAAGCAGCGCTACAGCAGCTGTGCCAGTCAGCCTCAAATGAGCTTCGGAAGTGCTGCGGGTGTCGAAACACACACACACACACATACACACACACACACTCACACTCACTCACGCTACCCCACGACGCTGGTGATGTGGCCAGTCCACAATTACAAAGTTTTGCTGCATTAAAACGCACCTTTATCCACAAAAAACAGTCATGTTTCACTGGCACTATGGTAACGTGAGATTTAAAAAATAAATAAATAAAACAAACAGGAGTTTTAAAGTTATAAAGTTCCAGTTCTACAGAGGCAGAACTGTCCTCGCTTCCCTCATTTTTGAACAGACTGCTGAAATTCAGAAGCAGGTTGCCCTCCCAGAGCTTCTCCAGGTGTGAACAGTAATGCTAAGAAGTCCCCAGTCTTACTCCTGTTCGTCTCTTTTTTTTTTCTTTCTGTTCTGTCAGCTTTAAACAGGTAGTCTAGCTCAGTTCGCCCGCGTGAGTCTCTGACAGAGAAAAAGCTGCGGTCGGTGAAATTAAATGAGCTTCTAGGAGGCGAGTGTTTGTTGCCTCCAGTGTGGTCAGGCTTTGAAGGCAGGGGTTTCTGTGCTTTGCTCTTTTGTGGCTTCCAGCTCCAGTCAGGCCCTCATTAGCCTGATGCCACTCCAGCACGTGGTGCCTGAAGTCACAGGAAGGTTAGAACTCCAATATATACAGTGACAGTCTGACTGGATGTTCATCTCAAGCACCAGTATCGCATTTCCAACAGGACAGGTCAGATATCCTGCTGCTCATTAGCTTCTAGCTTTTACTTAATTGCTCATCAGACTGTTGAACTGCTGCGAATTGTGCAACATTATGTCGAACAACTATTTCTTCTCTCTTTTTAAAAGAAGTAACCTGATTAATGCCTTGAAGGATTTGTGTGGAAACCGCTTGAACTCTTTACCTTCAATTCACATTTCCTTAGCGTGTCATTGAAGGTCTAGATCTGAAAACACTTACATACAATCTGTGATTTCGTCAGAGATCACTTAATACATAAAGAGCATGGACCACGTGTTGGTAAGGTGCATAAAGACTCCATAAAACAGACAAAGTGAAAATAGGGTATTTGGAATTGGCAGCCATTCTTTATTCATAATATAAGGCGAATGAGTGCATTAACATCTGTCAGCAACCTCAGTGTAATTTAGCTGTCTGAGAGTTCAGTATTCATCTGTGCACTATATGCCTGCAATGTTTGAAGTAAAGGAGAAAATATGTCAAAACAACTAAAATAATCAAAATGAAAAAGAACTGAAAAGTTCACTCTTCATTTAGAGTATTTTTGTAGTTTGTCTTTTTAAAAATGTTGTATATATAATGTGTTCTATTCATAACCAGGCTGTTGGATTTAACAAATTTTGACTGCCTGTGTCGTCCAGACAGAGTTTTTTGTGAGACGATGGGTGCAGACAGACAGACGGATCAAAGGATATGAGTAAAACAGGAACAAACCAAAGGATGACACATTAACAGAGCAACGGTTGCCCGCACAGCCTGCATAATTCGCTGTGAAGAGATGAGCTAATGGTCTCTGATCTCCCGATAATGCTGTAGATGGCAATCTCTCTCCTCATTAGAAAGTACTGTGATCTTGGCTTTCCTCTCAAACATTTCAAACTCCTGCAGTCGATGACATTCACTATCCCATCTCTAATAGTCCAGCCACACTTCTGCTCTGTACATGAACAGCATACAGATGCATTTTATAAGGGTGCCAGCTATATTTGAAGTTTCAAAATTTCACACACATCTATAGAAACAAAGCCATGGAGTTAATTCTTATAGCCACAGCCTTCAGGTTACATTCTGTAGCTAAGAACTGAAAGATGACACAGAATTACGGCTCTTTCAGGCACAACATTTGGAGGCCAAAGTGATGGCATTACACTCTTTATCCCCTTAAACCTTAGGCTTAGGAATCAGTTATTAAATTTGAGACTTATCAATTAGCAACTGCTATGAATTTTTCAGTGACTGTCAGGAAACTACTGTGTACGTTTGGTAGTTATGAGACGTGTGGGCCCAGTTTATAGGGTTAGTTTGATAAGATATCTGGTTTTCCATTTACCCTAGATGTAGTCAACCAGCCACAACCAGAAACTACTTTTCCTCTGTAGTTTCAGATAGGTGCATCAGTGGGGTACAAGGCTACAATAACTAGTTGCTAACAAATACTAGTTTATTTCCATAAAAATAAGTCTTGTCTCAAAACCTTCTCAGACTGCAACCTGCTCTTTGTTAAGACGGCACAGACTTGCTGGTGTGGTTAGGACACAGTTTGACTTGACACATTGACAAGTCTGTGCCCCTTTATGGAACTGAGTGGGTTAAGAGATGTTTTAGGGATGCAGTAATAGAAAAGACTTGGGTGACTATTGACTTGTAGTGTTTGTTCGTAATTTTAGCCCCATAGATCTAGTGTTAAACCTAAGATTCAAAATTTGAACACAAAATGTCCTGGCTAATCAACTACATCTGGGGTAAGTGGAAAATTGTGATTTGATTTTTTGACAAAACTATCCCTTTAACTGTGTTCGATGATTTAAAAAAAAGTCCTAATGACTGGATCATAAATCATTAAAACACCAAAAAGTGTGCTCAGTACAGTAATAAAACTTTCCATCATTTTCGGTGTAATTATGGAATAAGAATAAGAAGATGTGACATCTAGGCGTTTAAGGAGTTAATGCCTCTAGGTACTGAAGCATTCAATTTTAGGGCAGCACAATACGTTTAAATGGCTGAGAGATCTCTGCATGTACCGTGTGTGTCCTGGAAAGTGCACTAATGTATGTGCAGTGTGTTTCTGTCTAAGGATGTGGGAGGGATAGAAGAAGTTTCAGGAAGCACTAACACGCATATGGCACATCGTTATGATCGAAGAAAAAAAAAAGCTTATTGAATTACACCGCCTCTCCTTCTGCCCAGAAGACCAGAAATATGGACCGGGTTGGCCGGCATTTAAAAGATGAACTTTAAATTTATGGACAGATAAATCAGCACAGTTGTAATTAAAGTCGTAATGGTATTAAACATATCCACGCTAAAATTGCACTGCGTATTATTCAAACAGTCTGGGGGCTCAGGTTTGCCTACTTATTGCTTTCTCCATCACTGAGTCGCTTGGGGCACGGAGTAGTGTGCCTAGTGGAAAAAAAGATGTAGTTTTTAATGCGGCTCTTTCTAGGACGGCGCAGCTAGCGATCACTCACCGAGAAGTTTTCGCTTGCGTACGTGATTTATCTTCTTAAATGCGCGAGTATCGTGACAATCAATAAAGCAATGGCGCAAATAAAAGTTAATAGCAGGAACAGAGAGGCTGTCAACATGCCCGAGCAGAGCGTGTGTGTTAAGTCATACACAGAGAGATATCAAAGAGCATTTGTCACATCTGAATCCACTTTGCTGTACAGTATGGGCGCCATCTGCCAGCAATATTGGTGCGGGGTGTACGCACTTAATTTCAATCATTCACTGTGCCTCGAGACCAGGGGGCTCTGCCCACTCCTTTCGGGCTCGCCGTTTGATGTTCTAATGAGCCGCGAGCAGCCCACACAGCTGGCTGGCTGGGATGTGCCACAGAGGCAAAGGGTTGGAGCCATTCAGCACGAGCAAGGACATAGGCTTACTGTTCACTGTTCATCACTTGTTCTTTTTTTTTTCTTAAATCCTCAAACCCTTGTGTCTGAGTTAATCTGGCTCAAAACGTGATGATGTGATATGCTTAGTTCGCACCGACAGAGAAAAAGGGACTCCCATTGTAGCGGATCCAGTATCTGGTGATGGCGTGATAAAGCTTGAGATGACAGTATGATCTAGTGCGGCCAACTCATCAAACAGGCGTTCGCAGGAAATTGTTCTGAATGAAACTCACAGTCATCGTCACAGTGAGCTCCGGCACAGCCAGACAAGTAGTAGTGCAAAAGTCAGAGCTTCAAACTCCCCCCCCACCCCTCCCCAGTGATCCACACCTTATAAGCGATGACACGAGACAAAGAAGCCATTGTTGACTGGTAATATAAACAAAAGGAGACACTGAGCTCCAGGGCTGTAATGATATCCAAATGACTCCAATTGAGATTCATAAAGCCCTGGGATTATGTAACGTGCTACATGAGTGTTTTTCTGCGTGTTTTTCTTTTTTTTTCTCTCTCCCTCTCTCTCGTCCTGCGTTCTTTCGTCGGTCTGGAGGAAAAATGCAGCCACTTAAGTCCCTGGATCAAGGCTCCATTTCACAGTGGTGCATTTTTTGAGACACTTAATTATGGCTTTATGTGTGGAGCATTTTGATGGGGCCACAGAACCTTCCAGTTTCAAACAGTTACTTTCCATCCTTGGCAGGCAGCAGAACATAGGGGCAGGGAGAGAGAGACAGAGAGAGAAAGAGAAAGAGAGAGAGAAAAATGACACATACACAGAAATCATATTCCTTACCTCATCAGGAAGACCTCCGCAACTCCTCTTGAGCCCTAGATTTAATCTAAGCCCATAATTACTATTTGTCGTGGAATGGTTGGTGACATCATTACAGGAGATAGCGATGCGGCCTTTGAGGCCCAGCTTGCCAAGGTATGAACAAGTGAGGCAAAGCATCCGTCTACCCAGCAAACTACAGCCATGCGGGGGTGGCAGAGATGGCATGAGTGAAAGGATAGAGACCAAGCAGAGGAGGAGAATTTCCATAAAGGGGGTAAAAATGGAGAGGGTGCACTCTGTGTGCCTTCTTCTGGCTGTTTTGGCTGAGTGAGGCATGCGGCATGGCAGCCTCGTCTGGAAATCACAGTGGAGATGGAGGCTTGCTGTGGTGGGCGGGTTTGGGGGGGGGGTAGTGGGGTGTGTGTGTGTGGGGGGGGGTTTGGCTACAAAGGCAATTTCCTTTTTGCTCTTATTGGCATGACTGTCTGCCGCCTCCAGCCTTCGTGGAGGTCCTTAATTGAGATCACTTGTACTTAAAAATAGGAACAGAAAAGGAACTTCTGTGGCTTGGGAAGGGGAAAAGAAATAGAGGGCGTTGATATGTGACGAAGGCTGCCATTAAACACCCATAACGAAGGACTCTAGCATTAAAGGCTCATGCTGCCGTCTGCCAGAGCTCATGGATGGTTTACACCACCCTCAGAGCCAGTGTCCCTGTAGCTGTGGTTAAGGTGATATTGGACAGCTTGTACCATTAGGCATTCATTAAAGTAGTAGTTTGGGTAAAAAATTCAAAAAACATTTACACCATATTCGACTTACTCCAGATGTACTCGATCAGCCGGTTGATCAAGTCCAAATTTTGCTTCTTTAGAACTGTAATAAACGTATCAACAACACCTGGCAGCACACTAAAACTGCATTCAGAGCTCCTTCAAGGTTGTGAAGACTATCAACGGTGTCCTGTAATTTAGCTGCCAGTAGTGGTGAAAATTTGTTCATTGTTATAGCTAGTATGGCATACTGTGTCAGGATGTTAAATGGCTTAAGAGAGCCGTTAGTTATGGACAGAAACAGTTTGGAGTATTGGGTGAATATTGACTTCTACTGTTTGTTTGCAGTGTTAGCCTTGAGGTCGCAGTTCCATACTGAAGAAGGCACTTTTTGACAACAAACATATCTTTGCTGTGAAACGTTGTATAAACTATTCATCTAATGTCCATAGAAGCTCACCTGGCTGAAATGCAGATATTCTGTAAAAGCCTGCAGTTTAAAGACCTTATATACACTCTTAAAAAGTAATGGGACCTTGACTTGGATGTGCAGTTCCAGTGAAACATTTGTTGCAGATTTTTTACATAATATGGAAGTTCATATTCGCACATCTTAT
>JBBIGA010000153.1:7966464-7988322 GCA_037576975.1 Alestes dentex | reverse complement strand
ATATATACTTAAAAATAAAAGTCATTTTATTTTATTTTTTACTTCCCTTTGTAATTAATACCAAGTAATTAGTAGGTGAAACAGTGGTATAACTGAGGGATAAGAATAAATGGGAAACAGAGAGCAAGCTGGATGAAGACTGGGTGTCATTTTTCCACAAGAGTGTGTTTGTTTTGGCTTGGAAAAAAGGACCAAATTCCACCTAACACTTTTCCCTTCCGTTGTGGATCGCACCGGGCTACTTCCTCTGCGAAACTGCCTGGTTGGTTGAAAAATATTTATAGTACATGTGCAAGACATGGTGTTCTCATGTATCCACCGTCGTTCCTTGCAATTCTATGCGGAAGGTAAAAGCAGTACCAGATTTGGGGCGGGGGATTTCATCTTGTCCCGCAGTAGATTGGGGGTGATTTATTGTTAGTATAGTGTGCACCAAGTGATGGATCGAGGAACTGGAGGACAAGCCGTGCAGGCAGGTATCCAGAGCGCGATTCGCAGGGGAGCTATCACCTATCACTGCTTACTTTACACAGCTCCTGTTGCCCCTGTTGGCTTCACTGTATTTTCTGGTGTTTGTATAGAAGACGGCTCAGGCCCAGGTGCTTAAAAGAAACCGGATAAAAGAAAGGGGGAAACGGGGGGGTGGGGGGAAGGGGGGGTATTACAACAGCCGCAGTCACACTTGCTGTGCTGGAGCCGGAGCCTAACTAAGACACACAGAGCATCGCTCTCCCTGCACATAAACTTTAGACAGGAGTATAATATAGCCATATGTGCACAGCAGTGAATTAAATGAATTATTCCAGGACGTCAAGAGTCTGTAGAAGCAGGTGATTTGCTTGGCCACTGTTCTGATATTCCTTTTTTGTGAAAAAATAAGGCTGCCATTGTTTGCTAGAAACTCAATCATTCTCGTGGGGAGCAGGCCTGTCCAGTCTTCTGTTCTTTTTAGACCATGTCTAGGCTAGTCTTAGTCATCATTACCAAAGTTTGGGGAAAAATGGTAATACAACACTAAAAGCCGTGGATGGTTCTCTTTTTAATGTACGCTCATGAGGGTAAGCCCAACAGGACGAATCGGATAGGAGGGAGGAAATGATGGTGAGCAAATGCTTCTGGAAGTACATCGATACTGCCAAAGAAATCATTTTATGGTTTGGGAGCGTGTCCTTTCTGATTTGACTCCAGCCTCCTGAAAGGTATCCGTCCTCTTTGAACTCGCTCAAGCCCATGGTACATCTACTGCATTTAATCACACTCAAACGTACATGAATATGTAGTCCGTTCAAGTAGCTCTAACAGCATGAGAGAGTTTCACTGTAGCCTGTCAAGACTCAAGACCATGTTTTGACACACAAATATTTTCCTATATCTCTTAGGGGAGGTACAGTACCACCCAGAGGAACATTTTATTGCTTGGCTGTTGATCTTTGATGGCTGAGGAGACTTAATGGCGATTCTCCTAAAGTTCCGTTGGAGAAATAGCGCTGGACAATAAGGGAGCATGAGAGACTTCTGGCCCAGATTAAAAGTATAACAGTTATTTACCACAACATTAAGGATAAAAAGGCTCTAAACCTTGGATGAGAAATAATTGAGTTCAAGTTGAGAGTCATGTCTTTTTTCATGTCAGTTGCAAATTAACATGACTATTATTTCTCATCTATTAAGAGAGTAGTGAGTGACTTCATTCTTCTAAAACTCAAGAGGAGACATGTGAGATTACTGGGAAATATCTGCACGGCAGGAGATGTAGGCATATCTTTTCTTTGTCTTTCCATCTGAACTACAGAAATCTGAAGGAGATCTCTGTTTTGATTTTTCTTTCCTATGTGCAATTTTGTTAAAGAGTTAGGCCCCACTGCCAAGGATACTTTGGTATCCAATAAAAGAAATGGATGTGGGTTGGTTGTTCTGCAGTGTTGTCTTGGTTAGCTTTCTAAGATTTTTTTCTTTTTTTATTTTAATTTGTCCCAATTTTCTCCCCAATTTAATCATGTCCAGGTCCACCCGCTAGCTAAGAATCCCCAATCACACAATTCCACTAGTGCTGGTAGGGTGAAGGGCAGCATGCGCTTTCTCCCAGTTACATGAATCCAGTCACCACATTTTCCAGCCCACACACCGACCGCTAATGCAGTCGGACACATTGGACACCACCGGAACATTGGGGGGAGCATTAGTCCCCTGATGCTAGTGCTGGCATTTGGACAGTCGTGCCACTTGGGTTTTATTTTTATATTTTATTTATATTTTATATTATTATCAAGCAAGCGCACAATTGCTGCATATAGCCAAGGATGTACAGGGAATTTTTTTTACTATAGCTGAATAGAGTGGTAGAGTAACTTAGGACTCCAGGACTCTTAGCAACATGAATGTGACCAGCTGTTTTTCCATAGACTGCTCATGACACAAATGATATTTAAACCCCAAAGCCAGGGGTGTGTTCCTTGTGGGGAACTAAACTTCTTATATTACACTTTGTGGACCCTCTGGTTAAGAGGGCACCCACCTAAATCTCCTTCATCACGCACGGAGAAAAAACAGCGTTTGTAAAATAGCGCATTTGTGCCACATTTTGAAATTCGAAATGATATCTAATTTGCGTTGTTGAACCGAACTCAAAAGAATTTCAATCCATGAGCGAGAGGTTGAATGAGTTCCCAAATCCCATTGGGAAAATTTATGTTATTGGTAATCGCTGCACTTTGGGGAATGATATGCCTGCGGTTTGTGCGTGACATGCTGGCGCAATCTAGACAATCCAGACAGTTTCAGAATTGAGTGAAATGACTCTTTGGCATTTGGACTGTGGGGGTCTCATATGTCCCGAGCTGACTGTATTACACTCCACCTTAATGCTGCTTTTAAGCACTAAACGCTGGGAGGGTTAAACAGCAATGGCACTCCCAGCATTTGTAAATACTTAAACTGAGCGTGTGACTTTTGTAGACCTTTTTAAGCTTAAAAGAATGTAGCATTCAGAGGTACTTCATCCTCTGCTCCTGTTTTTTTAAGCACTCATAAACAACATAAGCCGAATCCATAAATCATAATTTAATTACGGACTAAAAAAGAAATTGCATTTAATTACCTTTTAGTTAAGCTAAAAAACATTCCAGCTTTAAAGTTAATTGTATCACCATCTTTCTCCCTGATGATTAAATGACAGTAATGCACTTTCATTATCAGTATTACATTTTAATGAATCCTTCCCCTCGGGTGGTTGCTCTTATTAAAATACCACAGTTAACAGATCTAATGAATTTTAGCCACAATAAAACAAGACAATAAAAACATGCTGTCTGCTGCACGTTCATTTGTCTTCTTGTGCAAAGTGTTAATCTGGTTTGAGAGTACAGGTATAGGTTCAAGGAAATCTCACAGCTTCACTGATTTTCCCCATTGAGCACAATTTAGTTGGATAGTAATAACAATACCCACTAAAAGGTAATACTTTTGCTAATTTTCATGTTTTACATTATACAGTTTGATTTTTGTCATCTATTTTTTTACAGTTTCATGTCAAGAGGGCGTCAAGTCTCTATGCTGATTGAAGCTGGATGCATTGACTCACTGTTGCAGCTCAGTAAAGTACTCAGAACTTCTTTTATACCTGGTACCTTTTCAGCTAAAGTAATGTTTTGGAAAGATACTTTTACTTTAGTCATTTTTTCACATTACTAACAAATGCTGCATTCGATTAGTCCTCATAACTCTGAACTTTCAAAATTAGGAAAAAAAACCACCCCCTCAGCTGGGAATTCCTACTTGGAAAACTGGGATGGTGTTCTCAGCATGTGACATTGAATCGACGTGGCTATTCACACTGCTGACCAGAAAGTTTGTTGTTCTGAAAAGGCAAATACATTACTAAAGTTATGACTCATATCAAAGGACATCTTGTGGCTAGTCTCAGCCTCAGATGATCACATGAAGATGGAGAGTCTAAAGTTTACAGTAAGTTTAACTGGCAACAACTGCCACTTCTGGTTGTTTTTGGTTTTTGCCAGTCCTGGTTATCTGTAATTCCACATATATGCACGTTCGTACATCATTTTGCATCATTACGTTTTGTTTTTGCAGTCAACCTTTGTGAGGACATTGTGAGGAAAATGAAATTTTCATAGTAATATTTAACAATGGGATTAAACAAAAAGTCTGTATGGATTGCCTCCCTCTACACATAATGCCAAAACAGTGACCCATGGTTGGTCAGTGTGAATGTCACATGAATTTTCTTTTTCAGTAAATTCGAATTGAGCACTAATGTGGGCACTGACACCAGCATAACACATCATTTAGTTTAAGTTGACTGTAACTCCAAGAGCAGATGGATATGTATGGCTGTGACTTGGTATATGTACTTGCGAATGGTGGTGTGATTAGTCATTAGAGACTTTTCTATTGAACACAGCAAATTAACACATTTGATTAAAGAAGAAATGGTCTTTAAATGATTTCTTAATGACAACTTTGACCTTGGCATTTTGACAAAGCAGTCATGAAGTAAGCCATTATATTTTTACGAAAAATGCAACCCTTGTGTTCAGTCAGCATTCACAACAGCATACCCAGGAATTCAGAGCTGAATTAAATATCTTCAAATAGAAGAGCACAGTTGTTTGTGAAGTCAAAGCGATGAATTAAGAGGGAAAACACAAGGCCTGGGAATGTTGTCGTGTTTTAAAGTCACAGTTTGTGCTTTGAAGTGCATTTTCTCATGTAGAGTGTCTGCGGTTGCTAAAAATGTAGAGTGACTTAGGGGGAAAAAAATATATCAGAAAAACAGACACCCTTTTCTGAGATGCCTAACCGAACAACAAGCAGGCCTTGGATGTTACTAAGAAAATGACAAATGCTCATTGAGCTTCAAATGATTAAAGTCTTTGTTGTCCAAAGTCATTGCTGTACGGCTATTTATTGGAACAATGATGAGTTCCAACACTAAAGCACGTGCCACACTTCCACCCTGACGAAGCTGTTATTTGGAACTGATGCTTAAACTACCTGGAAACAGGTGATCGATTGTCAGGTATTGTTAGACATGACTAATTCACAGTTGCCCAGTAAGCAGTCACTGTCAGCACTGATTTTCACAGTAAGGACTGGTTTCCATTTGACTGACAACACATTTATGTTTATAAATAATCGGGATGTTTTATTAAATTTGTACAAATTCAAAAACTCATCTGTTCAAACCGACTGGACACTTAATATAAATGTAATCCACCACAAAATTTTACGTAATTGCGAATGAATAGCGAAGCAAAACTAAAGTAACTGTGGGCTAAAGGTTATAAAATCCTGTGTTCAACCTGTGGTTCTATAGGCCCTATGGGATACAGAAGTTCATTCTCTCATTTCCCCGTGGCCATTGTGACAGACAAACCTGAACTACACTGTGAAACGATGCAGCCTGATCACCCTCCTCCAGCTTGCTCCGGGGCAATTCAGGAACATCAAAAAATACCTGTATGACGCTACTTCAAAGCCAATTACCGAACACAGCATCAACGTACTCGCCCACTCGCACCTTTTGGTGTGCCGCATATAAGATTTCAGCGTGTGCAAAAGTGTGTGTGGGCGAGTGTGAGCCGCCACAAAGCCTATTGTCTCCGGGCCAGGATAAACTGCAGGTGCTGAGACATTGATTCACTGGCATTTCCAGCACAGCAAGCAGCCCTCTCGATTGACTTTTTTTTTTTTATTAAAAGCGATATTTCGTATCAAATTTCAAATCAAATGTACACAATTTCTCACTTTATCCTCAGTGTAGCACACCAAGATGTGTTTGTTTGTTGCTTTCGTTTTGCTTTGCTTTGGGTGTAGCTCATAGCTAACTAAGTAATGTTCATACACATAATTAGTACTGTGTAAAGTGTGCGCCTCAAAGCGTCCCTAGTTGATAAGTAATCCCAAATGGATTGATGTGGTTTCTGACACTGGATGACATACCGCTGAATGAAAATGGAAAAACTGCACTGCAAAGCTCAACACAGTTGAAGCATCTCCTGAGGCCTGAATTTTGTCTACAGGTTTAAATATTTGTGTATATAACAGTATGTCATGCCGTGTCAGAAACCACATAATTACTTAACCTGATGCTGTTTGGGCCAAGTGTGTGGCGATGCTACCGAGGTAAAGATGCAAACTTTGGGCACCAAACAATATGAGGACTTGATATTTCATTGAACTTTCGCTTTAAACGTGGGCATGGAATAGGACTAAAGAAGCAGGCGAGGTGTCGCGAAAGCCCCTTGCTGCCCCCGCTGCAGCAGATGGGTGCTGTTTGATCTTATGTGACAACAGCTCTGCACCTCTGAGGCGCAAGCTGATCCTGCTCTTTCTCTTCGTGCTCCTGCTCTGGTTACAGCACGAGACTGGCGTGGGCGGCAGTGGGCCGGACACGCTGTCCGAAAGCCAAGGGGCTGATGTTCAGGTGTGCAACTGATCCCTTACATTTAACACTTTTTACCCTCGTGGGGCTACACAGCCAGGTAATTCGACCGAATTAGGAGATGGCCCTCATGGTGCTGTGAAACTAAGACCGACCTTTTCTCGGGACAGTCATTTCCGCCTCTCAACACTTCTGTGTGTTGTAGATGGTGCATATGATGCGACAAAGGAGATCGGTTTCTTGTAGAGTGTGACTAAGTGTGCTGATTAAATTTTCACTTGCCTTTGTCAGGTTTCGGTTATCAGTATCTTTCCTTTAAAGATCAAAGGACTTGGGTAAAACCATATACTGGATGTATGCTGCGCTAATGGAATTGCTTTTCAAACAAAACAAAACAGTTTGAATGTAGGAAGGGACAAGGGTTTCAGTGATGTGTAATTTCATACCTAAGATACATATAAGCTAATAGCACCTCCTAGTAATCGCCTTCGTTTTAGGACCCCCAGTAGTAAACGGGCACATTCCAGGGACCATTCCAGCTGTCATCATCTATAAATTCCTGTTCGAATTACATGTTTGCTTACCAGCTACAATTAAATTGCACTAAATAAGCGCTCCTTTGAGGATGATATTTTTAGATGCCTCTCTCTCAGGAGCCACCACTGAGGACCTCGAGATTTTCCCCTTGCTTCAATTACCTATTGATGAGAGGGCTTCCCTGCTCTGGCTCTGCCGTGGAAAAAGGATGTCTGGTTTGCTTTTAAGATGTCTCAGAAACGAAGCTCTGTGGTCGGATCTGAGGAGCCCGTGCATGCAACAGAAGCAGCCTTTTTAATTCCCGGCTTAGGTTGCCTCAATTACTGCATATGGATATTTTGGAATGAGTCTGGATCTTGAGTCATCAGCTTCATTAAGCCATCCTCCTTGCTTTCATCAAGATCAAGTTTAGGTGTTCCTTTCTCTCTGTGTCTTTCTTTCGCTCTCTGTCTCTCAGTTACAGTTACTCTAAGTAATAATTGCTACCATGGAATAATTGTCAATACTGGGATTTGATTCTGATAGACAGAGAAGGGGGAAAAAAGCAGTGTGCCCCGGAGACTCTTGCCACACATGTTGACGATTATTCCACACCCCTCTGCAAAGTTACAGAAGAATGTTTTCTAGCTAATTAAATCCAAATCTTTTTAATACTGGAGCCTGGATGGATTTAAACATGCGTGTTTGCTCTGTGTGTGTGTGCATGCAAAAGAAAAAGCTACCGTGGATTTTCAGAGAATCTGCAAACTGTTTGAGGAATGTAGGTTACAGGTTATGAATCAGAAACCGATGCACATTACAGTTTGAGCTTTGCATATTTTACATGACTGTTGAAAGCACAGATTTTTTTTTATCATTTCAGTTAATACTGATATTGTTTTATTCTGTCACATATAAATATCTATATCTGCCCTGTCATAAAAAAAGGGTATTGTAGAGGTGTAATTTCATCTCCATGGTGCAAACAGTGTAAATGAACCATCAAAAAGACATAAGTGGTCTTAAGGTCCAATTTTGTTTGTTTGCTTCAAATATACACAGCTTTTAATTTTCCAAGGAAAGGGGGCACGTGTACATTTCGATAATGTAAGTTTCAATTGGAATAGGAAAACTCTTTTGTCGAGGTACGTGGAACCATTGCAAGTTAAAATACAGAGCTGCAAATTAATACTGTACTCTCTAACTCAAGGTACTCAGAGAAAAGCTAAACTGTCACTGGAGGGGTACCTCTCAAGTATCCCCCCAGTGACCATTTAATGGCTTTAATTCTGAGAGTGTATGCATAAGAGTAGAATTTAGAATTAATAAGTACTACCCTTTACAATGTAATAGTCACTGAATAGTTTCCAGCAGGTTTTGCAATAATAACTTATCGATAAGCCTGTAGTTTAAGGGGCTGAGGCATTCAGACCTAATGGTGCTGCGGTGGACTGGCCTTTGATTAGTGGTGATCCGAGCTGCACACTAGCCGCAGCTATAAACTGGCCATATTATCGTTTAGCAGGCGCTAAGCTTCCCGCCAGGCCGCTCTCATCCCTCTGCGCTCTCACCCGAGAGACGACGGAGAGGGCCAGAGGTTAACATGGTAATAGGGGGTGCTGATTGCTACAAGTGCCTCTTTGGCTGTGGCCTCACGGAGGGAAGTGTGCAGCACGCGCAGCGCAGGGAGCACAGCTGTGTTTGGAGACTCGGCGCTTTGACTGATTCAAAGCTGCCCTGAAACATTTCTCTTGGAGGGGATATGCGAAGCCATAGATCAAGCAGAGTGAAGGGGCTTTTTCTTGTTTTTTCTCCAGTCTTGACATGGGAAAGTCATATTTCTTCTCTCACAATAAAGATCCGTGTTGTGCTTGTCTAATTTGCTATTTAATTGCATAATACTTTTCATATTGTAAGTGATTGTCTTTTTGGGTGTCTTCGCTTGGCACATTTCTAAACTGGAAACAAGATTTATTCCATTGTACTTGCGTTCAATGGGTTATGTGTTTAATGCAGTAATTATTCGATCAGACGTTGTTGTCTTTAGAATAAGCAATAAATCTCACGAAGCGTTTCAAAACACAGGCGCAACAAAAAGTGATCAAAGTTTTAGAAACGAACTGGCCTCCAACAGATGAATTCTCAAGATGTTCCAAAGCAAAGATCAGCACGCGTGATAGAACGTCATCAGACAATTCTATTGCTCCAGAAGTGTCTTGGACGTTAGACAGATGCTGTTTTGGTTTCCCAGCATAAACACATCACGCACATTCTTCTGGTCCAGGGTTCTTTCTGACCTGCTCCAGCGTGGACCTCCACACAGCTTTGTCCCCGGACAGGCCACTCAGCTGCAGACATGCCGGAGCACACCCACTGATCCAACAGGCCATGTCAAACATTTCCATATTTGCTTTCATATACTGCCTTGTCTCAGAGCTTGTTCTTAAATGTGTGGAGCATGCTGAGTGAATGTTTACGCTCGAAGGAAATCTCTTTTGAGCACCTCCTTTTTTTTTCTTCTTCTTCTCTTCAACATCGCTCCGCAAGCATAGCCTTAAGTTGTACAAACAAGTTGGCCGTTTGCAAATGTTTGCAAATATATATACACAACATAAACGCTCTTTGGCAGGTCAGAAGATTTCCCTTATAGACCGTAAGACATGGTACAGGCCTTGCTGATTGGAACTTTGGCCTTCGTTGTACCCGCTGAACTCTGACCTCTCAACAAGGAGCCACTGACCACATTGGATTCACAAAAAAAATAAAAATAAAAATGCAATCACTTACCCCAGAAGAAGTTTTGCTGGCAGGATGTCACCGAGCTGAAGAGGCTGTTGGATGCCATCGCCACCACGAATGGTCACACCGCGGACAGCTTTTGTTTCTCTATGGTTTTGATGACCTTTGAGGTGTCCTCAACTTAGGGAGCACGCATCATGCCAGGGGAAAATGCGAGAGAAGAAAAAAAAAACAATCCACAAGAATTGCTTTTTGGAATCAACTATTTTCATGACCACAAGTAATGACCAGGTCTGGCTACCAAAAAAAAAAAAAAAAAAAAAGAAAGAAAAAAAAAAAAGTCCCCTCACTGGGAGAGGATGGAGCCAAGCTTGCTGCATTTGAAGAGTGCGATTGAAGAGTACTTACTGGCTGCTGAGGTCCTTAAGCCCGAGGCTGACCCACGACAATTAACCATTTACGCGCCGCCGCTGGGAGCACTGTGCGAAAAAGGCGTAAGCCGAACGTCTGTGGTTCTGTGGTTGCTCGGGAGGTGAGCGGAGCCTTCACACAAAACCCAAAAAGGCACAAGCTTTAAAAATTCTCCCTTTTTTTTCCTCCCTTCAAAACGCTGTCACTGGAGAGGCAAGGTCACATGCTCGTGACATCACCGGCGCAACACCATCAGAGCTGAGTCGGCCAACTTATTGCTGTGGCTTCTTTGCTCTCTCTCTCTCTCCCTCTCTCCTCTCTCTCTGTCTCTGTCTCTCTCTCTCCTCTCTCTCTGTCTCTCCCCCCACTTTTCTGCTCTCCCTCTGTTTTTCTTCTTGTGGAGACGCGTGGTTCGGCAGCTCTTCCTGGCACTCTGGGAGAAGCTGTGGAGAGAGGGAGGGGCCAGAGAGGGGACTGATGGAGCCCCTTCAGCTCCCCTGAGTCATGAGCGCTTCAGAGGGGGGGCGTGAGCGCACTCCAGTTTTACCGCTGCATGTGGGACAACTGCTCAAGACGCTGTTGCTTCTGTTCCTGCCCACATTTATTCCTCCACCTACTCCCTCTCTTCGCCTTCCTCCTTCTGCACTCCTTTTCACTGCTGCCGGGTGGCATGCCGTAGCCTGTCACTGCCGTCACGTCTGAGGTAGGCTGAGGACAGCACTCAGAGCTTGGAGCTACAGCCTCCTAATCCTGGGCCTGAAATACTCTTTCTTTTTCTCCGCTCTGCACTTTTAAAATTAAAGGTGCTAAACAGGACCACTGCCATTGAAGAATCACATTCGGTTCCCCCTAGAACAGTGTTGGGTTAGGGTTTTTTTTAAGAATTCTTTTTGAAAAGCAAGCGTGAGTGTGAAGAGCCTTCATAAAATTTAAATCCACATCAGTCAAGAACAGACTTGTTAACCCGTTAAACCTGAGGCTTATTAGTATATATTAATATTATTTATTATTGTTCATTGCTCTTGTCTACCTCTTAAGTCAAATTAACTATTACAAATCATTTGGTATCTACTACAAAAATGTAAAGAAAGTACACTCGTGAAAATGTAGATGCCAGATGTGAATGACATTTGGATCCCTGAAGAACCTAAAAGAGCCCTATTTGTACTTTTAATGTGTGAGTGTGGAGACCCTTTTAGATATTTAATGGTGTTCTACAAAATAGAAAGTCTCTACACCAATTAAAGGTTTTCCCTAGTACTGTCCATCAAAGCCAGAAAACATTTATGATACTTCATTTGAGATCAGACTTATTATTTCACCACACTGTTCAAATGTAATTACTACATAATTAAATGATTAATTACATAGTTACATAAAACATTAACATTTACACTTGATTTACAATCCAAATGAAATTCAAATCATAGAAAAACCCCTGGGCTTCTACAAACTGCAGTAAGGAATTAAAGTTTTAATTCTGCACTTTCTACAGAATTCCTCAAAGTGACTTTCTGTTGAGGAAGTTTTTTTAAAAAAGAATTCGTGCGTCAACCTAAAAAGAAAGTAACCTGATTCCCTTCAAACAAATACTTTATTTAAACAATAGGCTAAGAGAATCAAAAGCCTTCAATGTTGTTAACTTACGAACTGCATGAGCTCTAGTTTTTAAGACAGCCAGATTACTTACCTTTCCAAGCTTTAAGTCACTTTTTCATTTCATTTTAGTATTGTCTCAGGGGTTAATTAGTTTGTAGAGTTAGGACTGTCTGTGTGAGAGCAGGGAAAACACTGAAATGTGGACGGTGGGGGATCTTTTCTGAGCTCGACAACTAGACTGACTGTCAGCATGGTCAATCTGCTTACAGTGCAACTACAGTGGGAAGAACTGTCCGCATTTTCCCTTATTCCACTCCTCTCGCCTACTCGTCTCTCTTTTGCTTATCCATAAAGGCCTACACAAACAAAACAAGGGGCCTTGTGGTGAAGCGTGTGTGTGTGTGTGTTTGAAATGCCAGTTTCTCTGCTCTCTGAGTGGCTCTCACTTAAAAAAGGGGGTGGAGGATGAAAGCATCCCCTTTAACTATAGGCTTCATATCCAGCTATCAATCTTAAAGACTTATTATTCGTCATATTATTCAACTCAGCGTGTTATGGTATTTCATTTTGAATACACAAATATGAAAGGATTATTTACTAAATGTTGGGATATGTACAGCTAAAACAGCACACCAAGCTGGTTGCTTTTTATGTTTGAAACCTGATCTATTATGTAGTATTTATGTAACTGATGTGTTATTATAACTGCATATAATATCCCAAAATGATTGCAGTTGAGTGGATCACTCTTGGGCATTATTTAGTAATACAACAATAATTCAGGAAATGAATTTCTAAGTACCGTTTACTTTATTATATTAATTTTTTATTATTTGTATTATATTACTCATTATAATATTCAATTGCTATATAACATTTCAGAAAAATGTCAGCAGTTTGTTCCTTGTAGATACTGCACAGCTTTGACTTTGAATGTATGACCAGCGCAGGGGTTAAATGCAGGCATAAATTCGATGAACAATCTGTAGAAGCATCTAATCATGCAAATAGAAAGCCGAAGGAGAAAGATGTGATGAAGAAGAGAGAGCTCTGAAAGTACTGAAAGGACATTTGTTTTTCCTTTTCCTTGGTTCAGATTTGTGTGGGTTTTCTAAAGTAACATAAAAGAAAAGCAATGGGTAGTCAGGTCACTTTATCCAGGTACTAACAGGTAATCCCCTTAATCCCCTTACACTTTGAGAGAAGTAATTAGTAATTGGTAACAGATCATATTATATGAGCAGCTACCGCACTGGTTATGTAGTTGTGAGTGTGAGGTGTTGAAGTGTGGGTTTTAAGGGTTAATTCCCAGAGCGAGCGCCGCAGCCTGCCACACGTCTGAAGAACCACTATCAACTCAGGTGACTCAACAGTTTCACACACCACATAAAAACGCTGGCTGGGCCGTGGCTCGGGGCTGCTCTGTGATCACTGGATACAGGTATTTGTTTTAACACATAAAGTATGCAGGCATTAAGCAGTATCACATCTGTGGAATGCCTGAAATGCATTCAGTCAATTAGAACACGGGGAGACGTGAACAGCCCTTAAAGCTTTCATGGTGGGCTTTGCTTCCTTGTGTTGTTGTGCTTTTCGAGGAATTGCAACTCGAAACCAGTCACATTTTTTGGATTCAATTTATTTCTTCAAAAATGATTATTTCAAAATGGTCCTGGCTTTTCACCTGCATTTGTGATCGCAAATTCTTTTTAATTATTTTCTCTTTTTCGAATGCATGTGTTTTTAATGCCAAGATTAAATCAGCGTGTCTACACCGGTTATTATCTATCTGCAGTAAATTATTACAATAATCAGTAACACAAAGATCAGTAATTAACATCAAGATGAGTCTTGTGAGCCCTGGAGGAATAAAGTCATTACAAACTCCTGAGTGTGTTTTGAAAACCTCCACTACACCCACATCACAAACATTTCCCATGAATTTGAATATTTGGTTTGTCATCTGATCACTTTGAAGGCACTTAAAAGCATGAGCTTCTGTGGGTGGGGCTGCAGACTCAGGGTTAAAAGCAGGAGCACGCGATGAAAACATATTCCCACTTTAAATGTTGATGTTGGGTCAGGTCTTCTGTATTTACACCTTTTTTTTTTTTACTGTGCAAGAGGTGTGATATTGGCATGACAGTCAGTATATAGTTGCCCAAAACATACAACTTTTGGTGGAATCCAGTAACACCATCTCACCCTTTGTACACTCTGCTAATTGAATTACCTGCATAAAGCAGAGACTCCTGTAACTTATCACAAGTCTATAAAGCAAATTTAAAACTGTAAAAGACATTAGCTGACTATACCTTAAGCCTATTATAAATGCCATAAAGTCTTTAAATAATTTTCTTCATCAACCAAAAATCATGTGACTTAAGGATGGATGTAAAGGTTTACCATTTTCATCATTTGAGGAGCTCATATCCTATGTTCTTCTTTTGACTGAACTCCACTTATGACAGTTGTGTGGTAATTGATTAAACAGATTAATACTAATTTATGTAAATGAGATCTCTTCAGGATGTCCTGTATTGTGCCTCAGGCTGAAACACTCTATATAACTTGAATATAAGGAGTGCATTCATGAATTTAGGGGGTGGGAGTAGGGGGTGAGGGGTATAAATTGCTATAGACTGAGTAGGCAGTCGAAGGATAAATTCAGAACGGGCTGTTTCTGCATATGTACTGTATGGACTGGACATAGTGAACAGTACTTAGTGCTTACATACTACAGCAAGCTTACTTTCAAAAAGTGAGGAAAAATGATTATTAAGTGATATAGGCCATTTAATGTATATTTCATGAATATCTGAAACATTTGAATTTGCTTTAAGGCTTGTTCTTCATCTCGTTTTCAGTGTGCTGGACAGTGTATGAATAATGATATACCTTCAGCGTAAGATCCTGCTTGGAACAGCATAAAAATTGCGTGAAGAAATGAACAAACAGGTACAGTGATTTATTTTAGCAGGCTACATCTGTAAAACGCCAGCCTGGTTTACTCTGTGGCGGCCTCTGAATTAACATGCGTCCATGGGAAACAAACACCACTTGTAATCAGTCTCTGTTGGCCGGCTGCACACCAACTAGGATGACAAACAGTCAGCAAGAGATCAGGGGATATGGAGCATATATAGGAGGGGAGAACTTGTAAAAGAGTATGAAGTTCACCTCTACAGAGTCCAAGGCACATCCAGGGCAAGAGAAACTCAAGATGTGAGGTAATATTTCCACAAGGATGTTTATATTCAACGCGAATTGTTCGGTATGGTCTGTAAGGTATAATTTGAATGAAAGTAGATATTTTTCTTTAGCTGTCCAATGGTGAGTCTACATCTTCCAGTGACCTCGAGGGCCTTTCTTGTGGTGTCTGCCCGACTGTTTTTGGAGTTGCAGCTTGGAAGGAAAATAAGATCGGCCTCAGAATAGGCTGAGGGGGGAAATGTTTAATATCGAATGGCACGCTTTCAAGCACAACACACATTAAAAATAACTCGAGTCGAAATTAAATCAAAATTTTAAAAGACAGAAGAAGTCAGGGCATATTGCAATGACATTATTTTGCTTGAGAAGATATTTTCGTTTGGTGGCTTAACCGCTGCGAACTCAGGCAAGTTTCTCCTTTCTGCCATTTTAATCACGGATCGCATCCAGGGTAAACACAAGTCTACCTACACAGCAGTTCAAAACACCAGAGCCCCCTCGGGAACTGAGCGATGATTTCCAAGGTTTTCCCCTCACGACTTTAATTAGTTGGTTAAGAGCGGGTGGGGGGGGGGGGGGGCGTGTGCTGTGTGAACAAGTGTTTACTCAGCGCACAATCTTTTAGCGCAAGGTCATTTTTCACGGGACTACTATGGTTCTCGATACATTTATTTGTTCATGTTTTTTATGACTGTGTCATGCTGAGCTTTAACTGTGCCCTGGGTTTGAGTCATTCAGTCAGACATTTAATCCAGAATTGTTTTTTCTTTCAGTATAGTCTGCTATTGTCTCACACGGCTGACTGCATTCATCTATCCATAGATCATCATTATTTATTGGAAGGCGACTACAGTCTAGAAAAAAATGATTCTTGGCTCTACGACCTTAGGCAGGGCCGGCACATGCTTTAGCTGAAACCAAATTGTGAGGATTTGCAACATTACAGCCAATAGGCAACACCACACAGAGGTCATTATTAAATGGAATAGCTCCTGTTTTCACATGTTATCATACAAAATGTGTTTAATAGGCTAAGTATATATCTATATCTAACATAAACACAGACATCGGCTTCAGTCCAAGACCTGCAACACGTAGTTCAGTACATGTTCCAGATAAAGTGTAAGTGTAAAATGTCCATTTGTCATACGTGAACACACCACAGCACACAGCGTGTAGAGCACCAAACTGTTCTCTGTATTTAACCCATTAAACCAAGTGAAGCAGTGGGCAGCCAGGAACACAGCGCCCGGGGAGCATTGTGTGAGTACAGTACCTTCCTCAAGGGTACCTCAGTAGTACCACTGGCAGTCTTGGGATTCGAACTCACCATTTTCTGATTGCAGTGGCAACTCCCTAACCAGCAGGCCAAGAGCCGCCCCTGTTGAATAACGGTATGAATAACAATAAAGCACTTTGTTACAAAGATGTTAGCTAGTTAAACCCTGCAAAACTCTCTCGGTTCATATGCATTTTCTATCCTCTGTAGATACAGAGGAATACAGAACAATATGATAAACTTTTAGTGCTAATTAAACCAGCTAACACAAAGTAGTTTGTAAAATATAGTGACGCTCCATTTTTGTCTGCAGTGGTATTTTGTACACCTATCATGAGTCTTAATACTCCTCTCTTCTCCTGCTGACAGGTGAATGGACTCATTCAGGAGTGCAGTCGATATCTGATAAAAAGTGTCTGTTGTTAATTTATGGCTTCCTCTAAGTTGATTTAATAATCTCATTATTCATTTTAGCTGCACATGATTTTAAATCCGGTGAGTAAACAAAGAAAGACTTTGACAGCCAGTCAGACTTGCTCGTAAGTTACCTTACTATGTGATTATTATTATTTTTAATTTCACTGCTAATGCAGTGTTTGATCCACAGCCTACATGTCTTCTTGTGTCTATGGATTAAGAAATGGCTAAAATGTCACCCTCCACTCCAGACTTATTTCAGAGTTATTAGGTATCTGATGTATTAATTCCCCACACTCAAAGCTGTCTGTGGGTGCAGTTATCAAAGTTTGCCCACACTTGTGCAGTTACAGGTTGCTAAGCCATGACTGGTTTGTCAGTGTTTAGAGGCAGGTTTTAGGAAAGGGTAACATTATACACATAGTAAATAGATTTGGTGTGTATATGGTACCTTCTACAGCTCTGCAGAGTTTAGCATTCTGCCTCATTAAACACACTCAGTCAGCTAAATAGAAAGATGCGTTCAGAGTGATAGAAACAGAGAAAATGCTACTGTCTGTTGAGCTGTGGCCTAGAATGAAAGCAGTGACACAACACTCATATAGACCCTTTACATTATTTGGATGTTATTCAAACGTTAATAAGGTTCTTTAACATGCATGTCTCATTTGCAAAGATGGTTCTTTAGTGAACCAAAAGTGGTTAAAGTTTTAGCACTATCCTTTTTAGGGAGTGCAAACAGGCTACTATAGAACTGGGGCTAGTTTTGTGGTCCAAAGCAAGTTCATGCAGGGTAGCCCCCTTATAAAAATTATGCAATAGTATTGCTGTCTTAGCCTCTAATCTCTGGGAGATGCACTGTCACCAGCTGCAATTTGAAAATGAGGCTTATCATACTACAGCTCTATGTGAATGCAAATGAAAATATCTAGTCCGATAGAAGAGCATGTCAATGAAGCACATGTAAGCAATCTCTTCCCTCACTCAGATCCATGGATTGTTGACAAAACACCCTCCATCTGAGTGGCACTGTGCACAATATTCCTATTGAAAGACTGCGTTTGAAGGAAAGGGCAAACAAAAGTGCATGAATTACTCGAGAGACACGCCGTTAAGAAACTGTGATCTACACAGCACAGTGAACAATTGGATGAACAAAAAGAGCTCTGTCTTCTCCAAACTTCTTTTGGCAAGGCTCACATGACAGTTAATTGGCATGCTCACATGATGCTAGGGGAGCAAGATGGCTCCTATTTCGATTCGCAATAATACAATGGTACCCATAATGCTACAGGGATGAAAACAGTAAGTTCTGACACTGTTTAAAAGAAGCCGCTGCTTTGCTACAGCGAGTAACTTTAGAAAGATGAATGAGGGTATGGATCTTATATTGCTTGGATTTGTCCCAGGAATGCCAGAAAACACCAAGTTCAGCTATTGCATTTCTTAAATAACTTCCAGTAATATAAGTGAAGAGTTCGACGTGTATGCTATTGAGTATGTGTTTTAGTTATGGAATATGTGTGGAAATAAACTTTCTAACTGACTTGGCGCTGCAGCAGTCCAAACAGTGGCCCAAAACTGATGAGTGAAGGCACGTTGAATAATGTATTAATGTTGTATAAGGCCACTGACGTCCTGACTGAGATTTCTGGATGTATACACGGATTGTTGTATGCACTCTTTTTGTCCATGAGCCCTGTGGTGAATTGCGTGGAGTCAGGCTGAGCACATTAGAGCTAAAAAACAAACAAAAAAAACCCATGCAGCTGTATGTCACTTCCCCTCCAAACCAATGTGATTGTATTAAGTGGTAATTTTCTTCAATAATGTCTAATTGTAGGGTCTACAAAGGAAACACTGTAGTGCATGAAAATTCAGTGTAATTACTAAAATCTCAAACTTCAAACCACAAGAGGCTGTATGTGGCAGTGAATTGAGTGCCTTATTGGTTTTATGTAATAGACACAAAATTATAAAATACACCAGTATTCAGTACTGGGGGCAGCATTATCCTGGTGGTTAGGGACTTGCCCCTGCAAGGTCGTGGATTTGAATCCCAGGACTGCCAATGACACCACTGAAGTATCCCTGAGCAAGATACCATCCCAACGCACTGCTTCGCTCAGGTGAATGGGTTAAATGCAGAGGACTCAAGTAATTTCCTTTGGAATCAAATAGTAAGCAAAATTAAAAAAAAAATCATTTAGGATTGCTAAATCATGTAGTTAATTCATAATATACAGTTCATAACATACAGTTTTCTCTGTGTGTGTATATTGAGTCTTCCATGCTCTTAGAATAAAACCATACAAGTCTATTTATATAACAATGTTACATTTCACTCATACAATGCCTTTAACATTGATAAGTTGTCTGTGTTTTGCAGTGTAGTGTGATCAGACATTCCAGCAATGAGTTTTCTCAGCCCAACCTGATCCAGAGTTTTAATTCATGCATTCTATCAGAGACTAGGATGGGAATCCAAAATGGATTAAGTGCTAATATATATCAGCATCAGTCATCAACATAGCAGTGGAAGTTTAGGTCATGACTGTGGATAGTCTGACTAAGCAGCAACATGTAAGTCAAGATAAGAATTGGACCCAGAATGGCGACTTGTGGAACCCCTTGTGCAGCAGGTGCAGTGAATGATGTGTTTACCACCGATAACATATTGCTGTCTGCCTGTAAGGTAGGATGAAACCAAGCAGAATAAAACCAAACCAACTGGCCAAGCAGGTTGAGTTTTGTCTCTTCTGGAGAACAATTTCTGGAGGTATTGTAAAGGCTCATCAAACTGATACTTGATACTAACCCCAAAACCGAAAACATGAATGAAAAACACAAACTCTTTCACAACTTTATGATGTGTCTGATATCTGTTCAAGGGTGCAGTGACAGAAAAAAGTGACAAAAATAATTGTCTAAAATGAAATGCCTAAAGATCAGTTTGGCTGTAAATTTTGTTAGAAATGTCCATCTTGCAAGGGTCAGAAAGTGCTTACACATTTAGTTAACTTTGGGCCAAAACCTCAAATTACAACTACCGGCTTGTTTCACTTTCAACAGAACCACTTGAAGAGATTATGTGCTGCTCACTTAAGGCCAAAATTAATTCTTTATGTGAGAGTCCACAGATCCTATACTATGTTGATAAGGTTCTTCTGAATATAAAGATCCCTGATTAATTATTTGGAAGCAAAGAAGATGATCTTGTTTAAATAGTTTCAGTCAGAGCATCTCACTAGGAACCCTTGAGGAACATTGTTTGGATAACTATGTGGCTGGAAGCTCTTGGCCATTCTGGCCCGGCCTAAATGAGAACTATAGGGCAGAGTTTGTATTATACAGAAAAATCTATTGCAATGTTGCTCTGTACTGTGTTCTTTGTTATCAGTGGAGGTACTGGTGATCTTCAGGCGTTGTTGTCAGATGCAGACACTGACTATGAGGCAGTACAAAAATATGCAACTTCTTACTTAGAAAAGAGCAATTAAGGAGGAGGAATGTATTTGTACTCAAGGGACAGAAGATTTCACAAGGCAGAGACAGAGGGATTTGGAGAAAGGCTGGTGTGATGTGCTCAGACTTGCACAAAATGTTGCCCTACGGGGATTTATGACAGTACTTTGGAAAGCTCTGTCAGAATAATATTAATGGATTGAATGCTTACCGTTAATGATCAGATCTATATCTGTCTTATCAATTTGAAAATGTGAACAACAGCTTGTTAATTATGTATTTTGAGTAAATACATACATAAAACACAGCATAAATATCTAAAACCGTACACACACTACATATAGAGCAAATATAACTATAAATATAGCAAGACTAGAAGCAAAACAAATTTACTGCTGAAAAAATTCTTTTAAACCTTTTGCATGTATTCATGTATCATTATGCAAGAGAACACTCCCCATCCACACTGAAAATACAGGGACCACAAATATGGCAGAGTTGAACATTTTGGAAAAAATAAAACATAAAATATAAAATGTACCATAGCATATTTTTGGGTTAGGCTTTTCTAATATGTTAAATTCTTACCGGCCATAATTATTTTCCAACCTCTTTCTATCCTTTCTCTCTTACAAATGATTATACAGTATTTTGTAACAAAACTTTGCATATGGAAGCCTTACTCCAACCCAGACATCTTAACATCTCATTCTACTACTGAATGCATCTATTACTCTCACAGGACACAACTTGTATCATCTCCTTAGAAAAGTACAGCAATTAGAATGGGACACTCTAGAGAGCCTAAGTCTAAGTTCACTACGGCTAATTCCAAGCTGCAGTTAGAGGGCTGTAAGGCCCCAGTATTACAATGTGGAACTGTGTTCTTTGAGATGATCATCCGACATCAGTACCTGATCTTGTTAACAGAGGTCGACCGATTATCAGCCTGGCCGATTAATAGGGCCGACATTTTTACATAATCGGCATCGGCCGATATTGGCTCATATTAAGGCCGATTAATAGACATGTGCATTTGTGGGCAGCCCCGTGTTGGTGTTGTGGAACACGCGTGACACACCCCTCTACTGGCACCTGCATTTAGCTTATGGCTAACACTGTAGCCTATGGTTAGCTTACCACTAACACAATAGCCTGTGGTTAGCTTACCGCTAACATTGTAGCCTACAGTTAGCTTACCGCTAACACAGTAGCCTATGGTTTGCAAGCATTTAATACGGAAACCATCAGCCACGGGGCAAAATTATTAAAGACCGTATTGATTAGATACGTTGTCAACTCTCACTACACTATCTCTCTCTCTCTCTCTCTCTCTCTCTCTCTCTCTCTCCCTCTCTATCTCTCTCATTGCTCAGGATGATGCTGAAGAAAACTAAACTCTTAAATGCGTGGTTACACTTAATGATTGATGATGTTTATAAATGAAAGTCTTTGCATGTGAAAGTGGGAAATAGAACAGTTTGTCGCCATATCTTGAGAAATATACACACAATTTAGTGTAGTTAGCTCTCACTGGGTCAGGCTTTCACAACGTAATCACTTGTGGCTTATGTAGTCCTTGCATAGCAGGCTGTGAGAAGTTATTTGTTTGGCGATCACTAGATTATGACCATTTGGCTTAAAAGTGTATCTGTCAAGCAACATTATTATTATCATTATTATTGTTTATTCTTTTATACTAAATAAATGTGTTTAAAAGTGTTCAATAAAGGTTTTTTTAAGTTGAGAATTTTTGTAGAATGTTCATATTTTATGAGGTGGTGGGGAAAATGACCAAATATCCAGGGGAGGGAAA
>JBBIGA010000153.1:7954791-7966454 GCA_037576975.1 Alestes dentex | reverse complement strand
GGGGTGGGGGGGAAAGGGACCAAATCCCCCCCCCCCCCCCCCCCCAAAAAAAAAAAAAAAGAATAAAAACAAAAAAAAAAAATCGGCATCACAAATCAGCCGTGGGCACATCCTGATTGCTAAATGTCAGCGTCGGCCATAGAAAAACCCATATCAGTCGACCTCTACTCATTAATGCTCCTGTGGCAGAATACAATCAAATCCTCACAGCAACTTTCCATCTAGTTTAAAGCCTTGCCTGAAGAGCAAAGGCTGTTACTGCAGCAAAGTGGGGGGCAAACTCTCTATTAATATCCTTGATTTCAGAAGTTACACACCTTTTTTATTTAGGCAACTTCAGTAATCATAGGGTTGAAAGATCAAAAGTAGGAGAGGGTTTCATATAATCAGTCAAAGAGAAATAGTCATAAGGGTCAAATAAATCATTATCCAGACATAATGATTTTAGTGATGCATTCTACTGCAAAACATTACAGACTTGTAAAGCTATAAAACTTTCTTTCTGCCTCAGGACACCCAGACATTTTGATTACAGGTTTAGGTTTCAGCCATGAAGGCATCTCTTCTGTGTGCTACTAATAGGGCGAGTACCTGCTCGAGACAACTGGTATGTGCTTATGCGATGTCTGAGCCTGGAAGGATGAAGAATACTTGCTGAGCATACTCTTGCTTGTCACATTAGATTGAATTAGGGGTAAAACTCCACATTCATTTATGCCAAACTGCTCTGCGCAGAATAAAAGCCAGCACTGTCACTGTGATTCATGGTTAACCCCAAAAGCATTGTGCAAGAGACATAGCAAACATAGTGCCAAATATTTGAGTCGCCACTAAGGGGAATGTTTTTTCCTCCCGAGCGCAGCTTGGATGTTGTTACTTTTTCAGTAATCCGGTTCTTTTGCTACACCTTTCTTCAGTAAAGACAGGCTTAGCAGTATTAAATAAGTGATTTTATAAATTCACCAGCATCAGGATAGTCTGATCTATACCTGCTACTCTCTCTTTCTTTTCTTTATATACACAGTAGTTCAAATAATCCATCTAATACTCAGTTAGCTTTCTGAAACAGAGAGTTAACGCTGGGCTATGTTTGCCAAGTCTGAAAAGATTTCCTCAAATCTCCTTGCACATTACCACCTTTAAATGACTGCAGGACCGAGCTTAGGATGTCAGAGTCCATTCTTCACAATGAACAAGAGCTTGCACGTTAGAAGGCTAAATACGAGTTTCTCTTATTAGCTGGTTAGCCTCAAGTCCAGCTACAAAAACCAGTTCTGCCCTTTAGGGATGCAGATGCTGAATTTGCGGTGATCAGTGCCTTGTGAATGCCCCCTTTTCACTCATTTTTGCCTGTAGTGGTGATTTTGGCCTGGACCCAGAGCTGTACCTTCAGTATGTATTACTCAAATATTTACCCTGCTGCTATATTGAGATGGGAATAGGGGAGGATGATTTAATGGGCACACCAAAGAGTCTGCCCGGTGCCAACAATCCACCGTTCTGGTGGTCTGTTCAATCCAGTTCAGACCATTATGGACTGTTTTATCACCCGGAGAGGTCATGATTCAACAGTAACCATGACACTCGGTCAGCTAGAGTTTGGACTCCGGGTAAGGAAGGCGGCCTGCGGAGAGCGCGGCTTGCTGTTAGACTAACCTATGATGATAATCGCGCATGACTGGATTTTGGATTACACTGTGCTGAAATTCATAGGGACTTTAATTAGTTTGGATGGCATAACGGTGTGTTTTATAAACACCAGCTCCCGCGAAAAAGGGCTTGATGGATATGGATATTTCAGGGTGCCCTTTTTTCTGCCTTTGATTTATTGCGATGCCCATTTGGTCGCAGGTGAAAAGCTGCGGGTCTGGATCCAACGTACATATTTGCCATACTATTTATTGACCATTCCTTAAATGTCTGACCCTGAGCAAATGACCATATGGTAGACATAAAACACCTTGAAAGTGTTTCTTTTCTCCTTAAACTTTTTCGTTCAGGCCAGACTTAATTTGAACTACAAATAGATGGATTTTTTCCTCATCTTGACATTTGGAAAGGCAGGCTTGGCGCAAGGTTGTGTTTTTATTTAGGCATGCAGGAAAAAAAATGACCAAACAGCACTGAAAAAACAGCAAAAACTCTTGGATGGCATTACTCTTCACTGTATGGAAGGTAGTGAGGTGTTAGAGGGCTGTAGAAGCTGACTGCAGGGCTTGAAAATGAGACTTTTTTGCTCATCATTCATAAAAGATTTACATCAATGCTTACAGTTGTTTTATTCATTTATTATTTCTGGTGTGTTTTAATGATTGTAGGACCTTGAGGTGTAAGAGTCGATCCAAATATATTAATACAATACATTATGTTAGATAAAAATGCACTTTCTGCACAGATGGTAGAAAAATGAAGAGAACGACACAGACTCATGATTTTCAGTTCAGTCTGGAGTGATTGTCTTGCATCTCAGTCTCTAAATGTGTGCAAAAGATATCACTCCCTTTCTCTCACTTCAGTCTGCGCTCGTGTCACTGTTACTGTTAGTCGGGAAACGGTTTGAGTCGGGAACTGATATTCTTGGATTGCTTGCTTTGGAAGAGTCAGAGCAAACCTTGGAGGGCTACGGACTCCGGATACAGTGTTCATTTCAAAGAGACCTCTATTATTACTAACCTTTCAAGGAAATGTGCTATTTTATTCCCTTTAATATTTTTCCCTCTTTTACGATTACGCTTATGTGTGTGGTCAATAAGGCTGCGCTCACGTACCTCTGCGATTCTGCTCAGAGACGCCGCAAGAACAGTGAATTGACCTGCAGCGCCTGGGTGGTCATAATGAGTGGCATTTGACATTTACAATGCCTTCTATCCTTGGCAATTTATTACATCATTCATTCCTCTTGGGTAGTTTTCTTGTAGTGGACATGCTAACATCAGTGCTTTTCATGTTTTTAGTACATGTAGCGCAGTTAATCATTCAGTAGTGCTGAAGTGTGTTTTGTACAGTTCAAAAGGAAAGAGAGTAATAGCTCTTTATAGTAATTGTAAGAAAGGCCTCATCAGCAGTCTGGTAGGCCTGCAGAAGTAACAATAGCCCTCCCGACAGTTACAGTACAGTTTTTTTAGGTTTTAGAACAGAGAAAAAGTTCATGTTAAGAGAAAAACCAGGCCTGGGATTTTATGCAAAAATGTTTGATGATATAAGCGATGGAAAATATGATTGCTGGTAATAGAAATAAACTGGAAAAACGTTTTGTTTTTTTTTTCGCTTTAGCTAGAACAATATTTTTCTAAATGATGTTGATGAACATTTTCAGCATTGCAAACTGACCACATCCTGTTCTTGAAAGGATGGTGTCTTTGCACCATCCTTTCAAGATGGTGTCTTTGTGATGGTCAAAGCATTAAAAAACAATGTGCATAAAGTGGATGGAAACATAACCACTCAGCAAAGTATTGGGTTGGGAGAAGGCAAATCAAAGCTTAATTATTATGGCTTATATAATGCAGAGGCTTCTCAAATGTTAAACACTGTACTCGCTGCAGAGAGCATAATGGGCTAGTGTGGCTCACTCATTATTAACTGTAATTGTAGAGGAACGGGACATAATAAAGACATTCACTGTGGGCTTGAGTGGAACTAATAACATGTAAGTGAATTAGCCCAGCAAATTGTGTGAGCTTAGCTTCAAATCAAATCATAGACCAGCCTGCTGACGTTTAGGCCAATGCACGTTTCCTCAAAGCAATCAATGAAGGAGAAAGCTGGAAAGTTGAAAGAAGGGAGGAAGCTAGTCAAAAGAAGAGAGAAAATGATAAGGCAGAGATGGAGAGTGATGTACAATGTTTTCTTGAGGCATAAAAAACCCTTCTGATGAGCTTTCATCTAGCTATGTTATCTTGATGTACTTATTCAGATACAGGATATCGCCACAATAAGCCATAAAGAGCAGGAAACAGCAGAAACACCAAGTCTATTGTCCTGTATGGGCTTTGAAACAAAGCTTTCAAGGAACACTTTCAAGAAAAGTCCAAAATTCTTTTAACTGATGTCCCAGAAATGCTATTATATAATGTCTGCTGTGTACACCGATAACAATACACCTTAAACAATTACATTGTGGAGGTGGTTCTTCATGGACCAGTGACACTGGTCCACCTATTTTTTTCCATTTCACATATGGTTGAGAGTGGGCGCTATCTCTGAATTGTCAGTAAACCCATGGAGTCACTGGCTAATGTGAATAATCAGGTCCAGACCGTGAGCCATGTGTCTCTGGGTCCTTTCACAGACCTCCCAATCCCGGACAGGGATTAACTTCCCAACCGTCCTCTCTCCTCACTCTTCCTTGATTTATGGGGGTTCATTTGATGATACAGAACTCACTCATGAGCCATTATTCAAGTATAGTGCAGATGTTATAATTAATTTTGGCATGAGTATAATGTGGTGTTACTCCATGGAATTTTTGCAACCACAGAATGCAGCGTAGGTGGTACTCTGTAGTTCAGTGACTAATTCAATCTCTGAAATGCCCATGTGGAAGATTCTATAGTTTATGACTATCTTGCACACTCACGTACCAATCCAGCATTCTGCACTTCTAATATTAGAAGTTCCTTTATGGTTCCTTGCTTGGATGTTTGGTTCCAGGTAAAAAAAAAAAAAGGGCCCTAACGTTATGTAGTTCCATTCAACACTGAAAAGGTCCTCCAACTCACACATATTGTTTGCAAACCACACATGGAAAACGATCCTTTGGGGAACCAAAAGTGGTTCTTCCAAAGAAAAATGACCAAAATTCGTTCTTGCATCACTCCAGAGAACCCTTTTTTGGCATGAGTGCCGTGAGAAACAATCCAGTAAGGACAATTTCATGAAGGACTAGCTGACTAAACCTGTTTTGGCATGCAACATGCGCAATGTGTCATTATTTAGAGGCTCCAGCAGATCTTCAGAAACTGATATCTAGTCCCACCTTAAAGAGGGCCACAGCTGGTTAGAGACCGTTCCTTTAATTGGCAACAGACAGTGGCGCCAGATCAGAAATTTAGATCATCCAGAAAATAAATGACTAGTGTGACTGTGATATGTGGATCATTTGAATGCTAGGCCATGGGGCCTCTGTCCTCTGGAAGTCATTTCAGTCTTATTACTTAAAGCCTTCTCTACCTCTTTTGTTTTTGCCAACTTTAAGAATAGCCAGGATCTGTGCTTACTTCAGAGATACTGAATTTCATCACATATTCAGAAGTCGTCTGGGCCTCTTTTAAGCACGGCCCAGATGCTTTGCGATTAGCATTGTTTAGCAGGGTGTGCGTGTTCGTGTGTGTGTGTGTGTGTGTGTGTGTGTGTGTGTGTGCAAATACAAATTTAAGATTTTTTTCATATTAAGACATTTTTACCCCTGAATAGATTAAATGAGCATTGCTTTAAAGTCATTTAAAGCACAACCAAGCCCAAGTAGTGTCATATATAAGAGTTGTAATATTGAACCAAGGCTTTTCCATTTGTTACAACCTTCCTTTCATATTGTCTTCAAGAGCTTTGAGATACATGGCAAAACACCTATTACCAAAAACTAGTCGCTTGCCCCCGACAGGAGTCTACAGCTTTGGTTTAATGTTTTTAATGTATGCAGCAGCACAGCTGTAAAGCAGTGTGGGTGAATGACAAATGAAGTGCTGGCATTAGATGTATATCAGTGTGGTTCAAATTATTAGAGAGACTGTCATTTGTGCAGTACACCATGCTTCCTGTGGAAATGTGAACATCTCAGCTAAAGCTCATTTCAGAGTACTCAGTGTTCTAAGCTTTAAGTGGGTGGCGTTTGAAGGCCAACTGCGAAACATGTACACTTCTGGTTTTGCCATGGGTTACACACTCCCGATAATGTCACCAAAAGTATGCAGATCAAGGCACTGCCGTAAAGAAGGACATTAACAGCATTAGGTCATGGCCTACTGAGGTCTGGTTTTGTTCAGTTTCAGGGAAGAACAACCTAATGGGGATATTAATTGAATTTGCTCCCTCCCTCTAATAGAAATCAAGTCTTTAAATTACATTTGTACATCTTTACATGACTGAACCAATATAAAACCTCACACTTGTATGGCTGCATGACAAAGTGACCTCAGTAAAAAAAAAAACAGAGACGTAGATGGAAGTGGGCAGCTGACCTAAAGTTGAAAAACAGAAGCAAAGCTTCCTTAAAAATGCTGTTTATGTACATTTTCAGCATTGCAAACTGTGACCATATCCTGTTATTGAACGGATGGTGTCTTTACTGCATTGTGACGGACGAAGTGAAGCACGCTGCCCCGCTTGCCTTGTTTGGGGATTGGGCACCATGTTTAGTCATGCATTGGGGCGAAGAAAATATAAGTGCTACCTGATGTTAGTGGTATTATATGTGGACACAGTGGGTTTTTTAGGCGTGCCTCAGAATGGACGCGCAATAATTTTGCCATTTACTGCGGTATTCAGATGCTGCACTGCCGCTGTTATATTGGTTTGGAATGTACAATTCTATTTTCGTGTGGGCCTGCTCACTGTTGGGTTGGACTACTTATCACATCAGTATATAGTAGAGCTGTCACGACTATTGCTCGCCAGAGTTCGAAAGTTAGAATAGTCATTTTTTTATTCCTTTGATCTATGCTGTTCAAGTTCAGTCTGTGATCCAGTAGCTCAGCCTTTAGTTTACATTTTCCCAAAGAATTTTAAATACATCTATTGCACACTTTTTCAGATAACAGGCCTTTCCTTGCCGGTGCCAGAGCAGAAAAGTGTCTCGTGCAGCGCTAGTGTCTGTTTTTAATGATAACTGACATCAGCTTAATATTTTGAAGCAAAGCAAAATAAGCAGCATTTCTGTAGCTAGGGCCTGCCAGTGGTATGAACGAAATAACAAGTTCACCTCCAGGACTGAACAGAACAGCGATTGGTGTTTATTTTTCTGGATGGGGCACATCTATGGAATTTCAGCATTAACTGACACTCTCCAAAATATTTATGGAAATGGCACCAAAACAGTCCAAACATGAAAGCGCGTCCATCACTATTAACGCTAGCCTGTGTTTCCACACTTTGGTTGTTGGCCCCCGTTGATCGTGCCAGATTCTACAGCTTCAATAGACAGTATTCTGCAGCATCCACATAATTCACATTAATTCAAGCCTATAAGTGACTCTGCATCAGACCAAAGGGGAGTCCTAAACCACTCTAGACCCAGTCTCAGTTATACTTATTCTTTATTCATTTTACATGACTTACATGATATTTATATATATTACTGTTGGCATGAAACCCTCTTCACTTTTCAGGAGAAGAAAAAAACATTCAAAACGTTCTTAAAAGAGTATTCTGGGGTGTTATTATTGTTTCACTCTTCTAAACGACATCAAGCAATGATTTAAAATGATGTAAAACACTAAAAAATGAAATAAAAAGTTTTGATCTAACAGTGACAATGTGTTGAGCTTTTTTTTTTTTTAGCAAATGAATGGATCTTTGAACAAGATCATAATGTGGAAACAGTCCTTGGTTTGATTAGCAGAGATTTAAACAGGACTGTATGTAATTGCAGTGTAGTCTGGGTTTAAACGGACCCTAATATTACAATTATATGTGGTATAAAACCGCAAAAATGCTACATCTAAGCACCTCAGTCAGAATAAAAAGGTCCAGTTTGTAGAGGGGTCATTTAAACCTTTTCATAAACTGAACAAAAGACAAAAATGTGCCATGTATTTCCAAGGACAGGAGGATACAATCACACAGTCTGCATTTGGAACAGTAGGGTTCAGCTCGATTCAGCCTGCATTTACACCTTTATCTTAAATTGTAATTTCTGTTTATAGTAAATTAACATAATTTTGTATCACATGACCTCCATCTTTATGAAAATGGGTGGGGAAGTATGTTCCTCAAAATGGACTTCAGCTGGACCTCTGTGGAGAGTTTGCTTTTAAAAAGTAAAATAAGTATTGAACGAAGCGTAGTCCAAAACTCTGAAGACCCCACCAACTTTCTGTTGTATGACATTATGGTAGAAGGAATGGGAGCATCCATCAGGAGCTGATACCAAAAAACACAGTAAAACACATACCAGAAAAACCAGTGCATTCCATTTGAACTGTCGCATCAGAATTTCTAAATTCCTTGTAGGAAATTTTAACTGAAGACTTGGAAAGTCATGGGACCCTCACCAGTCCCGACTTCAATATCCAAGATGGCTTCTCTGTGCACTAACAATGGTGAAAGCAGTAGTAAAAAGTTTTTAGTCTTATTTATGTCTCATTAAATCAGTGATATACACAGTACAGTCTGTGTACATGTTACTGTGGGGTTTGTATTCACAAATACAGTGTATTTATTGCGTTAACAGTGTGTCACTATCAACTGGCATTGCTAGCACTGGCTAACAATAGCTAACCTGTCTAGAACATTGTTTTCTGACTTATCGTACTGAAGCATGGCCTATTCTGGTGTGACGTCATTCCCAGCTGCGATTCAATGGATTAGCAACATTTGCACTGCGTTGGCAATGTATTTCAACACCAGACCATATTAGATGACATCCCATGAAAACAGTTGACCTGAAATCTTCAACTGGAATGATTTCAGTAAGAATGACATGCGTGTAAACCTAGCCACTGATCCATTGCAATATAGAAGAAGAGCTCTGTAACCCAGTGATTCTTTTTGGAGTCATTTTGGAGCACAGAATGTACTGATTATACATTGCTCAGTATATCCTTTGCTGTCAACGTAGTGGAAACACTACTTCAACCAACTGATCAGGGTCATATCATTTTATAGTTGCTCTCCCTCCCTCTTTGCTGATTTGATTGTAACCAAATCTGTTTTAGAGAATTAATTTATATTTGTATCATGTAAGGTTTTTAAAAATCTGTCATCTCAAATATGTAAACGTTTAAGACGCTAGAGTCTGTGCGTGGCTATGAGTAATACGGCTTCAATAAACTTGAGTGTCAAGTATGCCTGATTTATTTGAAGTGGAGGGGAAGAGTTTAATATGAGACACATGTTTCTAATAGATAGCTGACGTTTGAACCGATAAATTGCTGGAGGATGTGAAATGGCTGTAAAGCAGGCAGCCAGTGATTTGCAAGTAATGTAGGACAGACGCAAAATGTTTTATACGAATCATATCCATATTTTCCAATTGGTTTTCATTTAGATTTCTATTTAGATCTCCTTTCAACCTTCAATGGCTAATGCGTTTTATAGAATGATGAGAATGCACCACTTGAGGTCTAAGCTCCTGTACTGGTGGGGAGGAAACTAAAGAATGTGATTCTTAATCCACATTCGTTCTGCATATAATTTAAGAGGATTAGGCTGTAATTTAGCTTCAGAAACATTTAAATCCTATTCATTTTTCATGTTTTAATTGTTGCACCTTTTATGTGTTTGTTTTACAACCAATTACTCAGCTTTAGTTGCTCATAAGTATACCCCTGAGGTATATGAGCTTTCCTACCATGTCTTTTCAAGCCACAAACAATAATGCAGAATGTCTCAATCGCACATGAGATGTTTGGGCACCTGATTGAGTTTTGCCAGACTTATTATCCAGTTATTTCACTTACCGAAATCATTGCGGGGCACGAGCATCCCAGGAGGCCAGCATTAGTGTACACCTGGGCCACAAATTGGCCAAATCAAGCATGCTTGGACCCTGATGTCTATCTTCCATATTAAGGCCTATTGCACTCTTGGTGCTGGACAGCTGTACTTATGATGAGACTGATGATGATATAATAGTTAAAATGTGTACAGAGACAAAATAGTACAGGTTTTCTTTTCAAGCGTCTTTGTAATGTGTAGCAGAATATAATTATAGTATAGTTACAGTATATACACTCATATATATGTTTATCAACACTGAATGGTACGTGAGTGCTGTGCTGGTCTCTAGTTACTGCTTACTGCTGCTGGAGTTTGTGACTGTTAGGTGTAGGTCATTTTATTTACTACGTGATTTCAACACTTTGTTCATAGTGGCAGTAAACGTCCCACCCAGCGCTAATGTTAACGTGGTGGCATAACTTTACAGAACTGTCAGTGACTTACTCCACAGTGGGGATATACAGCGCATGTGCCAGGGCATCTGGGCCATCGCCTACTACAGCACTTCTCCACCTGCCTGTGACAGTGAGGCCTCACGTCCAGACATACTGAATCACTTCTATGCACGGTTTGAGGCCCAAAATTAAAGGGCAATGAGGACAACCACCCCACCCCGCAGTGAGCAGGTTCTCTGCTTGGCCATGGTTGATGTGAGGAGAGCTCTGCTGATCAGACAATATAACTGGTCATTTGGTCAGGGGATGTCCAGATCTGCTTTCATTCAAACATGCCATTACTCCCATGCCAGAGAATCATTAGTGTTCAGCCTCAGTGACCACCATCCTGTTGCTCTCACAACAGTTATCATGTAGTGCTTCAAGTGACTCATCATGAGGCACACAAATTACAGCTGCCCTCCTCACTGGACCCCTGCAGTTTGTACATTGTCCCAACCACTTAGTGGATCATGCCATCACCACCACCCTTCAACTGGCCCTCACAGCTGGACAGAAAAGTGCTGTTCATAGACTTCAGTTCAGGATTCAGCACCATCATTCCTCAGCATCAACAAGCTGAGACTGCTGGGCCCAAACCCCTGGATGCTGGACTTCCTGACCAGAAGACCTCAGTCAGTGCTGGGAGTAACATCTCCAGCACCACCATGCTAAGCACACGGGGCTGTGTCCTCATCCCTCTACTGTTCATGCTGCAGACCTATAACTGTGCTGCAATGGACAGTTCAAACCACATAATCAGCTCTACCGATGACATGACAGTAGTGACATGGCAACGATTCTCTAAACGTGGACAAAACAAAAGATATGGTTTTGACTTCAGACGAGTACGCTGTGATCACTCTCGGCTCCTCAGTGGAGCCTGTCCAGATCACCAAGTTCTTTGGTGTTCACATGACAAAAAAACCTCACAGCCAGCTTCATCGCCAAGAAAGTCTAGCAGCATATCTGCTTCCTGCGGAGACTGGGTAGAACATGCCCCCAGCCCCCCCAGTTGGCAGCACATTCCAGAGAGGGACTATAGAGAACATTCTCTGTAACTGCATCATGGTGTGATATGAAAACTGGATAGTGAGGATAGCTGAAAAGATCATCAGGGTCTTTCTCTCTTCTGTTGCAGACATTTACGCCACAGACTGCATCCACAAAGCCACCAGCAATGTGGATGACCCCACACACCCCTCCAACACCCACACATCCTTCCATCTGGCAAAAGGTTCCGCAGCATCCGGGCCTTTACTGCCAGGATGGGGAGCAGTTTCTTCCCCCAGGCCATCAGACTCCTAAATCAGAACTGAATCATTAAAACTGTAGTTCACACACACACACACACACACACACACACACACACACACACACACTCACACACTCACACACACACACATTGTTAGCATTAGTGCTGGGTGGGATGTACACTGTGATTATGAGCACAGTGGTGAATTCATGTGGTAAATGCAATGGCCTACATCTAGCAGCCTCACACACACACACACACACACACACACACACACACACACACACACACACACACACACACACACACACACACAC
>JBBIGA010000153.1:7923537-7935212 GCA_037576975.1 Alestes dentex | reverse complement strand
TATATATATATAGATGTATATATGTATATATGTATATATGTATATATGTATATATGTACAGAACAGTAGAAGTGTACAAAACTGTACAGAACTGTACAAAAACAGAAAAGTAGTTCTACACAAATTTGGTATAAGTATGTTAATTTACAGATTTACCCCTGTTACATGGTTCCAAAAAAAACTTTTTGGTTCTACATGGGCACATTTTTATTTTGATTTCATTTAATTTTTGATGTTTTTTTTCCATAAAGCCCAGTTTTAGCCCTAAGCTCTCATTTGTCTCCTATTTGTTCTCAGGGGTTCACAAGTTTCTAATTTTGCTTCTTTTACAGACATGGAGTAATGCATACAGAATGCAAAAATTACAAAAATTGCTTCACGTACACCACTATGCAACACCAGCTTTATTTTAGGCTTATTTCAAGAACCTGGGCCCAAACTGTTTGTTTGACCAGCCTCATTAAGGCTTTTCATGGTGAAGTCCTAGTATAGAGCTTTGTCACACGCCCTCCTATTATCCAAGAGGGGTGTGTGATTCCTGTAGAATCCCAAACAGTATCAGCTAAGGTTAAATATAGCTGCACAGTCACGTCCCTAAATGATGCCAGCATCCGTAATGAGCTCAGTCAGGGCATGGTAATTAGGAGTGCCACATTTAATCAGTACCATTCACTCCTAAACGTTAAGGTTCCTCCTTGGTTCTTGGATAAGATGTGTAGCTCCTGGAGAAAACTTCATTTCATACAACCTTTTACAGTACATGGAAGTACTTTTAGCTTTAAAATGGTTTTCTCACTCGTACTTCTCATCTACACAAATAAAAACAAACTGAACTATCAACCGAAACGTTGTTTAGGGAACTCGAAGCGGTTCTTTCATGATCAATGGTGCTTTTGGGTACCTTTATTCTAAAGATTGTAACACAATGACACATGCAGATGCTTATCCTCCACCAAAAAAGAAGGAGATGTCAGTGCTGTATGCTGGAAAAATGAGAAGAAGTGAGGAAGTGGAAAATAAGCAAGAACTGGAAGCTCCTGAAGTAGTTGATGTCACTGGGGCATTTCATCACTAACCACCAAGGGATGAATGATGGTAGCTGGGTTATGGCAGTGTTTAGAGAACCGTCGGCCTACCGTCTTTTTCTCAGGAGCCTTTGTGTCTGTGTGTCCACTCCCCTCCTGCACCCCACCCCACTTTATAAGTAGTATACTTCATGCAGTCTCACTCTGACCCTAGTTTGCATGCTACTAAAATTAGATTTCAGAGCACAAACCAAATTCCAAACAGAGTAAACTTTTCTTGACTTGATTATGTTGAGTCATTTGTGCATAAAAAAAAATGTGAAAGGAGGGGCAAGGCTAGGCAACCTTAAAAGTTAATTGTCCTTTGTCTGCAGCACACAAAGTACATTGTGTTAAGGTCTGTGGAAAATTAATCATCTATAGGATTCTGATTTTAAAATGAGATATAGATATAGAGCCTCAAAGTGTCATTTGAAAATTTAAATAACTGCCTAGGTTAAATGGTCTATTGTATTGTATAGCTCATGTATATAGGTCTTTTAAAAACATTTGAAAAAATGGTTCTATGCAACTTCAATTCTGGAGCAAATTTAAAGTTTGATCTGACTGAACTCAATCTGGTTATTTAAACTGATCTGACTGATCGAATGAAAATGATATGTTGAAAAAATAGTTTTTTCTTTTGGCATTGCAGCCTATAACTGCATTGTAATTGAGTTTCAACCTGCCAAACCTATTTGTCTGAGACAGCAGGACACATTTGCTGAATGGAAAACTACTCAGAAGAATGTAAAGATGCTTCTGGTGATTTATTCAATTTTCAAAGGCTGTTGGAATATTTTGGTGCCCTGCCAGCTTTGTGAAGTGATGCTCACTAAGGTCTGATTGGCACATGGTCCTCATGAAAGTCAAACTCGGACCCCTTTATTTGTGTCACTGTCCCAGCCATTGAGAGCTGATGAAGGGATTCTGATGTTTATGGGGGATCATTTTGTGTAATTATAGTCCTGTTTATGTATGAGTCAGAAAAGATTGACCAGAAATCCCTTCACAATCCTTGCTCTCTAAACCTTAACATCCCCCTACAATAAATATACTCCTGAATATACATACTGTCGCTCGGTTGAATTGGACACCAACTCACTCAGAGATCCTTTGGTCTGAACATGCACAAGCCATAAATCGTAAGGTTGTAAGAAAAAATCAGACGGACGTATTTCCCTAAAAAGCAGGATCTGGAAGTTTGAGTGGGAGTTTTAACAGCTTGCGCAGGTTTTGTCCAGGTGGAAACACACAAGCGCGCGCACACACACACACACACACACACACACACACACACACACAGACTTATTCACAGATGGACCTCACATGTGCCTCCCCAGCTTCCAACAAATGAATCTGTTGGAACTTCCCCTCTGCTTACCTGTCCAGACCTACTGGTCATCAGCACATGGGTGTCCAGTTTACCAGCCTAACACACACACACACACACACACACACACACACACACATAGGCACACACACAAGCACACACACACACACACACACACACAGACACACACATAACCTTCAAAAGAAAGGTTTTGTATATATATAAAAGGTAATAAATGAAATACATTATACACAACTCATTAAAAAATCAATTTAACATGATTATTTTTCTTTATCTAATAATAGTGGAATTAATCATTGTATACCATTGAAATTATAACAAATGTGTGTAAATGGGTATAAAATGTATATAAAAATCTCATTTTAACAAATTTTGATGAAAATAGTGCTTAGTAACTTTTGGAATGTGAAACATACTTTTTATATGAAAATATATTACAGCAACAAAATTATTGTCAAATGCAAGAAATCTGAAAAAAAAAAAAACCTCCAAACTGTATGCATGTCATATTTTCTTCATGTGGAAATAATGTACACATTTGAATGTCGCAGCTGTATGAAAAACATAAGTAATATTACCTTGTTAACTACTATACTTTAAGCTAAGTATTGAGTACTTTATCTTGATTACATTTACAAAGAGCATTCTTTTACTCCTTACATTTTTGTTCTCAAATTTGTATTACCATATTCTTAAGTATGGTCATATTTCACTAGTTTGTTACTTTAACTACATTTTTGCATCTTTCCACAATTCAGCAAGAGTTTGACAATGTACTCATACTTTCACTTTTTGGGTTTCCTTGAACTTTTTCCACCCCTGGAATAAAATACACAGGTTTTATGGATCATTTCATCATTTCAAAGACTTAGAGATACACACTCAGGAACACAGTAAACACACTGATCCGTGAAAACACAACCATCAGTGTCTTTCCGAAGTACCTCTGGATGACTGACATATTTTGCCATTATTTGTTTTTATCTGTGACAGTCCAAATTTAAGGAAAGGATCAGATTAGAATCTCTCCGTACATAAACGAACAGCTGACTCCCTGTCCCCTCCACCGGATAGAGCAATTAGAGCTCACTGACAAGGATCTAAGACATGACAGACTGCCCTAGATAAATAAATGTGCCTGGATTACACAAAGCCTTAATCACTGGAGCTGTTCTGTTCATTTCTCGAGATCCACTTGCTGTGTTTTTATTGCTATTGTCGTTTTATTGTGATGTTAAAAGACCACAAAAAGACCTGCTGGGGTACCAAGCTTGGCGTTCCACTTTTCCCTGCTTAAATGTGCTGCAGGGTTGGACTCCAATGAAAATAGGCCTAGCTTGTCTTTACTTGAGGCCATAGCATTTTTAAAATGTACAAATAATAAAGACCTTTATTAAAAATAGTATCATTTGTCATATCAAAAACCTTTTTTTCAGAATACAACGAAATCACATATGTATTAAAGGGGAATTCCAACAATATTTCAAAATTTTAAATTGTAATGAGTGGTTTGACATGAATTGATCCCGTCCACAGAAACATACTGAGTCAGAATTCTTCACAGCATTGATGATGGGAACCAGATGTTCAAAGCATTTAATGCCTCTATAAGCTACCTTACAGAAAGCTGTTACATGAAAATATTATGGATATACATACCTGATGCCTGAGACATTGTTTCACTGTACTTCTGAGAGGAAGAATTAGCTTATTAAAGCAACCTTTTTTGACTCAAAACAGGGCAGAGAAGTACGTCCAGAGGCAAAACAGTAAACTTAGTGTTTCAGATTTATATAATGTAGTTGTATGTCATGATATATCTGTAATTTATATATCTGTATTTCCAAGCATCCATCATTTTTTCTTACACATTTGATATTTTTGGAGATACGGGATTTTCTTACATCACCGACAATATATGTTAATTCTACAACAGCACTCACAACAAAGTTAATAGACACAGGCATTACACTATAAAAATTTCATCATATCATCCTATAAAATCCTAAAATCATTCTCAGGTGCTTATAGCTCAGCAAATCACATCATTATTTGGTGACCTGTCTGGTGGCCATGCCAGCACTCTAGAAGTTCCTCCTCACCCAGTAAGGAGCAGAAGTAATAAGAGCACTCAGAGCTGGATGAGTGATGATATGTGAAGCTGCACTCTCTCCTGCTCACCGCAGACAGACGTGTGTGGGGCAGGCAGAGCAGCGCTGGCCTCTCTGATCTCCTGCACAGCCTGGATGAGCTCTGCCTGTCAGCGGCAAAACCTCTCTATCCTCCGGCATCCCATCAATCACTGCTCCAGGCCCTCTCAGATCTCCACACTAACCCCTCATTTGCTTGCTGGCTCTGTGTGCACACCCACATGGGAACGTTTAGGAAGAGAGCATCCCTGTGGCCTGAGAAAGGGGCTGCTGCTTTCACTATTACACTTTTGCATTTCTATATGGGTCTATACATTTATTATACCAAGGCCTGTTTGTTTTATTTTATTTTACAAATGCTGCATTTTTTTGAATTGATTACATTACAATAGCATATTAATATATACACTTATAAAATCCTTTTCCTGAACTTCAGCTTAAGAATTCTGACAGTTTATTGTTTATTTTTCAGCTTATTTTTTATATGCTTATGAACAATGTTGATTAGGACTGAAAATCAATCTCAGATCACCTAACACTAAACTTGACCCTAACCACAACCTTAACCTCAAGCCAAATTCGAAACTTAACCCTGTGTAATGTCTCGGCCAGTGGCCGGTAGAGGCCGCTATTGTGTTGATTTATATATATGGGACTTTTAGTTTGAAGGGTGTATGTGCTTGTCTTAAGGATCCCTTGTCAGCTGTCCTGTGTTTCAGTTAAGTGATTATGTTATATGATTGGTTTATGTCTGTGTAGGTTTAGTATTTCAGTTCTTTGTGTCTTAGTTGCTGGTTATCCCTCACAAATACCCTCACGCTTATGTGTCTTAGTTATGCTTTGTGTTTAAAGGCCCTCGTGCCTGTTTATGTTCTGTTGTGTGGAGTCTGTGTTTTTTGTAATAAATTTCCATCCAAGGAACCTACAGCTCGCCTCACTACCTCTCGGCCACAGACGTGACACCCTGTTTCAGATTCCTACCAATGTTGTATCAACTATGTTTCATTAGATCATTTGTTCGTCTGAAAGTCTGTAGATAATTCATATGTTAGTGAAGACAAAATTATCACTAGGAGAATTTAATGAAAAGTACAGTATAGTTCAAGAAAAAGCAAACCAAATGTCTAGAAGATGTAAATATGCAGCAATATTTACAGCAACAGGCCATGGTGGGCGACGTTGTAAAAAGTTGGCAGAAGAGTAAAACATTTTGCAATTGCAGTACAATGGTGGGCACTGTTTGATTGCATCCCAGCATTCTGCAACGCACAACTAAACATCTCAGTCCTGGATCAGTGGAAACAAGAGCTATAATCAAGGCCCGAACACAAGGAAAATGCTGAGTCAACTCAGTCATCTAAACGTCATATGTTCACATCAGAGGGAGAGAGCGAGTCAGAGAGAGATTTGTTGCTTTCGCTGCGTGGACTATTATAAGCAGACCAACGCTGACCTCATAAACTGCAGGCCTGTTTACTGGAAGCATGGCTCAGTCTAGACAATAAAAAGCCTATGAGAGGCAGCTGCTGGCCTCAGCTCCCTGCACTGACCCCCAGCGCCCACACACACACTGACTAACAGGCCGAGGTCACTGCGTTACTGTTTCCATCAAAAAGGTGACGGATCTCGACGTGACCACTGCTGATGCTGTTGCTGTCATGTGACCAGATCAGATATGCTGCTCACATGAGACAGTGTTCATGAAAATGAGATCAAGCCTCTATTTTAAGGTTATTATGAAGTGTAAAGAACTGTGACAGAGGCTTTTTTGTTCTTCATGTTTACCTAGCAAATACATGACAATCACATTCATTAAAATACAGTCATGCAAGTTTTTGTGTGCGTGTTCAGTGTGCTGATGCTATCAGAAAGGGCCTTATTTACAGTGAGTGTGTGTGTGTGTGTGTGTGTGTGTGTGTGTGTGTGTGTGCATGCGTCTCTATGTATGGGGCATGAAGGCAGTATATCTGAGTTACGTGAGCGTGTTTTTATTAGCGCTGCTCTTTCGTGTTTTTCCTGTTACAGTGTACAGAAGCTTGCGGTGCGGAGGCTCAAAGAGTCCATCCACATCAAACACACCCATTTTTTCCTGATGCCACAAGATGGCTGACCCCTCCCCCTCACTCAGGGTGTAATGACAGAGCCATCAAACTGTATTTATAATCTCGGAGCGGCCCGGTTTTAAAGTGGTCAGCTCCAAAAGTATTGGAATTGTTCTGAGCAATTTGCGGTTTCTACGATTTCTTGTAAGAGAGCCATGCCCTGATGTACAGACTCAGGCTGCATCCATTTTTAGTGTGTTTGTAAATGCAAAAGTCATCAAATCCCTGTCTCATGCAAATTTTAGATCCCAGTGACTTGGTCTCAGTATGGAAATGTTACCTTATTAATAATATGACCACATAAGTCTATAATACAACTGCAACTTCACAGGTTGAATACATGGCCTGCAGAAACGCTTCACATGGTGAAATTTTGACCTACTGGCCTTTTTACAAAGTCATCAACAGAATATTTTAGATATTTTTAAAATCTCTCAGCCAGGAATCAGCTTATGACATTTTGAAGTATGCCACCTCTGAAAAGCTAAATCTGAGAAAATCACAAAAAGCCCAGCTCTTTTAGGGATCTATTTTATCAGAGGAGGGTAAAGCACAGTTTGAAAGGTTCAAACAATAAATTATTGTATTTCTGAACCTCTTCAACACACTGCACCATATAATCTCAATTTTCTAGACCTTCATCCATTATCCAAGAGGCTTATCCTTTCTGACAGTGGTTCCCTTCGGGGTTCTGGGGGTGCTGGCGCTCCTCCCAGCAGTCATAGGGTGAAAGGCAAGGAAACACTCGCAGGGCAGAAACACAGACAAACACATTAATGCATGCACACGCTCACATCTAGGGACAATGTAGCATCTCCAGTTTACCTGGTGTTTTTGGACTCTGGGAGGAAACCAGAGTGCCCAGCGGAAACCCATGTGGACATGGGGAGAACATGCAAACTCCAAAAAGAAAGAACACTCGGCGACTTGGCAGGAAATTGAAAACAGACAACTGTGCTGCCCACTATGCCACCACTATGCTGCCCACTATGTCAACCTCTTTATGGAACATGCATGTATCATATCAAAGGGTAATACATATTCATACTGCACTATTATATTTACTACACTAATTGGTTCATCTGCTAAAGACACTGCTCTATCACACATCTGCTGATTACACTTTCACTTTGACCAGCTGAAAACATACTTTGTTGCAAACTTTGTTCATGAGTCAGACTGTTTGTTTGCAAACTTTGTTCCTGAGTGAGATAATTAAAATATCTTACAGTATTTGTGCTGTTTTTGCTTGCAGCTAATCAAGCAACACCATTAAAGCAGACAAATTACTCTGGCTGTTAGGGCCTCTGTTCTTACAGACGTCTTACAGATGTCCACAAAAACTACAAAATCACTGTTTCTGAGAAGGACTATTCGATTCTCATAAATGTTTACTCTTTAGATGTGAAATTCTTCCTGGACTTAGAAAAAAGCTCCTCTGGTTTAAATTTGCTTCTGCTCAGCACGCTCCGTCCCAGTCAGCGGAGAAGCAATGCTAGCAGTGCTTTACCATAGCTTGAGGTGCTGTTTTAACTTGTTACGGAGTGTTGTTTACATGTTTGTGCCAGCATCCCATTTTGACAAAATGTTCTCTCTTTGTGTATGAGTGTGTATGTTTATCAGGATGCAGTCTTATGCTATATTTGGGCTACGCTTGCCAGACTGGTCCAACAACATGATGACACCTTATATGAGAGTCATATTGGAAATTAGCTACACTACAGCACGGAACAGTCCAGTGAAGAGACAAAAGGTTTGTGCTTGTTGAATAAGTAATTGATGTTGAAGACCACAGTTTTGTGGGTATGTCTTAAGGTGGGTATGTGGGTACATCTCAATTTAAACAAAGCAATTTTGAAATCTGTGGACATCATTAAGATGACATTTTTCTTGCTTTCTGTTCACAAAGTCAGCCATCTTTCTGCATGCCTCTATTCAGTGGAGAAATGTGACTAAACATGGAACAATTCTAGCTTGTAAAAAACATTTTTGGTTTCATTTGAAGCTTTGAATGTACTTATTCAGACAGCATTGCTGTCAGAACAAAACCTTGAATCTCCATGTTTATTTTTCATTTTTTAATATAATTTGGAAACATGAAAATTCCATGCTGATTCTCCAAATTACCCTGGAAACATCTTTATACATTGATACACACTGAAAAGGTAAGAAAACGTTTCTCTCCTTCGGTGAAATTTCTGGAGATGCCAAATTTCTTTCCAACACCAATAACATACTTTATCTTGTATGTAACATTTCTGGCATGCCTCCTACTGTAAAGTGCCATGGCACAGACATGATGTTTAACATCTGACACAGAGCCACCAGTTAGGCTGCCATCATATCAGTGACATATCTAGGACTTCCAGAAGGCCGAGAGTGAAGCTTTCAATCACAAAACTGGTTCTGCCCACTGTAAATCATAACACTGTCAGTTCCTTTTTATGTTGGTGTTTAACCTGACATGTCGTGCCTTCAGACCGGCCAATCCATTCGGACTCCTAATGAATGGGGGAGCTCATTTACATGGATAGCATGGAGAAAATACGTTTGTACTTGAGTTAAAATGCATGCATGTTTCTATTTAATAAAAGTGAATTACAAATTAAAGGCTTTTTTATTTCCCTGTCATTAAGACTTCTCCGTAGGCCTAGAAGGCCCAGGGGATTATCTTCTGCCTTTACTGCTGAGAAAGTCCTAACAATCAAATGGACTTCTCAGAAAAGACGTGGACCCAGAAATCACTTCAGTGAGAAACTGAGCCCGTTGGAAACGAGCGGAGCAGTCTGAATTAGAAAACTGTCTGTACAGGAAGGAAAAGGTCCTTTATACGCTCCGCTATTACTTCCTGTTTAACATCCTTGGATTATAAACGAATAAAAGCAAACTGACCCAGATCTAAACACTGACTTCTTATTTATGTTTCTTGCCCTGCCCAGTACTGTAGGAAGCTGACCGCTGCCAGAATCCCTGTAGATATTTGCCTAGTGTGCTCAGGAGGATGTTATCAACATGCCGGTGATAAAGGATAAATGATGTCTCAGGGGGTTTGGCCTGCAAATACCTCACACATGTGCACCATGGCTTAAAAATACAGCACTTTGAATACTGCTCCCTCACATATCGGGTGCTTCATAAATCACTCACACAGTACACACACACACACACACACACACACACACACACACACACACACACATGCACACACACAGACGCTACTGCGCTCTTGGCATGTAATCAGACAGTCCTCTGGTGGCTACTCCTACCTGTCAGTCCGGATAGCCGGTAGGCCATGGGCTAATTAATGAAGCAATCGAATTTCTCCCCCTTATAATGAACACACAGTCTCTGTATCTTAGCCTTTCTGGGCTTATTTTTCTTGGTCCTTGTACGGCCTTGCTCCTGTGTATGTTAAGATATTTTTAGCTAATGGATCTGTAAAAATGCAAGAGAACGAATTAAAACTCAAATAAGCGCCACGGTGCTCGGACAGGCCCTGGTATGTTTATCCATAAGATTTGGGGTTTGATGTGTTTTCACAGGACGCCTGATAAATTTATCAGCTTCAGTTTTGTTAGCATTACTGAAGTCCCTGCGCTCCATCATGTCGGAGCATGGATAGTCTGGAGGGTGTGTGGAGGCTTTTCAGGAAAGGAGTTTTCCTGTGAAATGTGGAAATGTAAAATGTAATACCAGTACTAATCACTGAGCATACCCCAATGTGTGTGTGCTAATAAGATTTCAATCTGAACGATGTAATATATACTGTACACTGATTCTTATGTGACCCATGATTGGTAAAGAAGATTTTTAAAACAATAGATTACACAATGAATCTTTGCTAGTTGATTTACATTTCAGTTTGCATGTAACTGCGATAATTCTACATTTCACTGTAAAGTCACACTCAGGGGAACAGACTTTTGTAGTAGGGATTACGGATACACTGATATATAGTTTGTTTTTCAGGTCATTTTAAGTAAGAAATTACATTAAAAAAATGGACCAGCATGGTCATTCCTGCATGTTGTGTCTTGCCTTAATGAAGTCACCAATAAGACTGATTTAGTACTTAAGTGCACTGCTAAGGTCATAAATAGTGAAATTTAATTTCAAAACTGGCACTTCAAAAAAAAAGAACCCCTTACCATAATAACTTCTGGGCATCCTTTGTGAGTTTAGATTGATGTTTCCATTTTTGTTATTTCTGGGGAAATGTTCTATTTATTCCATTTCAGACACACTCTGAGATTGGCCTCTAGACAGACAACCCAACCGGCAAGACTCACAATTTAGCGGTAAGTCTGTCTGGATTTAAGGACTAAAAAAGATTCCTAAATTTAAGATGCAGTTCTTCATATCTTTTGTTGTTCAGAGGCAGGTGTAGCTGAAATCTTTTGTTTCCCATGCTTAAAGGAGAGGGCTTGATCTTTAAGGCAGCAGTAAAAACAAACAGGCAGGAACAGAGAGGCCTAAATGAAGCCCAGGTAGTAGATGCCTACACCCACAGGCTAATCCTGCTAAGACCTGTCAACTTTAAATAAAAGTACATGAGCATTTGTTTATGCACTCTGTGTGAGGCAGAGATATGGGGCCTTCACCTCAGGTGGCACACTTGAAATCTTTATTTATACATTTTACTGTAAAACCATAATCATTTTTATAATGCTGCTGGCTGGGGGGTTTTAACGAGGAAAAAAAGTGTGTTTGTGAATTATGGCCTGTACTGCAAAAACAGATTTGATTTAGTGTCCTGATAATCAGTGCAAACACCAACGGGCCAAATAATCATAATTAACAGTCTGTCATTTTCTGATAACTGTGTTGTAACATGCAGCACAAGAATAACATTAAGTGCTAACATGCCATTATACTCTCTGTAGTCGAAGCTAGCAAAATCAAGGAAGAATAGATATATATTATTAAAGACCTCTCTTGCTGTTGATTTCCCTCTAAAAGAGTGATTTGACACTAAATAGCCATATTGCTACTCCTCTCCTACAGG
>JBBIGA010000153.1:7913052-7923437 GCA_037576975.1 Alestes dentex | reverse complement strand
CTAGCAAAGTCAAGGAAGAATAGACATATATATATATATATATAAAGACCTCACTTGCTGTTGAAAAATATTCTTAAAAATTGTAGATGTAAATAAACTGTTGAGCTGTGGTACTGCAGCGCAATGCCCAATTTATAATTGCCTCAAGACATTTCATGCATATATATAAATACAATATTCATTTATTTAAAAATTGCAAAGGCAACTGTTAAGGCTGTGCTCCATTATTTAGCATTCCAAGGTCAGCTCAGCAGGTAACTAACAGGCTAACAGGCTCCTCAAATAACATTCAGAGTTAGAATTTAATGTGAAATATTTATTAAAGATAAAAAACATCTTCATGTCTGAATATTCAAATTCTACTGTTTTAGTGAAAGCTGCTGTAAGTTATCATGCGAGTAATAGGTAGCCAGGAAAGTGAATGTACACCACCAGGAAGAGCCCCATAGGGGCGCTTGAGGAAACTATCATTTGTATAAGCATGGTAACTGGATAAACAAAAATGTTTTCTAAAGTGCATTATATTAAGAAATGTCAGACTTCGTTCTCTCCAGAAAAGAAAACAACACCTTCTTGTCTCGTATGTTAAAGACAGTTCCAGTCTATGGGGTTCCAATTACTTTTGAGGCAGTTGTGCCACTCAAGCGTGTATTGATAAAGTGCCCTCTGTGTGCTATCTAGGTCTTTAATTTCCCATCACAACATAGAAATTAATCATGGTTACTCGGGGAGTATTAGGGAGGAGGGGATTAACCGTTGTTTTATTGACCTGGCTGCAACAGTGGGGCCAGGAATGAGACTTATGGTTGCAGTTGGCACCTGAAACAAAGGCTTTGTCATCCTCTGAGGCCGATATTTAGGAGGAAGTTGGCCTTATTTCCACTGACCTCCCACGGACTCCGTCTCCTTCCTGCAAGTCAGGCTGAGCGGAGCCGCGGAGCACAGGCGCACACACGCCAACGACGCAAGGGTTTGCAGCATCAACTGTGAATGACGGCCTCTCGTCAGCTAACACCCTTGCCGGCGCCACGAGCGCACGCCAAACCCTGACGGAAAAAAAAAGAAAGGAAGAAAAAATTCACTGCTCTCTGGAGGGTCCTCGCTTTGCCTGTTCACTCTTTTTCTGTCTATCTTGGGCTCGGGCAGAGAGGTCTGTGTTTTTAGGAAAATTCCTCTGGCGCGACCCTGAAGGCCTTAGCGTCTCTTCCACGCGATCATTAGAAGCAGAACCCCCGTCTTGTGTTTGTCCTACACAAACAGTTCACTTGCCACTTCATCCATCTCGTTTAGCCTACCACGCTGCCCTGAAACAGCTTTCTTTTTCTTTTTTCCCCCCTTTCTTTCCGCTTTCTTTTTCCGACATGATCACATGTGCTGTTGTCCTCGTGGACGTGGACATGCCTGCTGCACCTCACCAGAGCTGACTGCCCTCACTGCTTCAAATATTTATCATGGGACGTCTCGAGTATTTGTAAACCGAAGTTGTATGTGTACGTGGTGCGGAGCTGCCTAGAGCCAGTATGTATAGACATTCTTGCTTCTCACATAATTCATCTCTAGGTGACATCAAAGTGAGCAGGGAGTTTAGGGGCAGTCCGGAGAGATGTTATCATTTTTGGTTGATGGCGCCATCTCCTGGAGGGCTGTAGCTGAGTGTTCTGGAAGTCCATGACAGTGTTTTTCCGCTATGGTCCTTGGAACTTACCTTACTACACAGTTTCAGGTATCACCCATGCCAGCTCATCAGGGAAATATCAGTTATTATGATTATGAGTGGGACTGTGAGTTGGAGTTAAGAAGTATTCCCCAACACACCTGGGTTGTTCTAAGTGATGGAATATGCCACAGCAGCAGGGAGGCCAAACTGTGGTCCTGGAGGGCTGGTGTCCAGGACAGTTTGGTGATTTCCCTGCTCAAACACACCTACTAAAGCTGGTCATTACTGGAGTTGAATCAGGTGTGTTTGAGCAGGGAAACCGCCAAACTGTGCTGGCCCTCCAGGTCCGGAGTTGGACACTCTGGCCTCAAAGAGTATTATAAGTAGAGCTGTCTCATGATCAGCAGCGTAAAAGCACTGGAAAATAAAAAATCGTGGAAATTTACATGCAGGATTATAATAGTAATCAAGTAATTAAGGGATCACTCAAAGGAAATTTTATTTTTCTAAAAAATAACTTTCCTCACATCTCAATACTGTATTAAGAAGGGACGAGTCATTTAATTCTTTCTGCATAACCCCTGCCTTAGGACAGAAGAGGAAATGATTTAAAAAAAATGTAAGATGTTCTGGAGAAAAGCTCACCTTCTACACAGATAGCGAGGTGAGATGAGTCAGACGCTAAATTACAGAAAGAGGAGAAAATCTTCAGGCAAATTAGGATCTTCCGTCATCTGACCAGAGTGTTTTTTTAAAGGGCCTAACACCAAACCGCACTTACCAAGAACTGAAGAACTGTGCATATCTCTGTGTATTTGTGTTTGTATGTGTGTTTTGTGTGTGTTTGCGTGAGTGTATCACAATCACTATATCACTATGTCACCAAAATCCATAGAAATGGTAAATACAGAAAGCACATAAAAAATGTAAGCATGTAACAAATGAAACATTTAATCGTGTAAGTGTTAAGATAAGATAAGAAACTTTTAATAGTTTTTTTATTATTTTGGTGACATCATGAGAAAAAAAAAAACCTAGTAACAACCTAGTATAAAAAAATAATGATCAGATCTGTCCTGACTCATGAAATTTGCATGGCCAGCTACCTCTTACGTCTGCACACAGTTCTGCTGATGCATAAAGAACTGTTATGAAACAAGTGTGGCGCATTTTTCCCGTTCAGAAGGTTATGGTGGTGAGGTCGGTCCAGTGAACTGGTCACCAGTGGGAGCAAGAGTTCAGATCCTAAGTGAAGTGAAGGAATAAGTGAGCATATAATTTACAGCTCAGTGGAGTCTAAATTCAACCTGCGGTTTCGCCACTGTGACCGACCATAAAATTCAGTCCTTCGGCCTCCTCAAGTAGGCCGTTAACTGTGCATATGGAGATGATCCTTAAATACCTGACTATGTGGCCGCAGTGACATGAATCCCAATGAGACTAATGTCACACAGAACGTTGCATGCATGCAAAATGTGCTTGTGGTCTTCTATCGTTGACAGGTCCTGTATGTTGCTCTTCGGCGAGGAAAATGGGCTAAATCGGCTCAGACCAGTTCGGGCCTGACATGTGTAGCATTTGGTTTTCATAAATTGTTTACCTTGTGCCATCATGCCTTGGCAGAGAAGGGGAACTGACAGCTTCGGCTTTCTTGTTATTGCCAGCACAAGAGAGCTCAGTTCTCTCTCAGCTGTGGCACATTTGGAAGCCTTGGAAGAGCAGCGGCAAGCAAAAAAATGGGAGGGGCTGCTTTAAATCAGTTCCACTCTCCTGTAAATTACAACCCCGCATTTTTAATTTCCTTTCCACGTACAATGTTATTCATTGGCGTCCAAGCCAAACACGGAGCCTCAGCCTTTGCAGCTCACGAGAACAAACCGTCCTCTTTTGCGCAGTCTTGAGCTGTCAAAAACATGATTAAATGCACACATTCCTTATGTCGAGCTGAAGAGTTTAGGGGCTGATGAGCAACAGTAAAACAAAAGGCATTGTGGCCACAAAATGAAGGGCAGGCACCTACATATTTTATGGGTTTTGTTTTTTTTATTATATGTCATGGTAGAAATCATCAGCCTACAGGCGCACACAAATTGTCCACCAGCCTTTGATTTTTGGAGTAAGTCTTATGGTGTTTGTGGGAATGTACCATACACACTGTGGTATTGCACGCTGATGATGTAGCAGTTACATATGTGCACCTGAGCCAAGCCATTCATTTTGGGTCTGCAGATATCATCTGACTCTCAGAATAACATTGGGAAGCTGCTGTCATAAAACAAGCCTTTCTATTATAAACTGTGTCTTTGTATCTTCTGCATCTCAATTCAATCTGAAAACCAAAACCCTACTCTGTAAGTCACATGCCAGTGCAGCTTTTCTGAAGGATATGCTGTAACATGAATTTAAAGACTAAATCAATACTGCATTACACAATTCTTAAAAAACTTAAAAAAAAACCCCAGAAGATCTTATAGAAGTCAAGCCATTAGAGTGTTTCCTTTTGTCAGAAATGCCTTTGAATCTCCAACTAACAAAATATTTCTATTATCGATAGATTAAAAATAATGAAACTGAAACGGAATCATACAAGAAAACCCTTCTGAAGTACAAAAAGGAAACAACAAGTGAAAGCAACCTGTGGAAAATCTACTCTTTCAATGTCGATACATACCAGCTTCCACCTTCGCCTTTGTCTTTAATTGCTGTAAACCAGACCTCTGTGTTAAACGGAGTTAAATATCAAATCAAATTCGAGAGCCAGGTCCATGTTATACCGCGCAGAAGTATGTCTGTCATAATAACCATTACCTTCCTCCACATGTTTGGACAGGTTAGCTTAGCTTTGGAGTTGTGCCACACTTCAGGTTTGTAATTCTATTGATAGGATCTCACAAGTACAAATTCATTTGAACTTGCTTAGATCTGTGTGCGCAAAAGACAGTTAAAAGGGAATTAGCATCAGTTTTATTCCCTTTGAATTCCTTGTTAATTCCCTTTTAACCAATGTTACTAATGGTTTTGTCGTTTTTTTTTTTGCATAATGAATTAAATGTTCAAGAGAGTCTGAATTTTTCACAGGGGTGGTGATAGGAACCAGACATTTGAAGCATTTTCAGTCTCTGAAGTCTAACTCATGGGAAGTTCTTGCATTAAAATGATTAGAAATTCACTCTGAAGTCTAAAACATATATATTTTCAAATACATTCAGTGCAACCTTATTTCAGATTTACACCCCTGTTACCATGATCACCATTACATATAAAACTAGATGTTCACTTTTCTTTTTGGAAAGTAAATAAAATATAATATAATAAAAGATTTTTGTTGTAGACATCACAATCTCTGGTTCCCATTGTCCGAACTGTAAGAGAAATCGAACATTATGCTTCTTGTCAAGGCCCCATTTCATATCAAACCAATGTTTTTATTTACACTTGAAGAAATTTTGAAAAATCAGTAGAATTCCCTTTTCAGGGCTAGTGATTCATTTCCTTACATGTATTTAGATTCTTGTAAATCCTCTGTGAGCGCACATGGCATTAAGATCTAAGAAAGTCCTTAGAGACCAGTGAATGATGAGCAATTCTCAGGGGAACTTACTGTTATATTTACCATCTGTATGATCCATTGTGGTCATTGTTGAAAATCTGGCCTGATGAAAACATGACTAGATTTAAAAGCATGATTTAGACATGTTATTATATTCACAGAGGGAGCTGTCTGCTCATATTTTCCCCTTGAAGAGATCATAGATCTTCAAGTAGGACTATTACATATGCTCTTCATTCCTTAAGACAACCAAGCAGTATGCAGCACTGAAATGTAGTTATTCGTAATGTTTTTAAAAGAAGTTTGTCAAAATATTGATTTCAGACCAATTAGTATTTCAGGCTAATGAGTCAGTCGTCATTTTGGCATTGTAAGTAAAAAATGAAGAAAGAAGTCTGGAAATACTATTATATTTGGAAATACTAAGTAAAATATTGATATGATCACATATTTTTCCTTCTCTGTTTCTGGCAGCAATCTTTCAAAATATTTACTTAGTATCTTTAAATATTGGTTAGAGAGTTGGTTAGGGAATTGGCCCATTGGTTAGGGCAGGGGTGTCAAACTCCGGTCCTGGAGGGCCGGTGTCCAGCACAGTTTGATGGTTCTCCTCCTCAAACACATTCACTAAACCTGACAATTAACTGGGGAGGTGAACCAGGCGTTTCTGAGCAGGGAAATCACCAGAATGTGCTGGACCACGGCCCTCCTGGACTGGAGTTCAACACCCCTGGGTTAGGGAGTTGTCCCTGTGATCAGAAGGTCATGGCTTTGAATCCCAGGACTGCCAGTGGCACCACTGAGGTACCCTTGAGCAATTGTTCACACTGTGAGTGTGGTCACATGTGACTATAAGGGGCCACTTTACATTTTAAATACTTAAAACTATTGAAACGTATTTCTCATAATAATTACATTCTCGTTATTATGACTTTTTGTCTCTAAATAATTACGTATGTTCTAATCATTATGATCTAATTTCTTAGATTAAGTACTTACATTCTCATTATCACTTAAAATCGCATAATACTTACATTCTCATTGTTATGACTCTGTCTAATAATAAAAATTGCTTACATTCTCATTATTGACATAGTATCCCTAAATAATTACTTACATTCTCATTATGACTTAGTGTCTCATGGTAATTACTTACACTCTCATTATGATTTAATATCTCTACATAATTACTTGCATTCTCATTGTCATGACTTTGTATCCCATGATAATCACTTACGTTCTTGTTATTATGACATTATTATATCTACATATTTTTCTCTAAATTTAGACTATGTTAAAATAATGAACTAATTTTCACCTGATGTTTCTGTTTACTATTCCACCTGACAGGCATGCGGTTCCATTAACAGAATATAAACACAACTTATTGTTCTGTTAACTTACTAGAGGTTTACTTGTTCGTTCAGTCGACTCTTCCAAACTCGTTGCAGCCAGTTGCTGAGTCAGTGAGGTGTCAGAGAATACATGACCTGCAGTGAAGAAACTGACATGGCAAACAACATTGCTGGCATTCCTCCTAGTTTTAAAAAGCTGTGGTCTGAATTCCCTAAACAGTGGTGAGTTACTTCACCATTCCTTGCTCAGTGACTTGCAGAATTGTCAACACTAATTCTTCTCCCAACTCGCATCAATAATCTTCTGTGATACTTGATATCCACCCTGCTCGCACCTAAGACGTGACCTCTCACCGAGATGTTAAATCCCGTGAGCTTCCCCTCTTTCAGTAGATGAAGTGATCGTGTGATGTAGGCCTCCATAGGCAATCCTGTTTCAGTACATTTATAGATGGTATTAAAGCTATAAATGGGAGTATAATGGTGTGTAATGGCCCTGGCTCTTTTCATACAGATCGAGAAGAGTCACTGCATGCTGAGCGTCCAGCCAGATGTTTTGACTCAAGCTTACATTTGTTTTGGTTTTATATTTCAGCACCACTGAACTGGTACACCGGTTTGGCAGCCACAGAACAGCTGAATTCAGCAGCTTCTGCTGCCGAGTTCACTAATGAGATCCATGGCCCGGCTTTTGCCAAACGTTGCTGTTAGAGCAATAAACGAATTCTCAGTTTCGCCTGTTTGCTATGACACATTAAACAGAAGGTCACCGATTTGCATACATTACTCAAGATACGGTTGCCTAATACTTTTCTTCTGGACGTGCGTACTGATGCTCTGCCATGAATAGCATTATTATAATCACATTAATTTGGGTCAATTAAGTAAGGGATCCAAAGCAAGCTTCTCCTGAGCGGAGACGAAAAAATCCAAATAAGCGAGTGACCATATCCTGCTTAAATATCAAGAACATTACAGTATAAAGTCTGTAGTTCCAGGCCTTAAAATCATGTTTTGGCTCCCTCGCAACCATCACAATTTAGTCAGGTATGCGCCATTGCATTCATAAACAATCTGCCTTTCCTCAGAAGACAGCCGTGTGACGCCAGACAGGCGCACTCGCAAGAGCACTGGAGAAAGAGAAAACCCTTAATTATCCATTGGCTTGTGAATCGCACAAAGTCTTAATGACTCGGAATGAGAACAGTGGAATAAAAGTCTCCTCCAGCCCCTTCCGTCTCCCATTGATAACCAGTGAGCCTAAGCACTTGATTGGTTTCCCAGAAGGATACGAGACTCATTCAGCTGCGGTTGATGTTTGAAATAAGGTGACGTTTTTCATTATGAACTTTGAAACCTCAAGTAGCTTTCGGCATCAACTCAAGCCGTATCCCTGCAGAACTCTTCCAAGGTGCCTCTGTAATATGAAAGAGATGGGGATGGAAATGCATGTTTGAGAGTAATGGGATTTTGCTTCATTAGCTGGCTTTGCAATGATCTGCATAATTCTGGAATCCATGGACAGCAGAGCTACAGTGATAACTGCCAAATACTGGATTATTTTAAAGTGACTGCATGCTCTGTCTTCATTTATAATTTTTCAGTATGATTATTTAAAACAATGGTAAACACTTGACTGGACATGGATTAAGCCTAGTCTAGGACTAAACTGTAAAGTCACTGGTGACTGGGAACTAAGAATAATCTGGGAAACTAGCCCTATGCATATACAAAAGTTAGTGGACTCCTGCTCATCCAACATTTTCTTCTATGATTAATGGTTTTAGCAATGAGTTTGTGTCTTCTTGACCATTGTAACAGCCTCTACTCTTCTGGGAAGACTTTACATTAGATGTCGGAACATTGCTGTGAGTTCTATAACACAAACACCACTCCCAAAAATATTGGATGTAGTTCCATAACAGTTCCTCTGCTCCACAGCCCAGTGTAGGAGTCTTTCTACGCTTCTAGCTGATTCTAGCTCACAAGCAGCTACTTCAGAGCATCTCATTCTTTTTGCAGACAATTAACTGGATTCTGATATAAAATCTTTGTCTGTAGTGCAGGTTGTTATAGACCCTATAACACTAAGTGTGTGCTGTATGTTAAACTGCTCCAGATATTCCGTTTGGAAAAGCAAAAGGAGAGGAAATGTTTGACTTGTAAGCAGGTCAGGACTCAAAGACAAACAGGAAATGCAATTACTGTTCATTAGTCTTCTCAACCAGATTCAATGTAACAGTAATTTCTGCTCATCACAGGTGGTAAGTGGACATAATGTCTCTCACACTGTGCAAAGCACCTTTCTTCTGTCTGATTCCTTTGGAATGTGATTTTCTAATATTCAAAAAGCTGTTTATAACACACAGTCCTAATCAGAGCTTCTGACAGAAAAAGGCTCTAGCATGTGTTGTTGTCAGTGGTCAACAAAGATTCAGCTGCATTTCAGGCACCTCTGAACGCTACCCATCAACTCAGTACTGAAGCTGAAACTGTGTGTTATCCACTGTACTGTTTTTAAAATACATTCTTTACACATATTAGTGTTCAAAATGTTGAAATTGCTGCCTTCAATGAAATATTTTTTTGTTGTTGGGGAAAAGGATTCTGTTAAGATGCTGTTAATCTACAACCACAGATTTTTACAGAACTCTACAGATCTACTATCTAAATTGTACAAAACTATGTAAAGAATAAGAAATTCTGTCCTGAGTGATGAATTCTTGATTTCTGAGTGATGATTTCATGATGACTGAGAATTTGCAAAACATAGAAGTTGTATAACTGAAGTTAAAATAAAATGAATAGCTACAATCTCTCGTATTAGAATGCGGTGACCAAATCTCAAGGCGCATAACTTTGCAACAAATCACAGTCAATAGGTAATTATCATCTAGTACATCTGTAACCAGGTGGAGGTTTTTCGGGTATTATTTATTTGCTGTGATGTGAATTGTGGTTATGGGTGGTGTGATTCACTGTTTATGTGGGTTGTGTATATATTTATTCTTTTTGCACGGTGATAACCTTCTCTGGGACTGCTGCCAAAACACCGATTGACTGAGCAGGTGAACTCTGTTAATGAAATTGGGTGGTCAATGGTAGGACTGAGGGGCGGGGCCCGGGATTTTAAAAAAGATGGCAGGATTTTATGAGAGAGGCAGAGGCGAGCGAGGGCAGTGAGAGCAGGATGGCCACCCAAGGGTGTGTAGACGGTGGGAAGACGCGCCGAAGGGAAGAGCAACTCGGCGAGCAACTGAAAGACGCGCCGCACGAAGGGAACTCGCCAAGACAAGCGAACGTGCCGAATCGAGGTGGCTGAAGGAGTAAGGAAACGCATGCTGGAAAGAGACCGCCGTCTAGGACGTGCCTGTGAGTGAAGGCCGCTCACGGAGGGAACATGGGGATCGGCGTGCGAGTGACGAGGCAGAGGCAAACGAACACGTGCTCGACGGCGTCCGCGTGGCGAGACTCCTTCTCCAGTGGCCCTGGGCGGTTGACGGGTCACCGCCCGGGTCGATCGTGAGTACCGTTCCGTCCCTACACAGTGGTTCAAGGCCATTCGGACGGCACCGTACTGAGAGAGTGTAAACAGTGTACTGGCGCAGTGTTTGTTCTTGTTTGCAGGTACAGAGGCTCGAGCTAGAGCTCGACTGGGGGGCAGCAGAGGCCTGCCGGCATGGTGGTGAGCTCAGGACTGGATTGAAGTAGAACTGTGTGATTCATGACTCATCCGGGTGAATCATCCGGATCCATTAAATGACTCATGAGTCACGAATCTCAGATCTCCAATGAACCGAATCCTTTGAGTCCTAACTACACC
>JBBIGA010000153.1:7898411-7912952 GCA_037576975.1 Alestes dentex | reverse complement strand
CTCACAGATCCGGATCAGTTTAGTGAGTGACTCAGAGGGAGCCGAATCCTAAAAAGGATCCGAATCTTACAGCTCTAGATTGAAGTAAAGACTGTCTTCCCAGGTTGACTCGTGGACTGTGGACTCATTGTTTGGAGCGTTTCAGCTGTTGGAGTTGGGGACTGGGTTGCTGCATTGGGACTTTATTTTTAACCATTTGTTTTATTCATTTTATTCCTGGTCGAAACCTGTGTTTTTAAGTATTGGCGATTAAACTTTTCCTTTTTTATTTGAATTTGCTGTCTGTGGTCTGTTGGTTGCTCAATCCGGGGACGAACCTGTGTGTTTAAGTGGTAAACTTCTTATATTTCATTCATTTTAGTGCAGAGTCCCAGTGCTCTATACCACTGGGTGGCGTAGTCGGCTTGTTAGTAAATAGTTAATAAATAGTGTAATAACAGCCACACATACCTTTGAATCAATTCTTTGTTTTCCCAAAAATGTTAATGTTTATATAAAGCATCTTAAAATACCATAAGGTGTTTTGCTTATATTCCAGTTATTATCGTATATTCCATTCTGGTTATATTTCGGTGAACAGGGGGGCGGGGGGGTTTTGACCAAAAATTTGTGGGCAATGTCAACTGGGCGTTTTTAACCAGAAGGGGCCGCCTTTGGTACCACCCTAACCAAATGTCTATGACTAGGAACATTGTACACTGTTTACAAGTTATTACTAACAAGTTAGAATAGAGTGCAAGTTACTATTGAATGAACTAACAACAAAAATGAGTTAAATAAGTTATTAAATTAGCTATTTCTACTTTTTGAGTATGTGTAATGTATATGCTAATGTGTATTGTGTCATTCTCCTTGTTTTTTTGTCATTTAATTGAAAACAAGATGTCCGGGTAAGTTCAGCCATTTTTAACTTTCAGTTTAATTGGTTCTGATTAAGGTACATGTTCACAAAGAGTCTATAGACTTTAATCTAAGTGATTAAAGAACCAGAAATTGGTAAAAGACAGGTCCTGATGAATCCTGGAAGTCATGGGTGCTGGAAGCATTTTTAATGTGAGGGGGACGTAGCGCTGCTCTCTACGTCTCGACTATTGTCCGGGATCGGAAAAGTTAGGGGGGCGAAACGAATGCTTTTGGAAAGTGCTATAATGGTTCTGGCACCCATGCTGGAAGTAGAATATAATAGTACTATGCTGTAACTTTGAAAGAATGCATGAAACAAGTGATCTTATGACAGCTTTAATATTTTATATAAGCCTAGCCGAAAAAAAAGCTTAGTATTTTGCTGTGTCGTTGAGATAGACATCAGGTGCTGGACACAGGCAGGCAAGCTCATGTTTGCACAAACAAATGTGCAAACATGAGCTTGCTACAGGTCAGCTCTAAACTGTCATGTCATTTTGATGATTGAAGTCACAGAAATAACTCAACAGAAACACAGTTCAGACACAGCTCTGTCAGAGCAACACACACATCGCCTCTAATTGTCCTCTGTTATGATTGCACCAGTACACCCCACAATTAAGGGAACATATTGTATTACGGGGGCACAGTTTCAGAGCAGTATGGATTGTGTCAGCTTATCCAAACCCTTTACTACCTGAGCCAAGCCACTGAACTATTCAGGCTATTGCAGGACCACCCAAAATGGAGGGAGGAAAAACCAACAAGGCTCTAGCCCACAGCCTTAACATAATTTCGGCCTCCCTCCAAAGACCTCGACAAAAGAGCATGCCCCCCTCGTTATGTCCAACAGGCCCTCGCAACTTCAGAGGATGTGCCATTGGAAAAATACACAGCGCTTCATGTTTCCATGACCATGCAGTTTTGCAGCAAGGCTGGTGGAGCGGTGTGGCTGCCTGCTTCTGCCACTAGCAGGCAGATTTGATCAGTTATTACACCCACTCACACATGCGTGAACACACACACACACACAGGCATGGTAACACAACCTGTCGGAATCTGTCTTAATTTGTTAATCTTTTGTATTTCCAAAAAGCAAGCAAATCATTTCAGCCAAACTTCACTCAAAGCTGTCTTCCCCTCACCGTGCTCTTTTTTTTTTCTGTGTGCTCTCCAAATGTTTATGTACTGACAAAAATATTTGAATGTGTATGCGCTTGTCATTATACTGTGCATACACACTTTGCAGTAAAAACAAGCCTGTGTGTTTCACAGTGTGAGCTGCCTGATATGCAGAAGGTCATTCTCAGCTAGGGCCTGACTAATATGAAAACGTTATGGCTCTATATTTAGCCAATCTAGAGATTTGTATGTTTATTTTAATTTTATACTGTGTTAGTTTTGCTGAACAGTGCTTTAATGACTGATTTGCGAACAGTGATGGTCAGACATCAATTTCTCGCTAAAGCAAGCGGCGCTGCACTAAGGACAGGAAGATAATGAAAGACCTCAACCATTATAACAATGGACTCTTTTCTCTGCTGTTGTCAGGAAAGCATTTCCACCCCCTGAAGGCCAACGTAGAGAGAGTAAAGAAGAATGCGCTTCTTCAGTCAACATCTACGACTATTCAAATATGGACACAAAACACAGACCTTGGGTTTCTCGGCAGCACATCCCATTTATGTATAAATATTTATGAGATTTTTAGCTTTTCCACTGGACTATATTGGTTCCATATAGCCCCGCATTGCTTTGCACATACAATCTATGGACAAAAGTATTGGGACTCCTGACCATCACTCCAGCAGGGACTTTAATGACATTGCATTCAAACACATAGACTTTAATATGGAGTTGGTCCCCCCTTTCCAACTATAACAGCTTCCACTCTTCTTGGAAGACTTTCCACAAGATTTTGGAGTGTTTCTGTGGGAATTTGTGCTCATTTATTCCAAAGAGCATTTATGAGGTCAGGCACTGATGTTGGATGAGAAGGCCTGGCTCTGTTCCAGTTCATCCCAAAGGTGCTGGATGGGGTTGAGGTCAGGGCTCTGTGCGGGCCAGTCAGGTTCTTTCACACCGAACTCATCCAACCATGTCTTTATGGAGCTTGCTTTGTGCACTGAGGCGCAGTCATGCTGGAATAGAAAAGGTTCTTCCCCAAACTGTGTCCATAAAAGTGGAAGCATGGCGTTGTCTAAAATGTCATTGTATGCTTGATTTTATACACCTGTGGCAACAGGTATGATTGAAACACCTGTATTCAATAATTAAGAGGTGTCCAAATGCTGTTGTCCATTTAGTGTATCTGCATTTTATGCCACATACAGTTATGGCTGTCAGCATTTGATATCTTCTGTATTAATATTTTATTTTTCTCTCTTCTATTTCCATGCATCTGTTTTATGCAAATTCTGTTACTACACAGTTGTAAAGGGCATTTCACTGCACTGTATTCATCAATTGTATTTGATTTGATATGATTGTCAGCTTTGTCATGTTCTTGTCATATTTCTTAAACCCAAGTAAACAACATACATCTTTCTTTCTAAATGCTGTATCCATTTGTGACAATTCTGGAAAGGCAGAATGTATAGCAGTTGACGTATAATGGAAAATGCATCTTTATTACTCTAATGAAGATGATATTAATCATAATATAGCATTTAAATTTGTTATATGTGTAAAGCCACCTCCCAACAATGTAGATGATATTAATCATAATATAGCAATTACATTTGTTGTATGTGTAAAGCCACCTCCCAATAATGTGTTTTATTAAAAAAAAAAAAAAAAAGGAATTTCTTGAAAGTGTGTTTTGGGAAGAGGCTCTTTCAGTCATTGTAGTCTTGTATCACTCTTTAGATCAATGACTTCAATTTTTTTTCATTAGTAATAGATTTTGTCATGTCAAAAATTGTAAGGTTAGGTTAAGTTTGCGTGTGTGTTTTCATTTTTTTTCCCATAAATATCAGCAAGAGAAATACAATTAGAAAATCTTACGAAGATCAGTAGTGTTATTGCTGATGCAGTCATATTAGTACCGGTAATAATGCACATGCTTCATACTGCAATTCTTTAAAGCAGTAAATAAGTGTAAAGTGTGCATTTGTCATATGTGATCACACCACAGGACACAGCGTGAACAAAGTTTTTCTCTGCGTTTAACCCATTCACCAAGTGAAGCAGCGGGCAGACAGCACCCGGGGGGCAGTATGTGGGGACGGTACCTTGTTCCAGGGTTCCTCAGTGGTGCCACCAGCTGTCCTGGGAGTCGTACCCACAACCGTCTGATTGCAGGGGCAACTCCTCAACCACTAGGCCAACAGCTGCCCAAATAATGTGCTTTTTAATGAACATTGCTTGAGAACAGTGTTTAGAGATCAGTGTTGCAGTACATGAATTTAGTGCTTACAGTATAAAATCCCTGCTGCGGCTTTATGTATTAATCATTTGAAGTGGGTTTAAAGTCCATGTTCATCTGACATTTCCCGCTAATTAAGGCGTGCATCAAAAAGCTCATCATACGAGCGACCATTAAAGATATGGCACAGGGAGTACTCTCCTGTGAGCATGCTGTGGAGACTCTCATTTATAAAGGCACTATTTCACAGCTGTTTTTTAGTTTATGCACACTGGATATTCCTCTAAATTCCAGTTCTTTTTACAGGCTGAATCTTTGGTGCCCTGTCAACTGCACAATATTTCTCTTCAAACATAGGAAACAAATGTAAGCTAGATTTAATATATGCTCCTTTATTGATGATAAGAGGAATGTGTACTCAATGTCCCTCTCAAGATGGCAACCTGAAGCCTATTGCAAGTTCTACTAGGTGTTCCGCTGTCATACAAGTGAACTCCTTTCCACATGCAAGAATGTGCAGTTGGCACAAAGCAGTTAAGAGACCTCATGAGTCAAAGGTCAATGCATAAGTGTTGGACTGCTTTATGCTTTATGAGAAGAAAGAAACTCCATATGCTGCATCCATACATGATAGAGATGTGGCTGTTCTTTTGCACTGACTGCTAGAGCTTCAGCTGAGCTGCATGTAGAGCTAAACAGTTACTGCTATTGGCCAGTGTTTGCTTTTCCATTTGACATTGAAAAAATGTCAATCTGCATTCAAAAGGTTATGTATGTGTACTGTTGGCCAACAGTGTTGGGAAATGGCACGTTGTGCAAAAGCATTGTGAAATTTTGAAGATCTGAGTTTATTAAAAACTACTCTATCTTGCTGTTCAGTGATTGAACTATACAGAATGTACAAAAAGTACAATTTCCACTGATGAGCACTGATGAGCCACTTCAGTAGGTCCACCTAGCTAAATATCTACACTCACAATCTATTTTTAACTTTGTGAACTTTTACATTCAAAAACTGTAGTCCATCTGTATCTCTGCATCATTTATCAACCCCTTTTCCCTGTTCATCAGTGGCTATCAATTGCACTTCTGGTTAGACAAGCTTATTAAATGGACAGTGAGTGCAGACACACGGTAGGTAAACATTATAAAGTGGCTCCTCAAAGTACCTGTACATATCAACAAATAACATTAAAATATGTACGTGCAACTAAATGACTCCTCTCAGTTATGTCTCATCTTCTTTTCATCACAAGGCCACATCATTTTTATGATGAGATCATTCTATTTGTTCTATGTGTTTTAAAAGATATTTGCTTTACTGTCTTCTATTTCTTTGTGTTATGCTGCCACTGAGAAATCAGGCCTGAGGCAGCAAACTGAACTGTCGTCTCTGTGCAGCATTTGTTGAAATTAAACATAAAACTCTTAGTTGTTTTTTTTTTACTTCTATTACTTTATGCAACACAAATTTGCATAGTAATGCATGGGTTGCAAGATGTGTTACGTACGTCATAGCTACGTATTTCGACTGCATTAATCTACATTAATTGCTTCTGTGCTGTCATTTATTTCGGTGATTGACCTTCAACAGTTTCCACTGATGAAAATATGATATCAGGTGAATCAAAAGCACACCAGTCTATTCTTCTGTCGCTTTACATTCATGTCACTTACGCGTTGTCTTCCATCAAAGTGAGTGCGCTAAATTTCACATTTCCCACAACCACTTGAGCACTCTGGCCGTCCCTCAAATCAGAAGGTAGTACTTAGAGCTGTGTCTTCATTCACGGCAACACTGTTATTGCATGAATGTCGCTATCCCTTTTGTGCGCTTCTCAGAATCCATGTAATGTTTGTTAATCTGCTTTGTTTTAGACAAAACTCATCAGTCACTAATGCAGCTCTAAATGAAGAGCTAAGCTCCTGCCTGAGGCACATGTGTGGCACTGCTGCTCTACTAATTAATCACTGAAGACAAATAAAAATAAATTCATGGACTTTACAGTGGTCCTGTTGACCTATAGGTATTCGCTCTCCTTTGTGTATTCCGCTGCCATTATGATAGCCGAATGCACAGAGGAGACCAAGTGCCTTTGGTTCAGTATGACGCTGAACCTTTCTTTTGTTTTCTTTTTTAAAAGGAAGCAGTCTTATAAAAATTGTTGCTATCTTACCATAACCACATTTTTTTACACCATTTGAAAATATTAGCTGCGCTTTACATTATGCAGTGCAAATGCTGCAAATATTTCATGATAGCTGATCCAACAGAAATAGTATAAAGTTACTGTCAATAAAGTAAATACAGTCATGTACATTAAAAAATGTTAAGAATGTGTTTAATTGTGAGACAAAGTCAATGCAGTCAGTCTGTAGTCATAAAATTGCTTTGTACAGTTCTTTTTCCACTTAAAGTTGTCTTAATGTTCCAGACTGCTAAAAATAGAAGATGTGCTAACTGGTTTCACATCTAAATAATCTTCTCCTGCTTCCAGAGCACCTCTTTCAGTCCTTTCACCCCATTCAACTACTGCATGCGACATACTAACAGACATGAACACTAGATGGCATTGTGTGGATATTCCACATTCACCAGAAGCACTAAAAAGATGTGTGTTGCATAACAAGGTGGTCATCATCACTCAGTCAAGGGCATGTTGTGAATGTTTCATAACAACATAAATGAAATATGCTGTAATAAAATATGTATTGTGCCACCACCAGTTCCATGGGTAGCCCCACCAGTGTCAAAATGATTTGAAATCAAATAGAAGCGAATGAAAAGAGAAATTTCACTTTTTTTACACAGTTTAATTTTTGAGGAGCTGACAAAGTTATTTACAGTTCTTCGAAGTAAAAAGGTACTTTGTATAGGAACTAATCATTATAGGATTTTGTACAGTGATGGTAAAATGAACCAGGAGTCGAGATATCTGCTACACAAATAAAGCCACTTTATTTGCTACTCAAATGACAAACCTATAAATCTCTACTGGTGAATTTCTGGTAATGTAAATTTATAACATCTAATGGAGCATATACTGCAGTAAATACACATCATACTATTGTAAGAGGCAAAATTACTGCAGAATTTCTATAGGAGATGTCTTTGGTACAGAAATAGCTATAATATTGTGGATTTTATTTGGTTTGAGAGTTTTGTTAAATCACTGTAATATGACAATGGCAATGGCAGATCAGGAAAAATACGTTTTTTTGGGGGGGACTATTGTGCATCAAAGCACCTTTAGTCCACAAACTTAATCTTAAAACAATCATAATATTTGTGCATTAGGATGTGCATTTGTGACTATTTCACGCAACATTCTGAGAGGAAGCTTTTAGAAGCATTAAATGCCAGATTCCTACTGTGGTTATTAATTATGACTGCATTTTATATCAAACCTCTCTGAATGACTTTAATTATCAAGTGTGCAGGCTATGCATAACAATATGAATACTCAGGACACTGCTGTTTAATTTAGGACAGATTTCATGCTTTTTAGCCTTTGGGTATATGACTCCTGTTCTAGGAAGCTCTGCTGAAGGGAGCAGTGAAGTGGGAAGGTGTCTTGGGTGTGGCAACAGGGATGCACATGCAGGATTCTGGGGATGTGGATTTAATGGGGAAACAGGAAGACAGGCAAAAATCACAATGGTAAAATATAGATGTGGCACTGGCTCATGCAGGAAAGGGTAATATGCAATGTACAGACCTTTTCAGGGTTACATACAGGATTCAGACAGGCAAATCCCCTTTCAGAGTTACATACAAAGATGACAAAGATGGGTGAAGCCCTTTTAGCGTTAAATATAGGTTTCAGATGGCCCATACAGAGTTAATTACACAGTTCAGACTTGCAGAGTCCATGTCAGACTGATTAGTTCCCACAGGCAAGACCCTTTTAGGATCTCCCAGGAGGGGCCCGAAACACTTACCTGTCAAGTGAGGCAAACGCGAAGTAACCATACAAGGTTCCAGAGGTTTGCAAATGGATCAGGCCCTTACTGGATCTCACAAGAGGAACTAGCCACATGCTCCCATCAAGTGAGGCCAGTACACAGTGAGCACACAAGGTACCAGTGAAAGGCAGACGACCCAAGCCCTTTCTCAAACCTGTAGTAAGGGCTGGACAAGTGCTCCTAATGACTTAGGCCAGCATATAGTGAACATGTAAGGCCTCAGTAGATAGCAGACAAACGAGGCCCTTTCTGAAACGGGCAGTAGGGACTGGTCACATATTTCTGATGAGTGAGGCTTGCGTGACAAAAGCATACAAGGTCCCAGCGAGTAGCGAGGTTCCACTGGGTTGAGGACCTTCTCACAGTGGGGTACGAATGGGAAACCAGAGCTGGTAGGGAAAAACAGGCAAACACACTTAAACATAAACATGAAAAGCATGTGAGGGGTATGATGATGAGGAGCATGTGTGCAAACGGAAGTGTCACAGTAGAGGTGGCTGAAACGTATAGAGACTGTCACGTCTCTCCTCCTCCACACAACGAGAACAGGCACACACGCAGACTTCCATTTTAGCTTCTTTATTAATAACCAAAACAAAGACTGGCACGAGAGCCAGAAACAGGATTCAAGCTTTCAAGAAAAGGAGACTAGAGAAACACGAAACAAACGCCAGAGTGACGACGGTGGACCGACCCTGAAGTCCACCACACACGAACCTAAATACCCCACACAAAACTCAACAAACCAATCATAACACAAATCTCATTTCTCTGAGCACACGGGTCAGCTGGAACACATTATATAAACAAATATCAGACCGGCGAGCTCCGCCTTCATAATAAAAGTCCCCAAAACAAAACCGTGAACTGAAAAAGGATGGCCTCTAGAGGCCTCCAACCGCCACTGAGACAAACAAGGACCAGGTGAGTCTAAATGGGGCCATGGGTAAAGAAAGGGGAACTCTGGATAGGGCCAGAGCAAGATGTCAAAACAAACCCAAAGCAATGGAGCAAAACAAAGGCAGAGTGTTACAAAAGGAAAAAATTAATATAGAACAGAAATGTCTGAGAAAAAGACTGGATAAGTCACTGCAGGGAAACTACAGATTTACATGACGCGTTAATGACATTGTGCATTCTGTTGTGCTAACATGACTGGAATGAAAGATTTCCTTAATTCATATCTGCTATGTTGTGCTTGCTATATCCTATAATATATACCTAAATACCTATGGTTTATAGATATATTTCAATACCAGAGGAATTCATAAAAAACAGCAGCAAATTTGCACTATAAATACTGAACTATAGATATTCAAAACTGCTATTTAAGACCCACTGGAATATTATGTGAAGGAAAATGTATATATTATATTATATTTTGTAAAGAACATTAAAAGCTGGGAGATAAGTGAAATGTTTAAAAATACTATGTTTAACACTTCGTTTATTAACACTTTACTGAATCTGTACTGAATAACAGACTATCCGTTCAGTTAGCACCACAATACCATGGTGTTATTAACTTTTAAAAGCATCATTAAAGAGGAATACCACAAAGAGGGAAGGGAGAGAATGGGAATGGGAAAAATATAAAATACTTTCAAAACATTTCTGATTAATTATATATCACCACAATTCTACTTACAAACAGTAGTTTTAGAACATTATGCATTATGTTGTGGTGCTTGTTATAAACAATAACAAAGATTTTCACAGTTTTTAAATAAAACCTTACACATTAAACCTCTTCTTTTTCATCAGCTAGAGGAGTTTAAAACCTCCCAACACTGAACTGCGGAGCAGTAGAACTGCATTCTTTGTAGTAATGGAGCTTAATCCAGTAACTTTGAAATGAGTTGTACTGGTGCTCACACAGTTCCTGACCTCACTAATGCTCTTATGGCTGAATACAATCAAAATGTCACAGCATTGTTCCAACAGCTAATGCAAAACTTTTCCAGAGGAGCACAGGCTGTTACTGCAATAGTTCACAATGATCAAATGAATCAAGTAAATAATAATGAATCATAGTAAATGAATGAATCAAGTACTTGAATGCTGTAATCTTACAATACCTTAGACTTAATAACAGTTATTTAATGACAGTATTTCAGTGTATAATGTCTGCCAGCTAATGTGTATGTTTATCAGTTTATGACTCAAAAATCTTATTTTGTACAATAAATACCAAATTCTACAACGTGCTAGTACAGTAAACCCTTAATGGTTGCGACTTCAGTCTCTCTCAGAACACATGTGCATGAATTCCAGTACAGTCCATACAGTGGTAACATCTGTATTTACATTCTAGCTCTGCAACAGCAGTTCAGTGTAAACTGTACAGTACGGATACGTGTTTACCTTTACATGTTCTTTAGAGGTAAAGTATTAAGCTCAGTTTTAAATGAAAGTGTTTTGGGAGCATATCTGGGGGGCATATTTAGGGTTCACACTAAAAATAGGCATTTTTAGTTATTATTTTACCACATCACATATTCAAGGTTTTTCACTATACGTGGGTGCTCTTGGAACATAACTGTTCTGGTACATAACTGTATTGGAACATAAATAACACGTTTACTGTATTTACCAACACATTTTTGGTCACTGTGAATTCAGATAATTTATATTTATACTCCTGGAATAAAATTACATGTACATCTATGTATGTAATAATTAAATTGTCACATAAATACATTACCAGTATTCTTGCAACTGAATAAGCTTATCAACACATCATATAGCTTTTGTGTTATCAGTGATGCTTGACTGATACAGTAATTCCTGAGAATAACTCTCTGAAAATGAGGAAGATGGTTGTAGCAGAACCGTTCACTGGGATTTTTCGTCAGTTTTACATGTGAAAAAAATCTACATATATGAGATCATTTCTACATGTATTTTACAATCTACACTATAAGAAAAATAAAAGCTGTAGTTCACATGCAGAAGTAACTGTGGAAAGATCTTAGTCTTAATGTAAGTGCTTGAATAAAAGCAGGTTAAGAAAGTAAGCCACCTAGTCATTTTCTTACTGTTTCTGATCTTATATTAACTCCAGCTCTGAGCTCAGTGTGCTGAGTTATTCTGACATCAACACACTCCTTGAAAGAGTGGCTTTCACGTTCATGCTTGAGAACACCTGCAAACCCCAAGTGGCCACAACAGCTGGGTGGAGGTTTCTTTCTGATGACTTTGCACAGTGTCATTCTCAGGTTCCTCAGTGCACTTCGGTAAGAGGACTGCTTAACGCATGAAAAGACCAGCAAACTGAGCTGGCTGGTTTACATTAAACAAACACACATCCTGTGACTGCAGTTTGGAATCCCCACACACTTTGTCTCTGAAGGTGGGACCTCCTTAAGCCTCTGCCAGTGTCTGTAAGAGCTGAGTGAGATGAGGCGGGAGCAGACAGTGAGGCTGCGTGTTTCAGTGCTGATACACACTGACATTCCAAAGAGGATTTGGAGAGTATTTGTAGCTGTTCGCAGAGGTGGAGAAACAAATTATTCCTCAGGCTGTAATGATGACTACTATTAGGGGATGCAACAGGGGAGCGTGTTGGAGGGAACACGAAGGGAGACAAAGCTGGAGCTGGAATTCCCAGGACAATGTCAGTGGCTGGCTTTGAGTGAGTAGAAGAAATGGATGAACGATACACTTCTAAACTCTCCCCTGCTGTGGATTATGGTGCTGGCATGTTCTTGCTGGTGGTGGGTAAGTATTTCATTTCATGTCCTTTTTAAAATTTCCAACAGATGCATGTGAAAGATTTTTCATATTTCGTGTTGTCAGTTATGTCTTGTTAACATAAAAGGTAGAACATGTTGAGATAGAAAAATACAAAGGTGTCTTCTTCTTCTTCTTCTTCTTCTTCTTCTTCTTCTTATTATTATTATTATTATTATTGATTGACTGATTGATTGGCTAGTTGATCAATTGATTTGAATAATGATAGCATTCAACACATTTCATGTTGGTCTTTTCTCATGTGATCAACGAGAATGTTGTCAAAAAGAGCTAAAAGTGCATATGTGATGATGCACCACACCAACAGTAACGTTCAAATAAAAGTTCATACAAAAAAGATGAAAGAAAGTCTCATATGTTATTGATTTTCCAGCAGCTGTATTTTATTCTGTATGATCAGGAAATATGGCACAGAACTTTTTTTGGTTGGTCTAAAGTGAACATATTTGTCATAATTATAGCTTGAATTAACATTTTCAAGGTATACAACATTAACCATGTTATTTATTTGTAATTTTAAGGCAGAATGTAAATGTTTGCACACCCTTCTTCAAATTACAAGAGAAAACAAGTACACATCCTCTACAGAAAACACACTTCTGCATGTCGTAGCACACAATTACTGTTTATTTGCAGAATAGGAATGAATGGCCTGTGCAAAATGTTTATGATACATTTAATATTAGATGGGGTTTTTTTCCTCAAAATTTGCAGCAAATAGAAATTTCTTGTAGAGGCTATCATTTTTTGATATTTTTTCAGCAAAATATGTTTGCATTCATCTGTGTGTTATTTTGTTTAAAAGTGACCAAAAGCCTTTTTCAGTTTTTGTCCCAGAAACATATAAGTAACACCATTAGAAAGCTTGAACCCTCTACTTATCAAATATGCATGCTTTAAAATAAAATATATCGATGGCGCCTTGTAAATAAGATTCACTTGAGTCACCTGAGTCAGTATTGCCAAATCGACCTAATACCCACGTCCAAATCCATGCAGTACTTATTTTGCACACAGACAGACAGACAAAAAAATCTTCCGTGGATATAGCCCAAATAAAGCGTATGCGTGAATTATTGGGCTGTTATTTTTAATAGCTTTTTTTTCATCAGACATTGTGGTTGTGGGGTGTGCATATTCTGAACGTGAAATAAAGGCAGTGTGGTCAAATGAAGGATTGGGCTACATTCTTTCGGTTAATAAAGTCTAATCAGTGACGAGTGTATGAACATGTCGATATTTATATTCAGCTGTATTTGAATCCCCCCGTCCGCTCATAGGAGCAATTCAGCTGTATTTGACCGGTTGATTCACTCATTACTGTCGTTTAGGGAGCGCTATCCCACTCGTGTGAGTGATAAACCTGCTCGTCTGAGCGATTCATGGTAGTAACTGATGTTTTAATGATTATAAGATGTATTTAGGTGACTGACTTTACAATTTAGACATGGTGTAGTTAGGACTCAAAGGATTCGGTTCAATGGAGAACTCATGAGTTATTTAATGGATCCGGGTGATTCACCCGGGTGAGTCATGAATCACACAGTTCCAAACAGCACACGCTCGGTGTGACTGCGAGGGTAAACAGAGGCAGTTTGAGGTTCTCTTGAGTAAGTAGCATAATATCTGTTTTACTAGCTGTTGTTGGTGCTTCTTCGGTTAGCTTATGAAGCTATATCTGGTCTTTTGCTGGCCAGATGATCATATGGCTAAATCCATGTCATGTTGTGCTCAGAGTTGCGTTTACAGTAGGCTAATCGGCAGAGGTGGACAGTAACGAAGTACATGTACTTGAGTACTGTACTTAAGTACAGTTTTGAGTATCTGTACTTTACTTGAGTAGTTTTTTTTTGGAAACTTATAAATTTCCCTTCGCTACATTTGAAAAACAAAATTGTACTTTTCACTTCACCACAGGTCCTCCTTACTCGTTACTTTCAGTTCTGAAACTGGCTGTTATTGTCTCACTTTTCTAAAACATGACTTTTAGCAGATGACAGCCTATCAGAAATCACCAGTCGTGTTATGTCACGTCTATGCTGTAACACTGCAACGCCAGCATTTCTTAAACACGGTCACTCAGTGGCGGGAGAATCAGAGATGGGGACTTGAGTCGGAGACTCGGACTCGAGTCACACTTAAGTCACACAAACAAAGACTTGTGACTTGACTTTAGACTTGCCCTCAACTACTTGAGACTTGACTCGGACTTGTGTGTTGTGACTCGTGAGTCATAACTCGTAAACAATGTTAATTTCATGGAATTATTTATTTATATTTTGCACTCTTTCCAACGACCCCTCGTTTGCCACAATCTGGAGTTATTAGCCGAAAACTGGTCACCTCGCCCCGGTGTCCCATTACTTTTGTCCGAGGTGATCGGTTTGCAGCTAATAACTCCGGCTCGCAGCTAATAACTCCGGCTCCGGCTATTATGTTAAATGAGGGGTCAATGGAAAGGTCTCACCGAGCCCAATCTAACTGTGAAGTTTCACATTTAGAGTGCGAGATATATTTTTCATATTTAACATTTACATTTAAGATCATTTAAG
>JBBIGA010000153.1:7882298-7898311 GCA_037576975.1 Alestes dentex | reverse complement strand
TATTTTTGGAAGCAAGTACTTCAGTACTTTGACTTAAGTGAAATTTGACTGTGTGACTTTCACTTGTATTGGAGTAATATTTGGTATCTGTACTTTCACTTAAGTACTGAAGTTGGGTACTTTGTCCGCCTCTGCTAATCGCCCAACATAAGGCTAAATAAGCTAATCATGCATCACGCTTTCTCGGTTAGCTTATAAGGAGAATGAAGCTTACATTTATATATTTATACTGGGTTTTTTTACTTACACTGTTTTTGTGATGTTGATACTTCTTTCTTCCATTTTTACCGTATGTAGCAGAGTCTATGTTGTACCAGCAATAATTGCATGTTACAAAGTCTTGAACTCTGAGTATTTAAGTATTTGTAAAAGATTTAGAAGATTTAGTTACTACAAAAGCTCTGGGAGCAGGGCCAGGCAGACAATGACACGCCATTGACACCTGGCCATTGACAGGGGGAGGGAAGTTACAGGCGTAAAACACCCATCTAGTGAATATGCATGTGAAAGAGCAGAGAAAAAGGACCTAGTCTTATTCTTTTACAAATTGCATTGAAACTACATAACATTTCTGAAAGCTGTCCTTACCTTTTTGTAGCCAAGACATATGTTTACAAGGTTCAAACTTCAAAAGTCTTGCTCAGACATATTTAGGGTGTGTTTCTTTGCTTTGTCTGAAGACATCTGAAAATAGTTTTTTGTCATGTCAATACACAATATAAAAAAAAAACTATTTTCATCACATTCACTTGACTCACATATTGTTGCTTAGGTTTTCAAGAATATAACAATATTTGTCACTTTGGCATTGGTGTTTTTAGTTAGAAGAAATACTTAAAAATGCAAAGGTGTAGCAAATTGCCTCAAAGTGCCAGAAAGGCCTCGGACCTCAGAGGGTTAATGTGACAAACAACATGGTTAATAGTGCTTAAAATAAAACATAAAGTGCTTAAAAAACATCTTCAGTAAAATATCTTCAGATTTGTGCCTGTCATGTTTGCCAGCTGAGACGATAAGGTGTCTCAGAACTGTCTGCAGATGAAGATTCTGATGAAGATCCTAAGTTGATAGCCACAGCCTATCATCCAGTTGATGTTGCGGAGTCTCTATCCTGCACTGGTCCACTTGCACTTGGAACTGACAAACTGCCCGACTGATGGCAGCATGCATCCTTTCCAAACCCGACTTGGAACCAGGCATCCACCCTTGGAATTTCATACAGTCCCGATACCAACCTCTGATCCACATCTGCAACAATTTGTCAGGGTGGATCCGACATTTTCAGAATTGGTGAACTGGTAAACAGCACGTCTCACTGCCCACCAGTGTCACGGTCAGCTTTTTTGGTTTGCCCTTCAAAAGGTTGGAAAGGGGGACAGCGGCCGAGCTGAGTATAACCCTGTCCTAATTAAGTCCGGTGTCTCGGCAGGACAATTTGGCCTATCAATCACCAACAATGCTACCTAATGAATTATAACCTCAAGGACAGACCAAAAACTTGTGAGACTGGGCTCCAAATAGCTAACATGTGTACAAATGTCAGAGTGGATAGCCTAAAGTCAGATTTTAAATAGAACGAACTATTTCCCAGAAATGACTCGTCTTGCTTGAATGTTACCTCCAAAAGGTCACTCAGCAGGATCTTCTGCCTTCTGGGCACCTAGGTGTCCCTCAACACAAAATAATAATCCACTCACTGGGTATCCTGAATATATGCAGCCATGTTCTTATTTAATAAATGAAGGATTTCCGCTTTTGAAACACCTAAGCACTACTGCCTTGATTTTTTTTTCTTGATATACATTCTTGACTGTGGGCTTTACGTGTACAATAAGCAATTCTATGTTAAACTTAGTTTAACCTTAGTTTTACATTTAGTTTAACCTATATTACACTTGGTTTAACCTAATATTTTGCATTATACACCAGCTAATATGCTTTTAATCCTCAGTAGCCTATATGGGAAATTATTAGATATGGATACACAGTGTTTTGGAATGAAGCTATTCATATATTTGACCCCTGAAGGAGAATTAGCATGTTTTGTAAGATGTAGTCATGATGACAAAAGAATAAGTCATGTCTGATGTTTTGGAGGTGTTCACTGGAGCTTTTCTGGCAGCTCATGGGGCCCCAACACCTTACTAAGACATTTTATATTAACCTAAAGTCCAAGATGTGCATTCATTACTTGCTTTATTATTTTAAGGTAATTACCTGTTTTCAAATATTTGAAGAAAAGAGAGGGTCGCTGGTCAGTGGCATCAGCAAAGCAGAATTGCCTTGTCACTGCTGTAGAAATGATAAATACTGCAAACTGTGCTGTCAAGCTCTTTGCCTGATTAGACAAAGAAGGACTAAATCAATATTGAAATTATGGCATAGAAGGATAATGTTCATTCACTTAATTATTCTGTAAAAAAAGGAAAGTGCTGATTAATTACACTCAGTATGAATCACAGTCGATCCATCAAATGTTTATTATGGAAGAAAACTAATGAATGTTAGACCACTTCATTAAACAACAACTGAAGGATTATGGTTTAATGCACATTTAAGACAATTTTCATGAATTTTCTTTTTTCACCATGGTATGCATTGGGTTTTACATACACAGGAAATATCAACACTATATTATAATTGTCACAATTAGTAAAGAAATAAGAGTGGAATTTGCATCGCATACCAGCTGCTGTTCTTTTGAAACCTCCTTAACCCTTTAACAAGCACATTTTAATGTAAACAAATCCGGTATAGCACCCAACAAAAACACTTGGTTTGTCCAAAAACCTTGTGGAAGCAAAATCTGTCGAGTCATATTTCCATTTGAAGTGGCAATTGTTCCCAAAAGATCTTTGTTAAACCTCAAGCATAGATTACCAGGACATTTCAAGGTGACTCGGTGTGCTAAATTTATTATCAACAAATCTCCAAAACTACAACTGGACACAATCTTCATGCCAGGCTTGCCAGAAAAGATGCACTCAAACACAAACATAAGAGTTTGAAGTGCCAGAAGAGACCCCCTCCCTCAAACACAGTCCATCACATGTGGTGCCATAGAATCTCCCATTAGACTTTCATAGACAAGACTTGGCATCCCTGCCCTAAGCTCAAATAAAAATGTTCAAAAGATTCAAACTCCCACTGGGGATTGACTGGTAATGTGGGACTGTCCTAGAAATCTTTTTGAGATCATCATGTAATCAACTGCCACGATATTTCCAATTGACGTCTGACCTTGAACACTTTTGCTGAAAAGCAAAGACCTGGTAAGAATCTTCCAGCAGGACAATAACCCATGGGCTGTAGCGAGGAACCCAAGTAGAGCTACTGAACCACCTGGAAAGATTTTGAATGGATCAGTGGTCTCTTTACATTGCTTCTGCTGTAGTAGCGTCATCTGTTTGCAGTAACATTATCTTTTTTCACTGCTCTACCCCACAGCCATATTGTCCATCTTGGGGAATGCTGCCGTCCTGATCACGTTCGCTCGGCGCTACAGTCTCCTGAAAGCCCCAGAGCTGCTCACTGTAAACCTGGCTGTGACTGACATTGGTATGGCCTTGAGTATGTACCCTCTGTCCATCGCCTCGGCCTTCAATCATGCCTGGATTGGAGGCGATCCTGCCTGCCTGTACTATGGCCTGATGGGAATGATCTTCAGTGTGGCCAGTATTGTTACACTGGCCGTCATGGGCATGGTGAGATACCTGGTCACAGGAAACACTAGCAAAGGTACTGATTTTCAATTGACTGCATTCCACAACTTGGACAAAGTTTGGATTGCCATTTAAAGGTTTTCTTTAAGACTGTTTTTCCTTTGATTAATTGATTTGATAACCAATTAATAATTGTTAATGATAATTGTTACATATTATTGAAAAAAAAACACCTACAGTGCTCATAATATGTGAAATTATTATATCAAAACTGAGATATCTAACATAGATAATTACAAAAAATAAGACCCAAATAACCATTTTGCGCTTCAGTGTCTAAATGGATCTAAAGCTGTTATTTTAAATACCTTTTTGAATATCCTGTGAATGTTACCAACAGTATGGATTCAATTTCAATGTATAAAAATCATTCAGTATGTTGAGTAAACCACGGCTGGAAAAGGATGAGAGACGAAAGAATAAACATTGCCATGATTGCTTATTTTTTGCGCTTGAGACGTGATTGCTGAGCATGAGCGCATTGATTAACTTCAGTTACACCTCATCATGTTTTCACCGTTTATTTTCTTCAGTTTGTTATTTGTTGTTCCCCTTCCAAGAGCATGCCCACTTGCCACACAGCATGCCAAATGAAGATAAATTAGATTTGGCAAGTGCTGAGTGTTATGGAATATGTTATTTTCTTCGTTAAATGCGAGGCTGGTAGGTATGTGATAGCTAATTTACTTATAAGATATATGTTGGGTGAAGTGAAAACTGGAAAAACAAAAGGAATGAGACATTCTGGGGCTCAGATAGCTTACAGCAAGAATTGCAGCAGAATAGTTGGCAGCCCTAAATATGAAGAAAACAGCCAAAAAGGGTACAACAGGGTGTCAAGGTCCAGTCCTTGAGGGCCGTTCCAGCAAAGTTTGGTGAATTTCCAAATGGACATCATCTCTCCAGGACCACAGTTTGTCCTACAGGCCAAACAGATGGCATAAAATCTCTTATTAATATATCTATTTATAATTTTATGTGATGTATGTTTATTGAGCATCATGATACTGAAACATTTTCATAGTCATCCCAACCATATACAGTGGAACAGCATAAATAAACAATATTCCTTCATGGCCTCATTGAAATATATACACATGGATTTTGTTCACAATACAGTAGGGGTAAAATAGTGATTTTATTTTCTTAAAAATCTAAAATATTAACACCTGATATGTCATTTTGTCTTTTAACAAAAACAGAAGGTCAAAGAACTAGCATAAGAAATCACTGGTCATTTGTCAAATAATGGGTAAAATAATGGAAAAATGACATCCGTTATAATCAGTTACAAAAAGTGCACAAAATAAGGAATGCATGCTTTGAAAAACCAACATGTCTTTATCATAGTGAGATATCATTGTTGCCCAGCAGCTGTTCTTCTGCCAGTTAGTCTGGATCTCTTGTGAGGGGTACTGCTGTTTCAATTACAGGGATTTTTTGGGCCAAAAATGTGGTTTTCTCTGACAGGAGGCTGTCTCTTGGTCATCTAATTTCACATATTCACATCATATTATATCAACAACAACAGACTGAAAAGTTAATTTTAGAGAAGAAAGGTAGTCATTTTTTCCACGGCCATCCTCAGATCATCCTCAGGCTTTTTGTAGCCATAAACCTCAAGGTTCTGAAACGGTTCTCAATGACACATTGGCTCGTATTCTATTCAAAGATGTTCACTTGCATAATAAAGCAACATAACAAAATACATACTGCTATTGCCCTTGCCAAGTGGGCCAAATAACACAAAATACTAAAAACTGCCAATAGCTGTGAAGTATAGACAGTCAGGTCAGATATAGACAGTATATTTAAAAAGCAAACTCCACACCATGAGAAAAGGTAAGTTAATTCCTTTTTCCCACTCTTTTGTTTACTGGCGAAAACAAATACATACTGCTTTGTCATTCTACCTCCTAATTAGATCAATGAGACTGGATTAATTAATTGCATTAATTTAAACACTAACTAGGTTTAATTCAGTCATAGACAAGAATGGCCAACTGCTTTCAACCCTGGAAGAGCAGCTTGACAGATGAGTAGAGCTCTTCCAAGAGGTTCTGAATAGACCACCACCAGCAGAGAAGCCACACATTCCTAAGACCAGGACACCACTAAAGATCAAATGTGACAGACCAACAAAAACTGAAATAAAAGCTGCAATCAAACAACTGAAATCCAGCAATCTGCTGGCCCTGACAATATTCCACCTAAAGCCATTGAAGCTGATATAAACACATCTACAGATATGCTCCATAGCCTCTTTGGGAGAATTTGGGAGGATGAAAAGACACCCACCGAATGGGCAGAGGGGCACATAGTGAAACTACCAAAGAAAGGTGACCTAAGGAAGTGCAACAACTACCGAAGGATTACCCTACTTTTAGTGCCCAGTAAGGTCTTTAATCGGGTCTTCCTCAACCGTCTTCAGGAAGCTGCAGATAAGAGGCTCCGGGACCAGCGAGCAGGATTCAGGAAAGATCGTTCATGCACAGACCACATAGCAATGTTACGTATAAGCATTGAACAGTCTATTGAATGGAACACGTCCCTGTACATGAACTTCATTGACTATGAGAACGCTTTTGACAGCTTAGACTGGACAACACTATGGCAACTAATGGAACACTATGGAATCCCCACCAGGATCATAAACCTAATCAAGAACTCATATGACGGCACCTCATGTAAAGTCATGCATGCAGGCCAGCTTTCCCGGAGCTTTGAAGTCAAGACGGGTGTCAAACAGGTATGTCTTCTCTCACCATTCCTCTTCCTCCTCTCAATTGACTGGGTGATGAAGGAAACAACTGAGGGGAAGAGAAATGGAATCCAGTGGACAATGTGGGAGCAGCTGGACAATCTGCAATTTGCGGATGATATAGTTCTCCTTTCACATACACAGACACAAATGCAAGAGAAGACAGACTTTCACAAACTGCAACAAAACTTGGTCTCACTCCCGGTATAACAAAAACACAAGTGATCAAGATCCACTCCAAAACCAGCAACCACATTTTCATGAATTTCACTGCCCTAGAGGAGTTAGAAGCTTTTACCTACCTAGGCAGTGATGTGGACACCACTGGAGGGATTGGTGCTGACATCAGAAGCAGAATTAACAAGGCTAGGGGGGTGTTTAACACGGTCAGAAAGATCTGGAGCTCAGGAAACATCTCCACCAACACTAAGATACGCATCTTCAAATCCAGTATGAAACAGGTGATGTTGTATGGATCTGAAACATGGAGAACAACCAAACACACAACAAACCGGCTGCAAACATTCGTCAAAACCTGCCTCAGAAGGATATTAAACATCTGGTGGAATGACAAAGTGTGCAATGTGGACCTGTGAAAAAGAACAAGTCAAGACCCCATAGACTTACAAATCTTGAAGAGACAGTGGAGTTGGATTGGTCACACCCTCAGAAAACCTGCCACAAACATCACCCATCAAGCCCTAAAATGGAACCCCCAAGGGAAAAAGGTCGTCCCAGGAACAGCTGGAGAAGAAGTGTAGAGGCAGAAATGTCCGAGAGGGGGCTCAACTGGGGAGAGCTTGAGCAAAAAGTCGTCAATAGAGTGAAGTGGAGGATATTCATCAATGGCCTATGCACCCAAAAGGAGCAAAGGGCTTAATCAAATAATCAATCAAGCTGAATCACTTAAAGATAAAAACATCAGATTATCTAATGAAGGCACCATCTGGTTGCCTTATACAAGCAACCAAGGTAATCTTTGTCATTTATGTCACAATCGCGCTGGGTGAAAAGAAATGTCAGAAGAAAAAACTGACCTTTTGTATTGTAGCAATGACATGGACTGCAGTCCATAGGTAATAGGGCATTAGATTTGTACACGTCATCTTTTATTTCAGGGTAAGGACGTCCATATCAGGTCAACCATGTTGTTTCTTGGCCAGCTGAGCATCATTGTGACATTAGGGAGCCATAAAGTCTTAAATTGATTCTAATTGTTGTGTATTCTGTTGCTAATATCTCTCAGCATACAATAAATGTCAGGGGAAAAAAAATTGTTTAAAAATGTAAATAAAAATAGATACAGTTAAACATCAGATGTGTCAAAATCATCTTTATGAAGCAAGTAAACACTAAAGAATTGCTGAATTGAATTTTTTAAATTGATGGTTGGGTTAAATTGATGTAAAGTTGATGTAAAGTTTTTAATACACTCATATTGCCTGAATAGGCAAACCGTTATTTTAAAAAGACACTCAGTTTAACTCAGTAAGACGCTGCTAATGACCTGACAACAGGAACAGGCGATATTTAATTTAGAGCATTTGGATTCATGAAAAACATATTCTTTTCTCACTTTAAGTATAATTTTACTTAGTCCTTTTCAGTCAAATATGTAAACTGTCTAAGCATTTTTAATGGCGTAGTTGGATCAAGTGTGTTGCGAAACCAGGGACCAGGGAATGGGAACCACTAGCATGGGCTTTTGGATACTGTTTTCTTTTGCCGTCATTGTCATCAATGTCTTTCTATTTATTGCAGGTAACAAATTTCAAAAAAGGACCATAAGTATTCTGATTGCATTCATCTGGCTTTACTCACTGTTGTGGGCAGTGTTCCCTTTGCTGGGTTGGGGAGGATACGGACCAGAGCCATTTGGCTTGGCCTGCTCTGTGGACTGGGCTGGCTACCAGCACTCCTTGAATGGTTCTACATTCATTATGGCCCTGGCTATCTTGTGCACCATGATTCCATGTGGAGTCATCTTATTCTCCTATTCTGGCATTGCCTGGAAACTCCACAAGGCCTACCAGACCATCCAGAGTCATGACTTGCTGCCCAACTCTGGTGGTGTTGAAAGGAAAGTCACACTGGTAAGTTCCTTTTTTTTTCTCCTACCATCTGTCTTAGAATATCATGTCTGTTGTCTGTACTTCCTGCACTTTCATTAAAAATCCATGCTGTAGTGATAAAAGGTGACAGCACCAATGTTTGGACATAAAAAAAAGTTTCAGTATTATTCATTATAAACAAAGTGATAGAAAAAGTATTATTTTCTCTAGAGAAATTTGGCTGGTTATAAGGTTTCATGTCTATTGGCAAAGATGTGTGTGTCATTGCTGTCAGAACAAAACCTCAATTTTTGCACATCTGCTTTGGTTGTTTACTTATTTCATTTTCTAATATTAGTATTTTGCCATAATTTGAAAGTGCGAGCTGTCACTGTGTCAAGATTTGATAGATAATGGACCAATAGAAATGGTCTAAAATGAATTAATATGTATCAAGTCAAATCAAGTCGTTTGTCATGTCAACAATATGCACAGTACACAGTGAAATGACTCAGTGTTTCTCTAGGACAATGGTACAACATGAAAACAAAAACAGTAACACCACAAGATTATACAAGACTACACAAGCGTGGGCAGGACAGACCTGCAAGAGAGAGTGCAATAAAAGACACAAGAGCAACAGTACAGTAATTTATAAGCAGCTGACAGGAGCAATTATAGTACTAGTGAATACAGTATAATGACAAATACTTAATTCTAGCAGCAGAGTTAAGTGTGCAAAGAGATGCAACGATTATGGTAGGCAAATAATTGTGCAAACCTAACTGTGCAATATCAATCCTAATCAGTAGCAGCAACAAGATTTAAAAAGAACAGTAACAAAAATGGGGTATTTGCAATGGCAGATGAGAATTAAGCTTTCTTTGTTTATGCAGAACAGTTGAGCATATAGATGCTGTGTGATTCGGAGAAGGAAGCAGTTCATTTCAGTTCAGAGTGTGTGCATGTGTGTGTATGTGTGTGTGTGAGAAGTACAGTTTGTGATGCAGTTTTTGGAATGCTCTCTATAGTCCCTCTGTAGAATATAGTGAGAACTGGGGGTGGGAGTGCTCCCCTCAGCATCTTCAGGAACTAGAGCCACTGCTGGACTTTCTTGTTGATAGAGCTGGTGTTGAGGGTCAATGTGAGGTTCTCTCACATTGAGCACACATCCTTAGGGGGTGCCTGAGCTCATCGCTGTGGTACGGGAGATATTGCCCCTAATCCTGACTGAGGTCTCCCAGTCAGGAAGTCCAGGATCCAGTCCTTTTTATCCAGGTGGGTGAAGGCCAGGTGAAGAATGGACCAGGGAGGGTGACGGCTGTAATTTTATGTACCTCATATCAAGCCTCTCTAAGCACTTTGTGAGGATGGGTCACTGTAGTCACTGAAGCAGGACACTGGTGACTTCTTTGGCACAGGGATGATGGTGATGGCTTTGAACCACATTAAAAAGATGGTGGTGTGCCAAGAGATATTGAAGATGTCTGGCAGCTGGTCTGCACATCCTCTGACCATATGACAAGCTGCATCTAGGGAGTTGACTCAGTCATGGTCTGGAAGAGGACAGGGTGACCTTCCTGACTACTATGTCATTTAGGATTGAAACTGTGCACAGAAGTGATTTAGCGTATCTGTAAGGGAGGCTTCAAGGCAAGTTGATATGTCTTGCTGCATGTGCCATATATCCCCAGTGTCCTGGAAGTGGATATGGATTTTCTGAGCATGTGCACACTTTGCTGTTCTGATGGTCAGGTGCAGGTTGGCCCTTGCTGTGCTTAGGGCAGCTGTATTACCAGACCTGAAAGCAGTGCCACATGTTCTCAGCAGCCCACGCACCTACACAGTCATTCATGGCTTTTCATGGTTGGGGTGTGTGGTTTTGGTCTTGGAAACAGTAACTCATCACTGCTCTTGCTGATGAAGCCAGCCACTGATGTTGTGTCCAGGTTTGTATAGCCACTGTAGTTTCCAGCCTCTCAGAACATGCGATGTTTGTGTAAACACAGTCCAGTACATGTAGCCCCCTTGTTGGAAAGTCCACATACTGATGGCATATAGGGAGAACTGACTTGAGATTTGAATAGTCAGTGACAATAAATGGTCTATTTGGGTTTGAGTTTTGGCGCACTCTGATGGCTCTGTAAAGTTGGGCCAGTGCAATGTTAGCATTAGAGCTGCGTTGGATGTACATAGTGACTATGAGCACGGTGGTCTCAGTAATACTCAAAAGTCCAGAAGAACAGAGAAGTCAATGGACTCTGTAGACCTCTTCCAAAAGCAGGCAGGGTGTTTTGCTAGTGACAGAAAAATCTCTCCTGACTATCACATGTTTAATGATGTTATGCTTTACGGAGCTGTGCATGAGCAGCTGTTGCTCTGGCCTCGTGTTCACAGTAGTGACTGCCGCTTCCGGGCACTTTTAATTACATTATAATATTACATTTTTCGATCCTCAAAAACATCACAAAAAATCAATTTCAGAACCATACTCTAGACACCTACATGGTTCATGGCCAGTTTGTTTATTATTAACCTTTCATGATTAACCTACTCCCTGCTGGCTGTGACACACTGAAAATATTGTTAACAGCAACTCCTTCAATCAACTCAAGTATTTTTCTGGTGTTTCAGATGGGTGTCCTCATCAGCTCAGGATTCATTGTCTCCTGGACGCCATATGTGACCATCAGCCTCTGGACCATGTTTCACTCTGCGGGGAAGGACAGCGTGGCACCTCTCATCAGCATGCTCCCTTGTCTCTTTGCTAAATGTTCGACAGCATACAACCCCTTCGTCTACTATATCTTCCGTAAAACCTTCCGACAGGAGCTCAGGCAGCTCACGAGCTGCTGCTGGAGCCGCCGCCCAAGGGCTGATCTACCCTCTGCAGAAGAGGAGCACAATCAGTGGAAGGTCTCAGTGATACTCAAAAGTCCAAAAGAAAAGAGAAGTCAATGGACTGTTTAGACCTCTTCTAAAAGCAGCCAGGGTGGCCGAGTTTATGCTAGTGACAGAAAAATCTCTTCAGACTTTCACGTGTTTAACGATGTTTGATGTTTTATGCTATATGTAGAGCATGGAGCTGTGCATGAGCAGTTGTTGCTCTGGTCTCTTATACATAGTGGTGAAAAGATTTTTTCATTGGCATTACAGGATTATTGTGAAAATTATCAAAATGAACGACTCCTGAGGGAAGATAAAAAATATGACATAATTGACATAACAGTGTGAAACAATACCTGGCCAACCAGGCTCAGCATGCTATTAGCTGGAAAAGTCTTTTAGCTGTGATAAAGAAGCATGTTCTGGTTGGTGACAGATGGGGAGCAGATTAGTGATAAATACTAAATTCTACATCTTCCTTATAGAATCATTCAGTTCATCTGGCCTGAGTATGCTCTTGACAGGGGGCTCAAAAATAAACCAGCAAACAAATTCATGTGTTCATCTGTATTTTGTAACAGCTTCATAAGTGTTCTCGGTTGAAACTTTTATTCATATTCATTGATGCACATATGTGTATGTAAAAATATTTACAGCATTTTAAGAAAATATGTGGACTAAATATTGTGCGGTTATATGATTCATCATTTGTTTGTTCAAATAGACCGCTTTCATGATGCTTATGTAGACTGCTATTTCAGTATTTGTGCATATGTTATTGCTGTAAAACTGTAAGTACTGCTGGAGAATGTAGTGCACTTAGCTATCAATATTCATCCGGAAATTAAAAAACACCAAAAATAGCCCATTATACATCAAACCTAGTAGCAAATGACTGGATGCATCATCAAAGTGAACTGTGACTCTCTTCTGATGTACTACACATGGTCTTATCACTCACTGGAAATATGGATCCACATGTAATCCACATTTAATTTATTTAATGCATTTAGTTTTATAACGTAACTTGATTAGCAAACATGTTTAACACTATAAATACTCTGGCACTCTTCTTTGCACTCTCCACTGCTCTGAGGTTTCTTTGTATGTTTTGTGCACGTTAGGGCATTGCTTAAAATTCCAGATTGCACTTTTACCTTGTGAAACTGTTTCTGATTTCCCACCATTTGCACTGTGTTTGCTTGACTCCGAACAACATTTATAGTACGCATGCAAATGTTACCATTGTTTCAATTCTTCTGATGACAATGTGAATTTTAAAGGGAACTGGTTGGTGGTAAATTCAGGTCGGCCCCAAGATTTTGTTCTAACTTTCTGGCTTCTCTAATTAGCCCAAACCAGCATCACAGCAGGGAAGACACTTGGAACAAAATCCTTGGGAGGTTTTTTAATTTCAACCCCCAAAGGTACAAATGATCTCGAAATTTGCAGATGACATGACAGTCATCAGCCTAATCCGTGATGGTGAGTCTAGGGACAGTAGAAAATGTATTTTCTGCATCAATTGAGAAATTTCAATCTTCCACAGAGCTATCGTAGAGGCTATCAGGGACATCTATCACTGTCTGGTTTGGGTAAGCCAACAAACAAGAAGCAATCAGTCTACAAAAAATAAACAGGACTGCAGAAAAGATCACTGGTTCTCCCTCCAGGACCTGCACTGCTCTCAGGTCTGGAAAGAGAGTGTGAAAATCATTTCAGACCCCTCACGTTCAGCTGATGTCTCATTTGAACACCTCCATTCCAGTAGGCATAACATAGCAGTGACAGCCAAAACAAGCAGAAACAAGAGCAGTTTCTTTCCACAGTCCATCAAAATGATGACCTCTTATTTGTAGTCTGGGTTCCACTGTTACTTCTTATTCTTAGTAAAGTTGTGTACTTGCAATATGTGACAATATATATGTATTTATTTACTATGATAAAGGTGTTGTGGTTTGTTGTAATATGTGTGTTAAATGTACATTCTGTGAGTTGTAATGAATACTGGAGTTAAATTCCTTTAGTGGCACCTGGGTTTTGGGTGTTCACACAATTCACACAACCTAAATTATGTATGTCTAAGCACAGCCATAGCAAAAATTGAACAGAGAATTTACTATATTTCTTTTTTTTTTATCATTTCTTTTACTCAGGAGCATTGGTGAGGTCAAGTATTGAAGTTGGATGATTATTTCTGGATCACAAATGCTACTCCAAAACCCATTTAATGGTACTCCTCACTCCAAAGAACATAATTTCACTGCTCCACATCCCAGTGCTAGGGCTTTATACCTCTCTAGCTGATGCCTCTGTGACTCTGTGAACTTATCTCCTATTACAAACCTCTGCTCTTACTACTACCACTAGCTATTCACTAGTTCCCAGAATTATGGGTAGCTTTTTCATAAAAAAGCCCCCCAGCTTTGGAATGGTTTTCTGTTTATGTGTTATGTTCAGGATTCTGTCATGGTAATTATTTTGTAATTCAGAAATTATTTCCTCTCATGACATTAAAGATCGAGATCTCGGACTTGAAGATTTGAAGAAAACTGGGATGTTGGTGCAGTCGTCTCCAGGGCTGGTGCATCCATACAGGCAAACTAGACATTTGTCTAGACAGGCACTTGAGAAATTGCAGTAAAATGTAATAAATTATTCCCCGTGAGGAACTTTTTTTTTTCAGTTGACCGAGTCTCTCGCAAGATCATTCTGAAAGTGCAGAAGGAAGGAGGACTGTGTCAGTCGTTGTTCAGGTTGCCCCAAACTCCGCACCATCCTCCACTAACCACCCCCCACCAAAGACCAAATGACCAGTTCAACTCAGTCAGAGGCCTGAAATCCCATGGTTTTGAGAAGAAGAGTATTTTTTTAATCCTTTCCTAATCCTTTTGCTAAAACAAAGATGTGAATATGAAGGAAGCCTTGATTTAAAAACACGGACACATTTGATCAGGCAGGGTTTTTGTGAATGGACAGCCTGCTTCTTAATATTAAAATACACCATGTTTAACTCAATATCCATGGACCACTATTTGGTGACCCATTAATTTGATGACACTTTATATTTTAAACCATTTTTAGCTCTTGTCTTTCTATTGTTTATCTCTTATAGGCTCCCACAGAGATCACGCCATGTGTTTATCTTTTCTTATCCTGGACACTGCAGTGACTGTGCAGGTTTGTCTGGGGTGTTGTTTGTGTTTTGACCCAGCCTTGGACTGAAGCTGGGAGTGGCAAAATGTCATGTGCCGTTCTGGTCACCCCACCACTCTCACACTATCACATGTTTGCTGACGCTTAGTGGGGGGCACCGATGTCTCAGGATGCTCTCGTGTCTGTGGTACCACCAGCTCTGTCCTTTTTATCTAGGTCTGCCAGAGTCACTGCACTCTTTACATTTATATTTTGTACAAAACTCATTTTTTCAGAGAAAACGCTGCCCACCAGTTGACAGACCCCATCAGGGTCTCTTGCTCGCCTGTCCTAATCAGTTCAAACACAATGGATAACCAACTTGTGCTGCACATCCCTTACTACTACTATTCACGCAGACTCCAATGAAGGGTGTTGCTCCTGTTTACAGACTTTAATTGATTGTACCGCTGTTAATTATAAACACTATTGGTCACTAGTGGCTATGAGTGTATACTTCTGCCTCTTATTTAACTTTAGTCATCTCAATTATGATATCCATTTATTCTCTCTTGCTACCTGGTGTCATGCTTTTTTTTTGCTGAGAGATGGCCACTGAGGCATGTTAGAATAATGGATTTAAAAATAATTCGCTGCAGGGTGTTTAGCTGCATTAGCCAGGGTCACTGAATCATACGTCCACACTCATCAGAGCTGTAAGTGTTTCTATTTCATAGAATGTAACGGTGTAAGCAGACTGCCGTTTACTGAGGATGTATTGTTCAAATCAAGAGCAGGTAAAGATTTTAGATACCTCAGGGCAATGCAAGATGAATAATGACATTTACCTCCCTTCAGTCCTGTCCTCTGAGCATAGAGAGGGAAAAACTATGCAACAAAAAATATAAAGACAGTATTGTGTTAGCCAAGATGTTCTTAAAAATGCAACACACACACACACACACACTTCATTGATCAATCATTATGATGAGTGTACTACTGTATTGTTTAAGACTGTACGTACAACCCTGCTTTGACCTAAACATTTAGTCTGCATTGGAGGCAGATCAGTATAATTACAATGACATACTGATATTTTTAACATTAGCTTCGCATGGGGACATTAGTTTCCCTAAGGATTCTTACTAAAAGGATTTCTTATCCACAAATCACTGGTCCTTTATTTCAGCTACATGCAGCGTCAACTCAGCATAGTTTTTCAAAATCAATAGTTTAATAGTGTAAGGTAAACCTTTACCACTGCACAAAGCTATCAACCTTGCCATTACACCACATGGCTTGGCTGTGCAAGGTTTGAAGACTCTACCAAGAACCGTATTCACATAAGAGACACAACTCATGTGAAATGACTGCGGTGGCATGGGGAATGTTAAATAGCGCCATAGAAAATATAGAAAAATTCAAAACATTAGAACTACCCCAGCTTTTCCACTGAAA
>JBBIGA010000153.1:7851169-7876433 GCA_037576975.1 Alestes dentex | reverse complement strand
CTGGCCGGGAATTATACAACAAAAATAATTACCACTTGGACTCCAACCCAGACAATCTTTCCCGTTACACATGCATGGCACATCCCACTAGTTAGGGATTTTGGGAACAAGGAAGGGGCAAGAGCTCTGGTTTGGTGGGCATTACAGGTGAGGGCCGCATCTGAAGGTGTCCTTCTGCTGGTCACAGAAAGGGGGTCAGTTCTCCCCCTCCCCACTTCGAGCATGGCCAGGACACACTCCAGGGTGGCGACCATCTCTCACAAGCTTTTTGCAGCCTTCATGCCGACTACTCTCCAGCTGGCAGGACCCTCAGAAACCGGTTCAGGGCAACAGTCTTGGTGACTTCTTCAGTGGAAAAGTCTTTGGCCTGCGTGTTGTGTGGAGCAGCCCATCCATTTGGCTCCTCAGCACTTTGTTCGGGTGGTAGGACCACATGTGAAATTCAGCAGCCACTCTGCTAGAGGAAAAACATAATGGGTTAGTATTTCCTCTTTAAGAATGTGGTAGCTACCAGCATCCTCCTCGCTGAGGGCATAATAAGCACACTGCTACCATCACACAGAAAATGTCCTGAATCAAGATGCCATTAGATGTTTCTTGAGAGAATAGAACCATATAATGGTTTTGTGTTATATCAGTATCAATAAAACCGCCTGAACATAGATGCATTCACTTTGCCAAACAAGCTCTTATTTTCTTCCCCTTTTCTTGTAGCAATTTTGTCGATCTTGGGGAATCTGCTTGTTCTTGTTATGGCATACAAGAGATCTTCCCACATGAAGCCTCCAGAGCTTCTGAATGTGAACCTGGCAGTGACGGACATCGGTGCAGCCATCTTCATGTACCCCCTGGCTGTGGTGTCATCTTGGAACCATGCCTGGTTAGGGGGCAGTGCCACTTGTGTCTACTACGGCCTGATGGGATTCTTCTTTGGAGTGGCCAGTGTGGCCACCCTAACGGTCATGGCTGTAGTGCGTTTCTCTGTGTCCCTGACTCTGAAGTCATCTAGTGAGTACTTCAAGCTTCCATCCTTAGAACCTATTTCACATTTACCTGCTTTTTGTTGCCTGCCTGAGGATAAATGTTACCAAGTTGAGACAAAAAGGAACAAATGTTAAAGTATAATGATTTAGAATAAATGAAAGTGCTCCTAAATAATACAACTTAAGGTTACAGAACTCTGTTTCCATAACCACAGCTTGGGCTGAAGTATACATGGATTTCCCTACTCCCATAATTCCTGTCATTTCGAGTGGGGAGGTAGTGGAACTGCACAAATTCTCTCCTTCATATGCCAGTACCAGAGATACCAGGGATTACTTTCATTTAATAGGCCTTTTGAGAAGGTATATGACTACACAAGAATGTTTGTGTTTTTCTTATATTTTATCTTTTCTTATGATTTTTTGAAATCCCTTATGAGAAAAATATTAAAGTTCCAGCTTGACCATGTAGTTTTTGAAAATATGAGCCAAAAGGCCTCGTAAATTAAGGTCATACCTGGTACAAACATTGGAGGGAGAGAAGTTGTTACAAAATTCAGAACTTCATTGCCAGTAATCACTATTTTGCTACTTTGCAATGCTTTGTTCAAAATACATTTCTATTTGTTTGACCTTATCTGTTTAGTATTTACTATTATTAGAGAACTGCAGAAAAATGACATTCTTTCACTTAAAAGGCTAAAAATGTGTTTAAATCATTCTGCCCTAATTGTTCGTTAACAGTGCTATTTTTTGGTAATCCATGTTTAACGTACGATGTGCATGTCTCAAACAGTACTAACATATTTGTTTAACTAGACTCACCTTTTCTGAAATGGACCTCTTCATCTCTAAAATTTACTGCATTATTTTATCAGTGTGAACTTTTGGAAATAACTTAACTGAGCTGAAGAACAGGCTTTTAGCCATTGGACTAGCCTTAACATCATAGATATAGAGCTCCAAAGGGAAACACCAATTTCTTTCACCTGACAAAATAGTGCAGTTCACGCCTTAATGGCTTTAATGGCTTCTATGCATATGCATCACTTTCTGGCTGCAAAAAAAAAAAATCACTTTTTCCACACAGACAAAGATTTTAAACGAATAACCGATTAATAGACTTTGTGACTCATTTCTGACTTTTCAAAATAATGTGTCCTCACCTTTTAATATTTGCATTTTAGTATTACTAAAATCAAGTACTAAGGACCATATCAAACCTATCAGTATTGAATTTGTCCACTCTTTGCATTTGTGTACCCTACTGCTTTCTTATAATCTTAAATGCAAATAATTACAGCTGTGTTCTCCAAAGAAAAACTGTTTTCCTTCAAAGAGACACCAACACTCACACCGGCAACTACCCAAATACACCTTAGCTGCCTTTAGATTTCTGATGTGCATCTAAAATGGCTAAAAGGAATATTTCCGAGGAGGTTAGATAACTGTATCTAAATGGTAAGATAAAACATAATATAGTTCCTGTGAAGTCAAAGGAAAAGAAACGGAAAATCAAAAACTAAAATAGACAGTAAAAGGGGTCTCCTACAAACATGTAAAACCTGGTAGGTCACACCTTCAGGTAAACAGAACGTAAAGCTTTCATCTTTCAGTGACAGGAAAAAAATCAAACTTTTGAAAAACTCCACTGTAATGCAAAGAATGCCGTACCAAATACTGAAAATGTTGATATTATATTTGTCAGTTACAACTTCTGTGTAATTTCCTGTTAAATGTATGTTCTCTGCTTTTGTCCTGACATTAAAAATGAATAACTTGTACTTAATATTGCTCAGATATTGCATTTTCTAATTTCTAATCTGTTGTTCTGCAATACATCATAATTGCAGATACTGCAGACATAGTGCTGATGGAATATACATGTTGCTTTGTCCAGGCTGACCTTGTGCTGGACATTTTTTCAGGAGGATATATCACATCAAATTATGTTTTCTAAAAAAGCTAAACAGAAACACTTCTGATTATTTACACTATTTAAAGACTATGCAGAGCCACACACATCAGTAAAACATATAGGACAGATGGCTAAAAATGTTTAGCATGAGGTGTTATTCACATGAGTTGAAAGTGCAGTTCTGCCTCTTATCTCTTTACGCCACACGCTGCCTCTTCTGTGCCTGTTTGTGTTTAGAGGAGAAGATCAGTAAGAGGAGGGTGCATGTGCTGCTGGTCGGCATATGGCTGTATGCGCTGTTATGGGCTGTTTTCCCTTTGCTGGGCTGGGGCAGGTACGGCCCTGAGCCGTTCGGCCTGTCCTGCACGCTGGCCTGGGGCGAGATGAAGGAGCACAGCCCGTCCTTCGTCTTAAGCATGTTCTCCATGAACCTGGCCATCCCAGCCATCATCATAATCTCCTGCTACTTTGGTATCGCCCTCCGGATCTATCTCTCCTACAAATCCATGGACAATGGCAACCTGATCTCCAACACTGTTAAGATGCAGCGCCGGCTCATGGTGGTGAGTCAGAGATTCATCAGTCGTATCTATATTTATTCATCTGTGTCACTGAAATGGTATGTTTACACTAAAAGGAACATTTATTTAAACAAATTGCATAATTAACTGATCAATTTCTGTACATTTTTGCACAATGTAGAGGGCAGTTAGTGCTTTCATGCAGTATAATATAATCAAAGACAAAATAATTGGAGGTATGAGACCTGGTTATAATGGTGACAATATACACATAAAAATGAAACACTTTTCTCATAAGGTAATAAGTATTGGGATAATAGATACCTTGCAAAATTATGATGAAAATATGACATTTTTTCTATTGTTGTTTTGCCTTTAAAAAAAATAAAAAATAAAATAAGCAGCCCTTGGGTCTATAAGAACTGTTTTGGTTTTTTTACTGGAGTATAAATGTAATGTAAGGCCAAACACTCTTCATCATCTTTCAGCATGTGCAAGGTTAGAAAATACACAAAAGAACTGAGACAAAAGGCTGTGGATCTTCATCAACCAGACAATGCCCTTGAGCATCACATTACATCTGAAAAAGAACTTCCACAACTAGGGAAATAATTAAGGAGTTTCAACCATCCATGTGATGTTTGAAACAGCAAAAGAAACAAATATATTCACCCCAGAAAATGTTCTGTAGTTGTTTTCTTTGAACTAAGAATCATGAAAAGGCTCAGTTTCTCTTATATTTCCAGTACAAGAGCAGGCTTATTTTATTTAACCTTTTTGCCCATTTTTATTAAGGCTGCCGTTAATTCTGTGTTTATATGTGTCTCAAACGCATGTATTAGTTGTCAGCCTTATACTTCCATCAATAACAACATTAAGTGAAGTGTCATACTACCCAAATATCCTCAACTCTGAGCCTTGAATCCAGTTTGTGGTCTTGAATCACACCCAGCAATTACAAAATCAAGGAGAAGAAACTCGATTCAAGGTCTGCATTTGAAGGCCTCTTCAAGCAAACTTGTAAAGATATCATGAATCTGCGGTTGTTGTGAGATCCGAGCCTTCTCCTTTACAGTATACTAATTTGTTCTGCATCGTGTAGCATGTGCTCATGATATTCATTTTGCATGGTCCATTATGAAGAACAGTTTAGAACACATTTCCTTCTTATAAAGCAATTCTTTTGTGTAGAATGAGAAGATACGGTCCTCAGATTATTCAGATAATGCATGGAGTATGGTAGAGGACAAACACAGAACAATAACTTACTGATCTCAAACACAGAGCCTGGACCACCCCCATTGAGCCTTGTTTTAGCAATTACTGGTAGCATTTTTTGTTTGGAGTTCCTTGTTATGAGGCATTTTTGGAAATGTTAAATGTTCATGTAATGTTAATATTCATGTTTAATATTCATGCAAAGGTCATGGGTTGAGAGCTATTAAGCGGCAAACGAACAATCAGTTCTTGAAGCTACGGAAACATGGAATGATGACATCCACATGATGTTTTCCTTTACATTATGTGCAAGGCTGGGTTCATGTGACTTCAAATTCCCCAGATCCCAATCTTATCTAGCATCGTTTCATGAAGGCCCTACCTTGAACTTACAGGACTTAAAAGATCTGTTGCTTATACACCACAACACACCTTCAGCTCCAATGCTACATTGTGGAATCCATTCATCATTCATTCCTCTTAGAAGTTATGGCTAATATATACACACACACACTCACTGATCACAACAACAGTTCTGTTGTACAAAGTTAGAGACTGTTGCCATGCATAAGCATCTTCTAGTGTTTCACCTGCTGGAGAACAAAGGAGACAGATATGTTTCAGCTACCAGGCTTTTAATTAGCACACATAAATGATCACACATCACTCCTGTTTCATCTACATTGGCTCCCGGCCGAATTTAGAATTCAGTTGAAAATCCTAGTACTGACTTTCAGAGCCCTGCACGAACAGGCTATTCAGTACATGTCAGGCTTTCTGAGCGTTTCTCGAATGCTCAGAAAGGGCTGTTTGTTCTGTTTTATTCTGTTATTCTGTCCTTGTGACTTTTGTCTGGGAAAGGCACTATATGCATAACCTTTACTTACCTGCGTCTCCCCTTTTAGTCGAGGTTTTGTCGAGAAAAGGTACACTTCGCTCAGACTTGCTATCATGCTCATGTTTATCTGCTACTGAACTTTTATTTAGTTTGAGAGAACAACTTTTAACATCTCCTGAGCAATTAAAGAGCAGTGTCCAGTAAAATAGGCATTCTAACATATTTGATGGTTCCCTGAGTAACTGAATAAGTAAAAAGAATACCCTTAAACCTTTTATCATCTTGTTTTTGTAGATTGCCATCCTGATCAGCTTTGGTTTCCTTGGTTGTTGGACCCCCTATGGGATAGTGAGCTTGTGGTCCATCTACTACTCAAGTGCCTCCATCCCTCCTCATATCAGCATGCTGCCCTGCCTCTTTGCCAAGACCTCCACTGTCTACAATCCCCTTATCTACTACATCTTCAGCAAGACTTTCAAGCAAGAGGTTAAACTGCTTCTGTGTCTGTGCAACAAATCTGAGATGTACCATCCCTCTCGGCCAAATTATGCATCAGAGAATACCATCTACCTGGTGTGTGAAAGGAGCAAACTATCTGTGGACCTTGAACAGAGCAAAGAAATTGAGACACAATTCAACTCTAAATCCCAGTGAACTTTCTTAATGTAGTCATGGAATTCAAATCAATAGTAAATCACTGTCTGCAAAGTTGCAATTTTTTGCATAAAGGGAAAAAACAAACCATACAGTGCAAGAATCTACAAAGAAATAGTTTGTTAAATAATATCTAATCACGGCACAAATCAAGATATTCAAGAAGAAATTCTTTTATTCGGTTTTTTGCCCAACTGTTACTCATGACATCTTCTGTGCCATATCATCTTCATCCTTCATATAGTAGATAGAAATAATTACAAAATTCTCCAGTTTTATTAAAGAACACAGATGCCTAAAACTGCGCCCATTCATGATGTTCAGCCGGGCCCAGTTTGCACTTCTGACACACCTGTTCTCATGGCTATGTTTCCACCTATTTAAATTCACAGTCATGTTTTTTTCTGTTGAAGGCCACTGAATATCTGTGAAATATACAGAAGATACACATCCACACATTTTGTCTCTGCTGATTCAAGAATAACTTTCCTTAACTCTGCAGATTAACACCACAAAGGTTCCGCCTTACTATTATTGCAAAGCATGCCTGAGCAGTCTCCTCGTGATGAAGAAGTAGAACAAGTCAGGGGAAATGTCTTTCGTGGAAAAAAAAATACACATTTAAGAAATGCTGTATCCTGTGCATAGACTGTGGAATTTTATCATCACCCAAGGAATAAAGCATCAGATGACCTAAAGTGTCTAGAGCATTAAATGAGAATGATAGAATAACACCATTCATATCCTACACTCCAGGCACTAGAGTGTGTCTGTGTGTCTACTGAAATACAAATCCGGCGCATATTACTGTTTGTATTGCTGTTATGTGCATGTGCTTATTGTATCTTTTGGCTTCATAACAAATTGAATGCATACTGGATCGTTTAGAGGAGTGCAAAATGTGCAGTGAATTTTTGATATTGTTTTTTCAGGGTCAGCAGTTGAGAGTGCAAACTGACCTGCAGTACAGATGCATAAATCACAGGCGTGTGCTAATGGCAGTAGTAATGTAATGTCTGTGGATCACTGATTGCATTTGACAGTTCAGCCAGATAATTATAATATTTTTCACTCTGCACTAGTCTGACTCATTTGCTGTGTGAACATTTACTGACAAATTGTACTGAACATCTAAAATATTTTTGTCAAATTTGTTGTGTGCAGCATTCAACTAAAAGATAGTCTAAAGAATTCTACCTTTTCTTTCGTGAAGAAGCAAGGCTTAAAAATCAGTCTCTCCAAAGAAAATGTAGATGGAATACAGATCCATAGAATAGAGATGTAACCGAATAAAGTTCATTCTATGATCAACAGTGTCCAGATGTGCCTTCCAATCTGTGACTTCTGCTACACTATACGTCCAAAAGTATATGGACACTTGACCATCACGGATGTGAGCTTAGACATCCCGTTGCAAAACAGTTGATATTAATGTGAAGCTGTCTCCCCTTTGATGATATAACATCCACCCTTCTTGAAAGGCTTTCTACAAGATTTTTGAGTGTATTTCTAGCCATATGTGCCAATGTGGTCAAAAGAGCATTTCTGAATTCAGTTTAAATTTCCAGTTTATCTCAAAGGTATTCTGAGTTCAGGGCTCTGTGCAGGTCACTGAAGTTTTCCTACACCAAACTTGTCAAACCATGTCTTTGTGGACTTCATGGGGACACAGTCATGCTGGAATAGAAAAAGGGCCTTCCGCTGAAATGAATTTGGAAGCATGTAATGTGTATTCCATACCATTAACATAACATGACCCTTCACTAGAACTAAGGGGCCGAGCACAAGCCCTGATTATTGTCCATCCTCCATCAAACCATATTGTCAGCACTATGCATTCCGGTTGTTACAGTTCTCCAGGCATCTGCTAAACCCAAATTCTTCCATAAGACTGCCAGATAAGGAAACATGATTCATCACTCTGAACTCCCTATTACCTCCCACTGTTTCAGAAGGATCGTGAAACAAATGTCTACAAACCTTTGGACAGAGTGTATGTCATCTTTAAGATCATGCTTCATGTAATCATAAATACAGTCTACTCGTTTAAAGATGATCAAGCTATTACGAATTATGGTCATTTCCATCGTAAGCCTTAATAGATACCCAAAGTGTAGCTGCAGCAGCCCAGCCCTTGTTTTAATGATCTGAAAACATTTGTAATTTCTTACACCCATTAACTTTCTTTCAACTGCATTTGTGGTTCTGTATTTAAAGCTACTTTCTTTGTTGGGTTTTTTAAAGTTTTCTTTTCATTTCCACTCAAAATTGTCATTAATATTCTACCTCTTGTTTATGGATTTTGGATCCAAACATATAAACACATGGTTTATTGCTCAACTTTCGCGCTTTTGGTTTAACTCTGCGTTTTTAAACACTAAATGATGGACACTATATTTAGTATGTTAGACAGAATGGTTATACGTGTGTTTTTACTGTTTTGAGTATTGTGCTTGTCTTTTTGCTGTTGTAAATCTGTCCACATTCCAAAGCAAGTTATTACAATATGTACAGTAAGCATCATTTACTTTTATTGCCTTGTTTTAAAATAAACACCTACTGCAGTTTTTGCTTGTATTAATGCATTTTCTTGCTTTAAAGTCACAGGAAAATAGCGGTATTGTCATTATACACTGTTACATGGAATTTGCAGCGCACTGTCAATCATTTCACATCACCAATTGATACATTCTACTACTTGGTGGATAACATTTCCTGCCAATGTATTCTGGCATACATGATAAGAAAAAAGAAGTGAATGCTGCAGCCATTCATAGCAGGTGTTCAAAAGAGCACGACAGGCTTTGCTTTTTCTGGGTGGGACCCTCCTCCCTCTCGCCCATCACACAGCATGATGTTACAGAACTCGGGCTTAGCGTTCTCCTCCTAGTGTGTTATATTGCCCAGTGATGCCACATTAGCAGCAGATGCGGTGCCACTTCACGTGACTTGGAGGAAGCACATACAGGCCTTCACCCTCCCAGAGATTTTGGAACATCAAAAGAATAGGCAATAATGTTTTAGAAGTTAGGAATGTGTTATTACTTTCCTTTCATTCTGGCTGTGCGCTTTGTTTCATGAATCTTTCATGAACAGTCCCTCGCCCTCCTACGGTGGAAAAATTGGTGTGTTATCAAAAGAGAACTGGTCCAGACAACAGTAAGGGTTAACCCAAGATAAACCCATGTTGTTCCACTCAGCAGGAAATACATAATTCAGGCAGAGAGGCCTGGTAAACAAGGATCAGTTAAACTCAGCAGGCCACACACCAAATTTGTTCTGAATGACTGTAGTATTTTGCATGTTTATTAACCTCTTTTCTTTCTTCTGTATATAGTTTTTTTCCTTTATCCCTCTGTGTTGAAAAAATGTGAGTCATCTGAGAGGCCCTGAAGACAGATTTGCAAACTACTCCTTTAAGGAACCAAAGATGGTTCTTTAATCTCATCACTCCAAAAAAAAACCCTTCCAGAGCCTTTTCTTTGAAGATTTTAGTGTGAAGTGAAAACAGAAGGCAAGCTTACATAGAAAAACCTAATTTTTATCGGTAACTTTGTAGATGTTTATCTACCCACCAACTTTTTTGTAAAGCCTACACACTCACTCTAACCCTAAATTTAACCCCCACCTTAAACTCTAAACCTGGACCAAATCCTGGCCCTAACACTAACCTTAATCTCAGCCCAGTCCTGGTCCTAATCCTAGCTAGTTCAATTTTAGCATTTATACAGCTACAGGAGGACATCCAACCAAAGTGCCCTGGTATTATCAGTAAGAAAGCACATACTAATATTATATCACCGATAACTTCATTAGTCTTTAGTTGGCTGATAGAATTCCATATCTTAGATACTGGTATCTGCACTTAGTAACATTATTAAAATACCAGCCATGTGAAGGCTACCAAGTGCAATTAAGGGTGTGCATTCACTATGAAACCAAACACCTTTTATTGGTGTGTATTCACTATGAAACCATACATCTTAATTTTATCCCTTAAAATTACCTTACTTTACCTAATACAGGAAATTAAGGAAAATTAAGGGATTTTCAGATTAAGGGGTAAACTACTGAAATTCCCCTTTACTTTTTCAAAATGTCCCCTTAAATAATAGAACCTCCTGAATGAATGCCTTAAATTTATGATTAAGGGGGTTAACACTCATGCCTCAAATCTAATTTTAAGGTAAAATTAAGGGGGTCTGTTTCACAAATTAACAGCCTGTTAATTCAAATGAAGGAGTTTGGTGTATTTTCAGGGGTAAATTAAGATAGGGTTAAGCACATTTTAAGTACATTTTGATAGAGGTTATGGCAGATGGATGTTGTGCAAAAAAAAAAAAAAGAACCTGTTAAACATGTTTGCTTCTGGCAACTGGGGTGACGTGAACCTGTGCAAAGCTATCCTGTTCCTCCAAGGATTTATTCTAATGCTTGAGTTCATCTATCAAACCTTATTACTGAAACTTATCAAAAGTGGATTTTACAGGATAGGTGGCAGGGGGCCTGTGAAATCGACAATGACAGAAAAGTCCATTACCTTTTTACTGACCTCAATATGCCCATGCAATGACATGACACTGTTGATGATGCTGGAGAGAGTGTTAGCTTTTCTTCACACTAGCGACACCCTTCAAAGCGCATTCAGTGCAGAATCCATTCTAAGCCTTTTGCAGTTAGCCGCTCAACGATGGATTTTTAAATCAATTTAAACAGTTTAATTCTCAGCCAAATCCACACTATCAAAACATCTTTGGAGCCATGTGAGCTCTCTGGATGAAGGCCAAATGACCCAGAGGACAGCTCCCATCACAGAGTGACATCAACTAGCAGCATGAGCGTTCTTGCAGAAACACACTGCTGTGCCCACATTCATATCCATTAAGATAATTGCCTTGTTGTCACTTGAAGCCATCTGCATTTCACACTCATCAACTACAGCCAATGGAGAGATAGATCAATATAAAGGTTCGTCAGTGGCTGCCAGATGAACAGTATTAGTGATATTGACCTGCTCCACTGAAAGCTTTTTAAAGAAGGGTTGGACATAAGACTTAAGTCCCTTGATTACCAAAGCTTGTGGCGTGACCTAATGAAGCAATTACTTTTCTGAACTCCAAAGGATGAGCCAAATCACTACCTTTACTGTATTGACAGAATCCTTGGATGAACCGAAGTATAAGATTGGTTCAACCCTTCACTACTAAAAGAAAACTAACTGGGTCGGTTTCTGGGACAACGATTTACCCAAGTCCCGGACTACACATTCCTTTTAAAGAAAAAAAACATCGTAATACAGTGTAGTCTAAGATTAGGCTTAATCCCATTGTATGTGATTTCAACAGCTCTAGTTTTGTTTTAATGCAGAAAGGCCTTTTTATCCACTCATGTCATAAGCAAGTCTTTCCTAGCTGCGTACAAATGTCAGTAACAGCTACCTTAGGGGATACCATTTCTCAGTAAGACACTGAAACCTGTTTATTTCAAGAGCTGCATTAGATAAGTATTATTGGTAACCACTCGGTTATCAGGACACAAAAAGAACAAATATTTTCAGGCGAACTCCCTACTTCTGACTTAACCTCTTTCGTGCGCGGTTGTTCATAAACATTGTTTACATTGTAATCCCAATGCCTGTTATCGACAAGTTCTAATTAAAAGCTCTTATGAGGAAGCAATAAGGAAGGATTATGTGCTTATCCCCCATTAGTATAGAAACAAACACGGCCTTGTGTGGACAAAGAATGTTTGTGAATGACCCAAAGGAATACAATGTTGTTTACAGTTTATTGCCAGATAATCTTTTATGTAAGAGGAGAACATAATACATTTGTACAACTCTGTGCTGTCATTTATTTTTACTGCGTATAAGAGCAGACGATGCCGATATTATAAATGTCATTAAAAAAAAAAAAAAAAAACACAGACGCTTATATTTGACCGATATTTTCATTGAATATCAGCATAAACTTCCACATGAGTGCAGTTCTATCTATAAGGCACAGCATTTGCACCAAAAACACTGCAAAGAAACAGCAAAATCATTTTGGATCATTTGGATCATATGGATCAAAATCATTCATTTTGGATCATTTAATATATTTATATTAAATCTCTGTTGTACACTCAATAGGCAATGGCTGAGTATTTTGGAAGAACTGTAGAGAAGCAGATTCAGATCTAGAGTCTTTAAATTCAAAGATTACAGAAATGGCAGACCCTGGGACCAACCAAATGCATCCAGTTTGTCTGGCTTCACAACAAATGGCACACGTTAGAGGGGCAAATCAAAGTAGAAAAATAGATTAGTGAAAAGAACACACTGTAAATGAAGCAGAACATAAGAGTGACTGCTGGTTCCAGTGCATGAGACATCATGGAAAAGCACAAACTAATGAAGAATTATCCTTTTCATTATGACTTCACTGGCAACTGTTTAACTATACAACAGTAATGCTTAGTATCCATGGTGTCATCATATTTCAACATCTTGTTTCAAGATAACCAATCCCATGACTATTCAGAGACTGCCATGAAGACTCCACTCCGACATATCAGATCTCCAAGTTACATAGCCTGGCGATTGTTCTCCAGATTCTTCTCTATGTTGTCGATGACTTCCACTGCTGCTTGGGGGATTCTGGTCCCCGGACCAAAGATACAGCAAACACCACTCTGGTACAGAAACTCATAGTCCTGTAGGATATCGGAGAGAAAGTTAAGTTATCCGTTTTTGTTATGGCTTTGCAATGAAGTTTTAATAAAACATGACATTTGTAATTAAACAATAGCTTTTTACATCACTATTGGTTCAGTCACACAGGAATCAAATACCTCTCAATCCCTCAAAATTCGCTGGTGATTGACATTGCAGCAGGCAATGTCGCAAGAAATATGGCTAAAGCAAATGTGAACTTTTTCAGGTAGAAAATCTGAGAATGCATTTGATTTGAGACAAAACTAAAGGAAAGCATCCTAAAAGAAGCAAGGATTGAATATGGCATGTAAACACAAAAAAGGCTGAAAAGATATGTTTTAGTTTTGTAACATTTATATGTTACAAAACTAACACTTCACTGTGGCAGCTCATCACACCTAAATGTGGAAAAAAAAAAAAAATTAAAATCACTCGCCACCCACCCTCTCCAATCTGACAAACGGTAACTGCTAGCTAAAGCAAAAAAAAAAAAAAAAAAAAAAAAAAAATGCACAAAACTGAACACTGCAGGGATCCTAAGGACAGGGGTGAGATCTACTGACTCATGGTACCCTTTCTCTGCTGCACCCCTGGAAATAACTGACACAGACTATAAGCGAAAGGACTTTCTTAATCAGGTTACAGAGTTATAGATTTCCATGTCCATTCTAATTACTACAGCTTTATTCCAGTTCACACTCACTATTCATCTGAGATCACTCAATGACAGTGTAATCACACTCTATAATAACCAAACACTCCAGACTATGATTTTCAGCTCCTACTAGAAATTATTATGCAAAGAGAAGGTTGTACGATTTCTAAAACTGCCCACAGCACACACTCACTGGCATGACAAAACATGAAGGTGTCGAATAAACAACAAAGATGTTCACAGAAACAGACCCACACAAGTGAACCTTTGTTTCAAAGGGAGCTTCCAAACCAGAGTGCCATTTCTGATAACTGAATAAACTTTAACACTTCTCCCATTTTCCCCCATGATTTCATGCTTAGACATCTCAGCCCAATAAGATTAAATTGAATGAGCATTCCGGCTACACCATGTCTCTTTTCTGGAATTACGACCACATGCAATATGCAAATATGAGTAATCATTAGCTTTGTATGACTTGGTGACTAATTACATAATGGAATCGATGTACAACGTCCTCTGAATGTCAGCAATAATCAGAATTCAGCACAGCAACAGGTAGAGAGGAACGAACAGTATATAGGAAATCGCTAGCATTAATTTGCATGGTAAGTAGTGACTTGGGACTTCACTGGGAAAAGCTGCAACTTGTCCACTGATTCACTAAGAGGGTAATCTGTTGTCCCAGCATTTGCGTCACTGAATTCCAAGTCATTTAATGAAAAAAAATAAATAAAGCCAGCAATGAATGCATCTAGGGTCATGAAATACAATGATCAGCAGTAGATAGAACAGATATCATCATAATGCATTTCCTCCACTCCCTCAATATATCACTGCATAGCAGACAGTGTGAAATCATTTAGGATTTTAAATATTTAAAACTATTTCAATAATTTCATGATACCATTTTAACAGTTATTTAACAACTATAGTGGCAACTGTCATTTTACTTTCACCCTGAAACACTTTCTTCTGCAGTGTTTTATGATACTTTAGATGATTAACACATTCTTAACAAGTCTCCATTCTTGTTATTATCTTAAAAGCAGAACTTTAAAACACTTTTTAGTTTGTAGTCTCACTTGAACCTTTTTTCTTCATTGTCTACCCTTTTTTTTTTTTAAGGGGATGGAATGACTACTAATAGTTTAGCTGTGAAAACACCTTTCAGCATTTCAACTTGACATCTTTTTAATTCTCATGTACTCCCCTATACACAGACATTCATTTTTCATATATCCGTTTATGCAAATGTATTCCTATAATGATGAAATGGATATACTGATGTCTCTTACTACACTCTTCTTTAAGGAACCTACAGACTGTCAGATTTTAGATATCTTATAAGTTTACTGTCAGCCACACTGTGTGATATGGAACTAAGAAACTTGCGTTTGCCATCAAGTATGACAAGTAGAGAGCACAATGATAACCAACTGTATTGTCGGCTAAGCCAATGCACAAGCACTAAATGTTAACAGCTGGCATCCATCTGCACCACTATTCGTATGGGTTGGTTATTTGATATAGGTCATAGCAGCAGTCACACTGTGAGACACTTTCAGAATTTTGGTCCCGGCTACATTTGGCCGTAAAACCTGTGACATTGATCATCTTTGAACCTCTTTCACAGTGTGATGTAGGACCACCTTTTGGAGCCTCTACCAAAGACATTTTTCCTGTTCATCTCTTGTCTGGGACAGCCCAAAACTGCAGTGCATACCCTCCATTATTCTTTTTAACAAATTCTAGCTACAGGCTACATTCATCTGTCATGGCAAACATGTTTGCACTTTATGTCCAAAAGTATTCAAATGCTGTTCTTTAAGATGCAACCATTGCTGAGTGGTGTTCAGTGGCACACACACAGACTTGTCTAATCTACATAGAAAATCATTGTCAATACAATGGGGAGCTCTGGAAAAGCTGCATGTGAGCCTAAAGCAGTGAGGTGTAATTTAATCTGCAAAAGATCAACGCGGCTGCAGGCTGCTTCTGCTTTGTTGGAATGAAAACCAGCTGCCAGACCAGCCATTTGAGTTTAAAATTGAGCACAACTGTTAGAAGGTCACCATGCCCAAGGCCAAGTGTCGGCTAGAGGAGTATAAAGCTCTCCAGTATTGGGCTATGAAGCAGTAAACTGTGTTCTTTGGAGTGATGAATCCTCTGGGATGAGCTGGAGCGGCGTTTGTGATCCAGAACTAAACATTCGGTACATGGCCTCAGTAAGGCTCTAGTGGCTGAATATAGCCATGTTTTGCTCTGTCCCTTCCATATACCTGTATTTTTGTTTTGCTTTGCAAACTTTACAGACCCCTGAGTGAACATGATGCTTAAAAAACAGATAGATATCTGATTTTATTAAATCTGTAACTCTCTTGTTTATCATGCCAGCCCAAGCAGATTTATTCCCATTTCTATATTTAAAAAAATGTTTATGTATGACCAATGCGTATGTGTCGACACAGACTCAAGGTCCTGTGTGTATGCATGTGTATATATATTTATACACAGCTTAGATGTATACCCCCCCTTTTCTGACTTCCTCTACAGATGACTGTTAAATGTGTGAGTCTATTAAATGGCAGAAAGTGTGCATAAAAAAAATCTTGTGTGCTTCTTGTTCTCTAAAAGCTTGAGGCAACAAGCTGATTAAGCGGCAGGAGGATCATATTGGAAGTCCACTGTCAGGCTTGTTAATTCTCACTTTTATGTGGTTTATTAAAATGTGAAAAAGGTCACTGGTTTCTAATTTGCTACGATCTGTAGTCACTCCACTCGGTGGGACGTGATTTGTGAGCTGCTGTTGCCTCATGATCCACGTGTATAGTGCCACTAGTCTGAAAATAGCACTGCTTAAGACTGCCCAAACTATTCAATGGCTTGGCGTACCTGTGGCGGTATAACTCCTCCGCAGATTACCATGATGTCTGGGCGATTCAGTTTGCGTAGCTCTTTGATAAGCTCAGGGACGAGGGTCTTGTGTCCAGCTGCCAGCGTGCTGACCCCCACACAGTGCACATCTGCATCCACCGCCTGCTGAGCCACCTCCAGTGGGGTCTGTCGCAGTAGACATGCACACAGAAAGACAAAAAGATCACTTACAAACAAACACACCCCCACACTGTGGGTATATTGGCTTTCAAGGCCAGCGAAGTAGATTCTTCAATGGCAGCGTTTGGGGGTTGATCATAACATGGCATGCAAACAATATGTAGCTTCTTCGAGGCAGGATTGGTAAGATTAGAACGTGCATTGGAGGTAATTTGTTGTCTTTCCTCCCGGAGCATCTCTTTCAGTGCCTTTCTCCAGGGTACCTCAAAATAAACACGTACATGTCACTCTCATTCCACTAACAAGACACCACTGCCATCACTACACAGGGCTCGCATTATGGTAATAAAAGAAGAAATTAGAGCCTCATAACCAACAAGGAGAACCGTCCGTTGCCATTAAGCCTGCAGCCTTTTCACATAGGTCTCTCAAAATTAGCCAGGCCATTGCTTAGTCACTAATTAGAGGGCATAAAGGCTCATGACTAAAAGATGATCATTAGCCTAATGTGACGAAATGGCAGTGGTATGTGTTTCGGTCCACTCCCCAAACATAGAAAATATGGTACATAGCTGTTCTGCAAGACACTGTAACAGATGTTGAATTCCGAGTTTAATTGTGCATTACCCATAGGGTAACTGCAATGGGAAACCTGCAGTAAAGCCCACTGAGACAAACCTTGAGCTTCAGTTCAGCCTGTTTCTTTCATCAAGACAGAACCAACCAGTAATCAGTCATACTGCATCATGCCGAGCATCTTCGAGTCCCTTTCGTTAGCCTGTACTACAACAAGCAACTCACAAAATTAGAATAATAGTCTTATAGCATTCCCAAGAACTTATACTCAGATCCCAGATAAATAAAACATCACCAGTGCTTAGGCATATCAAGTAAAATGCAAAAAGTCTGAACACCCCATGTCATTTAATGTTTGAAAAATAATAATTTTGCGGCACATTCTATATGTTTGAGTTCAATAAATAATTAGGAGGAAAGAAAAAACAAATACATTTTTCACAGGCCACATTTTTATGGAAATACAAAACACATTTTTATTCAGCTAACTCGGTAACTGTGCTTAAAATGCGCAGAAGTTATGTTCTCTGCAGAGGCTACTCTTATTTTCATTTAGAACATTAATAAGACCAGGAGTGCCTAAACTAGTATCTTATTTTAAGTGTAACTCTGTCATGTATGTGACTGTAGGTGATGGGGAAATTGCTGTATTAAGACTGTATTAAAATCTGCTTTGCCTTGGCACATTCTACAGAGAAATATATGCACGGGAACAGTTCTGATGCATGTTCATAAATTTTAATGACTGAACTGTTGAATCTTTTATTTCTGGATGTTTATCATAGAGGTTAAAATCGTGTTATGGACAAGGTCGTTTTCGGTGTTTAGTCACGAGACTTCTGCATAAGTGCTGGAATTACTGGGTGACATTTAATTGCTTCAGTGATGCCATATTTTCTTAACTGAGAAATCCAGAAAAGCAATTAAAGAATAAATAAGTGAAAACCGCAAGGGTTTAATTTTGCAGCAAAAGGCAGAAACCAAGAAATGCCTCTTCAAAAATGAGATAAAGGCTTACAGGCTATTAAGGTGTTGCAAAATAAACAAAAAACACAAAGAAAAAGAAAGGAAAAACACTGCTGGGAGAGTAAGCAATTTGCAGTAAGCAGATTCAAGAGAGATATCAAGCACTAGCTGATAACAGAAAATACATAATATAAAAAGAACATTACAGGTAATCTCTGGAATGTATTGGTAAAAGTATAACAATTTCATTCACAAAAGACACTAAAAGAAGAAATAGAAGCTGCACAGCAAAACGCAAGACTTCAGCACCATTTACAGGAAGCCCAGACTTGAATTTCCAAAGAAATACAAAGACGAGCCACAAGAGCTCTGGAACAAAGTTCTATGGACAGAGGAGGTAAAGACAAACCTTTCTTAAAACAATGAGAAGAGAAAGATGTGCCAAAAAAAGATCGTAAAAAGATCCCAAGCAAACAAAATGGTGGTGTCATTGGTTGAAACTGGCTCACTGGTGTTATATGATGAAAGCGATGATGAAAGCATGAGGAAAGAGTAGAAACTTCACATCAAAAAAAAAAAAAAAAAAAAAGACAACCTCCAGACAACTTACTGAGCTGAAGTTAATTCTAAAGTAAGGAAGCACAGAAAAGACCTTTATTGCACAGCAATAAAATGCACATGATCATTCAGCGCAGACTGTATAAAAAAGAAAGGACCTTTCATTGAAAGAGAACAGAAGAATATTACCCTGAAATAGAAGGTGACATTTTGCCCCTTAGTCACATATTCTGATTTTGAATACATGACATACAACAATACATACAATCCGTCCCTGCTCAAATATGTGCACCTCTCAATGTACACACATGTAAAAGCAATTAGACTTCAGACTTAATTCAGTGAATTAAAAAAATCTATAACCTCTTACTGCTTGAGCTGGCCTAAAATGTTTGGCTTTGAAATCTGTAAAAGGAATCAATAGAGCTTAAAGCAATCAAGAGAGCTATGCAACTGCAAAGGGTTGCTTTATTCATTTTCATTATTGTTAAACCCACCTGGAAGAGAGGCCCGATGTCCACATCGAAGCCCAAATCAGCAAATCCTGTGGCGATGACCTTTGCACCCCTGTCATGTCCGTCTTGTCCCATTTTGGCCACCAGCAGACGGGGATTCCTCCCCTCGTGCTTTTTGAACTGCATAACCCTGAATAATGCACACATTATTCTCAGCCAGTAAGTTCTTTGTGATCTCCTTTAAAAGCACCTTAAAGTTGTGTAGTTGTGCAGTTGTGCAGACAGAATGCCTCTTAAAAGCTCCCTGGTGATTTACTGGTGATAAGCTCTGAGTGAGGGACATGTTTCTGAGAGCTGTCTTTGACGTCTTACCGGCTGTGCACGACGGCGATTTCCTCATGCTCACCAAACTCGCTGCGGTACGCTCCGCTCACCATGCGTGTGCTGGCCTTGTGCTCTCCGAAAACCAATTTCATCGCATCCGTGATCTCCCCCACCGAACACCTGCACAACCCGAATGAGTGCTTCATTCACGAGTAATGATTCTTCAACCTCATTCAAATTTAAAACTCAATATTGCTGTGAAGCCCCTACAGTCCTAACATTTTACACAGCACATGCTCTCCAACCCCGTGAAGACTAGATTTATTACATTTTGATATACAGTGAAAATGCAATTACTTTATTACTGTCATTTGTAAATTTGATTTAAACGTAATTACATAATTGCACAATATATTTACATAGTGAATTGCAAATATGTAGCTACATAATCAGTTGCACTGACATTCAATTTACATTCTGTAATATATTATACATTCTTTGCAACCATGATTTTTTTATTATGGCCTGCAATAACTACTACATAGGTCTAAACAGGCCTCACAATTTATATAGTAAGTGTGCAGAATTGTGTATTTTGTTGTGTTTTAGTATAATTCTGCACTTTTTTTTTTTTAATGCAGTGTCCACTAAAGGATTAGCTTCAGCTGAGCAGTGTAAATAGTCCTCACCACTGCTGACAGTGAACCAATTATGACAGGCCACTATTTTGTCCACAGGGCTGCTTTACAGCTTCATGTGTCCCTCAATATAAGGGCTTTAGGGACCTGGCATAAATGATCTTAACTGAGGTTGACTGACCGTGCTTTTGCAGCCTCCACAGCCAGTTCCAGCAGGTTCCCTTCCCTGGTACGAGCACACTGCTCTATAGCGCCCAGGCACTTCTTCACTGCATCCGCATCTCTGCTCTCTCTCACCTGCAAACAAAGCCCACAGCAGCTCTATCAAAGCACTGCAATAAAGACCACTTATCAACACAAAAGGCAAGAATCAGTTCAAGAATCAGTTGATATGTTTATCAGTATGACGATCCAAATAAATGCGCTCAATTAACATCAGTATTAGTCAGTACAGATACGAGATATTAATGAACAACTTCACATCTTCAGGCCACGGTTCACACTAATATGTCAATTCAAGAGCATGAAAAATCAACTGCCCAAACTTAATTTTTTTTACAGCTATAGAACAAGAAGAATAACATTTCACTGTTACTGAGCAAAGACATATTTAGATGCTATGGGTGCATCACTGCTGTAAGTAATGAGGCCCATTTCATCAACTGGCCAGACTAATGAAGACTTTCTTGCTCTCCCAAATAGTGGAACATTTAAGCCACACTGGGCTACTATAATACATATTCTTTATAACGCTAGCATCAGCCCAAAACTGGTGCAATCCCGGCCTATAAAGTCCAATCAAAATAACGGTAGATAAAAATCATGCATTTTTGTGTTCACCATTTTCAGAAGGCAAATGCACTACTGCACTACAAATGCACACAGACAGAAGATGGTATAGATAAGACTATACAAGCGTGACTGAAATGACTATAGAAGTGTGACTGAAATTCAGAGCTCTGCACCAGAGCGGAATAAATGTGTTGCTCAATCTACCAAACCTAATTGTATCCATGTGAATAAGTGCAGCAGAGATAACCATTCAAATGTAATCAGGTCTCTGTAGAAAGTAATGTCTCAGCGGGTCACAATAGCAGTAGTAAGCATGTCAAACTCTTGGTATGGCCCTCATGTTTTACAAGATGTGAAAAACACATTTAAGTGTTTGGAGGAATTCCCCTTTAAAACAGTACCAGACTATTCTTTCCACAGAATTCCAGGAACCAGAACAAATATAATAATCTTGTCAAATATAATCTGAGATTTTTGCCTTGATGGTCAACCCTTCCACACACACACTGTGTAAATACAAAACACATGAGACCAGTTGTGTTCATCAGAAGAAATCTCCGGCATGAAAATGTTTTATATGTGCACATTACTAGAACATCACACGGCAAGCAAAGGTTTCCGGGGACAAAAATGGAACTGATAAGGAAAGCTCTACTCTATCTGCTCATACATCCAGTTCAAAGCAAAATGCTAAGTGACCTTAGCACAAACGCATGGAATATGCCATAGCCCAGGGCACAACACAGACATAGGAGCATTGCTGTTGTGAATCTTGCTCATGTTATTGTAAGCTTTCAGAGTCACAAAAAAACATCTTACAGATGGCAAATGCACTCCAGGAATGCATCTGGGTTGGTGGCAATAACAACACAGCAGAAAAATGTGATGCCGTATTGAGTTTCATTAAAAAAAACTATTATAAAAAACGATTCCAAAACATAGGATGCCTCAGGCATCTGCCTGTTTCAGTTTGATTTGGTGTCTTTAAAGGACTAGTTTAAAAAATAAATAAATAAATAAAAAAGGTAATTATACAATTTTCCACTTTCTCCAGATCAGCCAAGACACATCTGTGGAGTCTAAATTTTGGCGTGACTTCTAGATGTGGGTTAGGACACAGTATAACTTACTGTGCATTCTAAAAATGAACTACTGTGGGTTGTTTTTAGGCAACAATGTCTGCTTTATACTACCTCAGGGGTAGGAGTACTGATCCAGTATTGATTTTAGCGTAAAGAATCACCATAAATACTTATGAAAAATCAGTCCTCTCCAGCTCTGCTACTGTCCAAAACGGTTGTCCGTAGTGGTGAAGTTTTGTAGTTCACAGTAAGTCATAATCCACACTGACATGTCTGCACCTTCTAAATGAAAAGCTGGATATGATTTGAGCAGGTTCGATAATGTATTTACAGAAGATCTGGGTGACTATTGTCTTCTGGTGTCTATTAGCAACACCAGCCTTGTAACTGCAGTGATAAACGTCCAAAGTAAAAATTTAGATACCAAACCTGATTATCCCTTTAAGGCTACTCTCTTCACAGAAAAAAAAAAACAATATCCACTTAGAACCAGAAAGCTTTAGTTTATGGAAAGCCTGCATTCTCAAAAATCTCTAACACACTAATATTTCTGGAGTGTTCCATCTGTAAGACCACCTGTCAAACCTGGATTTAATGGAATCCCCCTGGTCTCTCTCACTGCAATTACTGTACTGTGTTGAGGCATAATGGCATAATAGGCGCTTCCAGTCCTGTCACATAATAGAGAAGGCTTCCACAAGCTTTACTTATATAGAGAGTACCTGACTTTCAGTCGATTCTCATTGTTGGTAGGTGAGGAGAATCACACCAAAGTGCTGAACCACTGCAAAAAACATTGTTGGTAGTGTTGTAGGAGTATTGTCTAGATATCAAATGTCACTCTGGAAAGGTCTGGAATTTTATGAAAGCTACATCAGGGGGAAAGGTGTTTTCATATAAAGCCTCCCAGCTTCCGTTTGAGACTCAAGTCTCAGTTATTGTCTGGGCTAAAAAAACCTACTTGTCTAATTAGGCTTTCTGTAGTTATTTTTTCCTGTGAGATGAAGGGTGTAGAGTCGGGAGGTGGGGGGGGGGGGGGGTTAGGCTTCTTTATCAAGGCATCAAGTCTCAACTTGCACTCGTTACAGTTATACATTGTAAACTCAAGCAAAACCAACTCTGTCCTATGTTCTCTCCGAGATGAATCGCTGCACATTTGCCAAGCCTGACTGATCATCACTGGGGCTCCATGTCACCACCTTGCCCCGGATCTGCAATCGCTGAAACCCCATGCGCAAGTGTCCTTGGCTGGTTCGGCTGCTTTCGACGCCCCATGCGCCCCTCCCCCATTCAAGGACAACTGCTGTTCAAAGCTCTGGCGGAGATTGTTGTTTCTGTTGTTGTGGACTAGAGACTCTCAAGCTTCTCTTCTAACAAAATCTACCTCTACTGTACCAACTCTGCATCACATCCCCTGTCAGTGGCCGCTAGAGGCCACTAGTAGTTTGTAAATAGGTCTTTTATTCTGAAGAAAGTGTGTTTGTGTCTAGCGTCCCGTTTTGTCAGCTGTTTGGTGTTTTAGTTAAGTAACGGTGTTAGATGTTTGTTTTATGTTCGTAGCTTTTGTATTGAGTTGTCGGTCAACCCTCACGCACCCACATGGATACCCGCACTCTACCCGTCCTCGTGTGTCTTCAGCACAAGTGCTTCGGCATAAACGCTCCTCTTAATAAGCCTGGTTTCATTAAAGGCCACGTTCACCCTCCCCTCAAACTCAGGAGCCATTTGACACAAAGACAATGTTATGAGAGAGCATGACAGACAGTACATGTTTGAGTGTGTTAGAAAGAACAGAAAGTGCATGAAATCGACTCAGGAGCCATTTGACACAAGGACAATGTTACAAGAGAGCATGACAGACAGTACATGTTTGAGTGGGTTAGAAAGAGCAGAAAGTGCATGAAATCGACTTTACAAAAATCATGAGAAAACAAACCTTAACCAGACTTGAACTGATGATGCACATGAAAAATTGTCTTGCCAGACCCCAAGGAGTTCAGGTCAGGAAACACACCTCTTGGCTGTGCATTTAAAAAAAAATACTAAACGTCTGCCTAACTCCATATATCCAAAAAAATGCATTAACACCCTAACTCTAGGCAAGCATATCAGGTACACATTATGCCGTCATTATAAAGAGTGCAGCTATTCATTACTGACATGGATGGATCTGAAACACTCAGTATCCATCTTTGGTTGCCATGGTCACCATCTTAAATAACTAATTGCTTTGAATGACTGTGGCCACAGCTCTTCAGCTCATCTAAACAATGAGAAAAAGTGAGGACCCCGACAGCAAAGGGTTCCAAAATTCCCAATGAAATTGGACAGCAACTAACAAAAATAACACTAATGTCACAGCAGCATCTTATGTTCTATAACCGAAGGCAGTGTTGCACATGTGAGGAACATATCAGGCCTGAACATCATCAGTGAGCAGAAAAATACATACTCAGCCTTTTTTTCTATTTTCATTTCTGCAAGCAGTTTGCACACAGCATTTGCCCTTTATTCTGAATTTTTAATTATGAATGAACCAATAAACATGCTGTAAAATGCCATACATTTACTGGGATTAAAAATTAAGAATGTTCTTGACTTATCTTGTAAAATTACCATTTTGGAGATATTTTTGTATGTTGAAAAAAATACCATGAGGCTAACTCCACAGTTGCTGTGTTCTTACCACAATGGGCAATAGTTTTCCTCCACAGTCTGAAACTTTTACAAGCTCTTCAAGGCCAATACAGCTTCACTGTGGAATTAAGGAATTTGTGTGCACTACTCACAAAAAATATCCCTAGGGGCTTGATGTTTATTTACCAAAAGAAAATAACTGGCTATATATAGAGCTATTTTTACATAACAGTAAAAGGTCACAATATTGTGAGCAGAATGATCATTAAAATATTACTGTGCATTAAAGCAAACAGGTCCTGTTGGTAGGCCTATCAGTAGCATGCTATACTAAGTGGTATTATTTGGATATCAGAGTATGAGGTTTATGCAGAACATAGCAGTACTGTCAACAGAAATAGAGAATCCAAAACCCCATTTGCTGTATGTGCAAAAGTATGCACATCTAATTAGAGAAGCCACTGACTTTAAAGTGCATCCATTTCTGACACGGATTTTCAACTGTGCATACACAGTGAACATCTCCATAGAAAAGCATTGTTAACAGAATGGGAATCGCTTTAGCAGCTGTATCTGAGCCTTGGCTTTAAAGGGGACATATTATACCTCTTTTTTAACTAGTTATAATAGGTCTATGGGCTATACAAAACATGTTCATGAAGTTATTTGCACAAAATCACTCTCACATAAAGAGA
>JBBIGA010000153.1:7804947-7838294 GCA_037576975.1 Alestes dentex | reverse complement strand
TGACACTTTTCTCCACCCATTCCAACCTGCTTGCACACGCTTCTTCACCTCTTTTCCACTCTCTCCATTGCTTTGTAATGTTCGTGATATTATACTGTACTCCATTTATTTACTATTTTTTGTATACCTGTACATTTTTTTCTTTTTTTTTTTAAATCACAAAACATCCAAGTCCAGGCATCAGTGAGCAAGTTCCGGGGGACCCACTCTTCTCTGATCCACAACAGAAAGCAAAACAATTACACAACAGAAACAAGGAGTTATGAAATAGTGCATGAGGAAATGGCTAGTGAATATTCAATTGAGAACAATGTGAGGATAAGGAGGCTAATCAAAGTGCAGAAATGTTCAGGTGTCTGTCTGACGTCTATCTATTTGAACAGGTAGGGAGATCGGGGCAGAGTGAAACAGGCGGATAATGAAGGTGACATCTACGCAGCTGATGCTAGCCCAAACAGTCCTCGGAGGGGGAATTTCACTAGACTCTCCACGACACCCAGCCGAGGCTTTTAGTCTTATCAGGAGTGTGAAAGCGGAATGCAGATGAAGCTTTTTGGCACAGCCGTAGAGGGTCAAAGGCACATGCAGGTGGAGCCATTGTGATCAAGCTGTGCCAGATGAATGACGAGTAGGGCTTAACACCCCATTCTATGCTGCACTGTGCTGCACTGTACTGTACTCTGCTAAACTATAATATACTACACAGTACTAAAGTCTACTATCCTCAGCTAAATGATAACATACTATGTCCTCCTACTACCTTGTACTATTTAGACATACAATTCAGTATGTGGTTCTGGAACTCTTTGTTTTGGAAGTGTGTTAGTAATGGCGTGCTATAGCAGCACATATACTAAAAATTGGAACGATACGGAGAAGATTAGCATAAGGATGACATGCAAAATCATGCAGCGTTCCATATTTTGGGGGCAGCTGATGGCCTAGTGGTTAGGGAGTTGACCCTGTGATTAGAAGGTTGTGGGTTTGAATCCCAGGACTGCTAGTGGCACCTTTGAGGGACCCTTGAGCAAGGTACCGTCCCCACACACTGCTCCCCGGGTGCTGTGTTCCTGGCTCCCCGCTGCTTCACTTGGTGAATAGGTCAAATGCAGAGGAAGAATTTCGTGCGATTCACACTGTGTGCTGTGGTGTGTTCACATATGAAAACCACTCACTTTACTTAAGATTGTTGTGTTCTGATTTGGTGATATGAAAACACTGTAACACGTTTAACTCAACACCCTTTATGGTGTGGCAGTCATTATTGAACAGCTGAATAAAAATAAAGACAAGTCTTAAAGAGCTCCAAATATTCTTGTATTTATTAAGAGCTGATTGATAAATTGTTTATAGAAGCCAAAGCACTCCATGGTACAGTACTGAGTTTGTTTCAGGCATAGGCAAAGATTTGTGAACTCTTATGATACTTGCAGCAAATGTTTAATAAGGGATACATATAAAATATACTAAGTACAGCGACATTATTATTGGTTCATATGCTATCAGCAGGATCTTTTTTTTTTTTATCAAAAGTGGCAATGCAGACAGTGATTGTTAATGCCCCTCAAAATACAGAATTGTCATGTACATTACACCCTACCTCCACTTCAGAAACTGTAAGGCAGTGGTTTTAAATCCAAATACGTACATAGTGGTGATGCTGATTTGATGCTTCTATGTCACTTTCAAAGAAATCAGAACCTAATATGTGAATAGAACATTGCTCATGTTCAAACTAGGGCTGAGGCGTTTAAAAGTCTAAAGGATCTAGATGGCATATGTAACATAGGTTGGCAATGAAGCAGAGGATATGTTCAGTGTCTAGTTCAAGAGGCTTAATTCTTGGGAAGGGTTTCCTTGGTGGGGCAGGGGCTAGAGTTTCCTCCTCTGTTTAAGCCGAGGGCTCACTCCAGCTTTAGCAGCTCCACATCAAATATGAGGGTGGCATTAGGAGGGATGACCCCAGGGTGACCTGTGGCTCCGTACGCCATATCTGGAGTGCAGGTGATTTTCGCCCGCTGGCCCAGGCTCATCTGAGAACAGAGATTAATATTAACCCCACGGATTCCAGGTTTATTATTCAGTTATTACTCTTAAGCTGTGCAGAGACAGTGAAGTATGCTGTAGCTGCAATGGATCTAATGCATAAGATATTCACACTGTATGGACAAAAGTATTGGGACACACATCTTAATTATTTAACTCAAGTGTTTCATTCATACCTATTGCCACAAGTCTATAAAATCAAGCATTTAAAGATATTTTGGACAACGCCATACTTCCAACTTTGCGAACACAGTTTGGAGAAAGTCTTTTTCTATTCCAACATGACTGTGCCCTAGTGCAAAAAGCAATGTCTATAAAGACATGGTTAGATGAGTTCAGCGTGGAAAAACTTGACAGGCCCGCACAGAACCCCACCCGACACCTTTGGGATGAACTGGAACAGAGATTACGAGCCAGGCCTTCTCCTGCCTGACCTCATAAATGCTCTAAAGAATGAATGGGCACATATTCTCACAGAAACTCCAAAATCTTGTGGAAAGCCTTCCAAGAAGAGTGGAAGCTGTTATAGCTACAAAGGGGGGACAAACTCCATATTAAAGCCAATGTATTTAAATGCTATGTCATTAAAGTTCCTGCTGGTGTAATGGTCAGGCATCCCAATACTTTTGTCTACATAGTGTTTTTGCTAGTGTGAGGAACTGAACTGTTTGCTCGCATACAGGCTCTAGGATAGGAGTCCCCAACTCTTATCTTGGAGGGCGGGTGCTCAGCACACTTTGGAGAATTTCCTGCTCAAACAGACCTGGTTCAACTCACTTGTCACTTGCCAGCTTTAGTGAGTGTGTTTGAGGAGGGGAGCGACTAAATAGTGCTGGACACCGGCCCTACAGGACCACAGTTGGGGATCCCTGCCCTAGGGTTTAAAAGGGTTACATGCTAAACAAAGTAGTTTGGTTTTTCATGCACTGGGTAAAAATTACATGAAAAATGAAACGTTTGCTTGTATTACCTGTGCGACTCCTTCCTCCCAGCCCTTGATGACTTCCTGTCGCCCAATCTTGAATTTGAAGGGCTTGTTTCTGTCTCGTGAGGAGTCAAACTTCTTTCCATTCTGCAGCATTCCTGCAACACAGTTGCAACGGGAAAAACAAAATTTCATTTTAAAATTCACTCTGCACCCCTCTGTGATAAAGCTTTACATTAGTCATAAGAGAAAGGTTCTGATGGCATTTTACTTAAGGGAAGAGTCGATAAGGCTACACCTGCGTCACGCTTTCATGACAAATATGTATATTCATTTATTTCAACAAGTGTCAGTTGTCATAATGGTTGCAGTGACGAAACAACATTTGTTTTCCATTTTACAAACGATGCTCTTAAGTAAAGTGTTCTTTCCTATGTCGTGCACCCATTACTAACAATGTGGCTTGTCTTGAAAGTGATAGTCCTAAACCAAGATGTCTTTTGCATGCTGCGTTGTGCCTTAAAGGCTCCAATATATAAATAAATAAGCTAATCTCAAGGGAAAACAGTTCTAACAGGGCCAGTGAATTTCATGAATAAAAGAGAACATTGCTTTGCTCAGTTGCTTTTATGCCCCCAAGGACTGCGTTTTGAAATGAAACTGAATTGAAAAACACAGGAATGCTCTAATAGCACACGACTGGCCCAAAGAAACAAAACAGTCCGGGCCTTATCTAAATCTCCAGTGGTTTTCTAGCCTTCATGATCCAAATGAGCAAAATGAATGTGAAATATGAAACACTGGCCTAATTCTGTGGATTATTCTGAGGTTTTAAGTAGGCCACCTTTTGCCTGCATCTATACCACAGAGGAGGGAACAGGGAGGGGTAAAAAGCACAAGGACAACAATGTGCACACAAAAAACTGTCTAGTCAAGCATGAGGAGGACATAAGCCTTAAATAAGCAGAGCTTTCGCTTACTGCACAAAGCTCTTGCTGATTCTCATTAACAAAGGGGACTTCCTTCACATAGCTCAGGGCTAATGGATCTGCTCTCCAGATTTCTTTGAGTATGCTGCATGACAGATGGCATAGAATGGCATGAATACACAATCCAAAGAGTACATTTTGACACTCTAAGAGTATCATTATACATCATATATTCTTTAGAACATGCAAAAAATAATACAAAATAGAAGTCCGATATTTACTGGAAAACTCACAACCAGTTTAGACACCACTCGCATACTTTAAACTCATTCAGGAATAACTGGAGATCAACAACTATTCTAAGGTATTTCATTCAAAGGTGTCAGAGGAAATAGAAGAACAAATCCAATTTGAAACTATCTAGACTTAAATTGAGCAGAATGTCTTATAGCACACAGAAGGTAACAGGATAACAGCAATTATATGTAACCTATTGTGAAAGTGGAATTCCATCAATTTGTTTGAAATTTCTGAGTGTAAAACGTTTGGACAAAAGTATCACAACACTATCACACAGCACTGTCTCAGGCGTCAGGCAGCATTTTCATAATCGTTTCATATAACAGCTTTTTGTGATGGCGCTTTTAGAAGCGTTAAATTCCTCAGACGTCTGGTTCCTATCACCACCGCATTGAACAGTCTCTCTAGATTTTCTCCTGAATGACACATTTCACATCAACCCACTCTGATTGACTTGTTAAATGCTACCCTTTTAATTATGCAGAAATTGAGAAATCAGAGGAATTCCCTTTCAATAAATATGCAATGAGAAGCTAACATTTAGGGACATTTTAAATAAAAAATGACGCTTCAATTAAAAATGACATTTTTAAAGCTAAGTAGTTTTTAAAGCTTTAAAAATCACTTGGCATAGAATGTCAATGTCAAAGACAGTTATGTATAGAATATCTCGTATTATCAATATAAAAAATTGGGTGGCACTCAAATTGACTTTTGACCTCAAACGTCCAAGTACGGGGCTCCATTGCACTGTCCTGTTTAAAGCAGAAGACACCAATCAGATCATTTAATGGCAGTATGCAGATAGACGGTGAGGGTTTGAGAGAGTGCCAATGCTCTGTAAAAAACCTTGTACTGTACTGCGTCTAGCCTAGCACTCCCTATACTTAGAAGGATCTAGGGCTTCCAAGAAGGCCCCCATGCCAAGATATCTCCCGACAGTCTGGGACCCCGTCCAGCATCAGTCAGTCCCTTATTACAAGGGGCGTTTACCATCTGTTAATTCTCTCATGAACACGAAAGGCACTGCACTACCTTACTGCTTTGCCACTATAAACTCAGAGATGAGGAGGTTAAGTAGGTTACCAACACATTACTGTCTAGTGAATGTTAAGTACAAGTAATGATGAACTCAGGTCAGAAGTAAGTGTAATCCACGCTGAAGAGCAATCCTACACAGGTACTGCGTGGGGTTTTCAGTGTGGCAAAAAAATGAAATGTGTTTCTTTTCAAGCTTAACTGTGCTCAGGTTCTCGGTTAGAGAGAAAAAAAGAACAGCATAGAACATGCTTTGAATGAGAACCATCCAGACACGTTACATGGCCATTTCTCAAAGCCAGTTCACCCTTGTAACACTTCTTTCCTAATCCTGACTTCAGATTCAGAGAATGAGCCTTTTCTTCAGAGTCAACCTGAGCCTCGCACCAGCTTCACTGTAAAAATCCGTGGCCTCTTAATCTCAGACACACATGAGTAGCGTGAGAGCTCAGAAGGCCCGAGGCTCAATCTGCAGCGCAGGCTGGCACTGCATGAAGCTATTTATACCTCTGTTTACAGTATCTGTCCAGCAGAGCCAGCAGCCAGCCTCCTCAAGCCGGGCTCAAATGTAACCAGATCAGACATACATACGCTAGCTGTCTGTAAAGGGCTCTCACAGACATGTTGGCACATTTCAGCAGTTAAACACAGCGCTGGGGAAAAGTGGCCCACACACCATTCACGCAGGAAGAGCACAGTGTTCTGCACAGATTCTCTAGACTGACCAGTCCTTTGACTTTCATCGCATATTATCAAATATTATACAGAGGAATTACATAAACTTGCCATCACAACCTTTTTTTAGAATTTTGGGTGCCCCTGGTCAAACAACATTTTATTTATTTTGAAGAGAAGTACACATCCTGTAACATTTCTGCACATTTCCATAAAAAAAACATTTCTGAATTGAACATACTGAGACCCATTTGCATAAAATGTGGCCTTTGCAAAAAAAAAAAAATTCCAGTACATTTTATATTTGATGCTTTGTTTTTTGTTCAAGTCAGCAAATAAATTAGAAATTGCACTAAAATGTGCAGAAAAATGTCAAATGTTGGTGTGTTATTTTATTCAGAACATCAGCAAAACATGTAGCATTCAAACTCGTGTCTACGACTGTGCCAGTATCAGGAAAAGAAAGTAAGGTGCAGTCCACTAACGGCACTGCTTCTCATTAATGACTTGCAAATATAATGAGCTTGTGCCCAAAAGTAAATCAAAACTCACACTTGGCTGCTCTGAAGCTGCCTGATCTCTTTACTGGAAAAATCAAGTAGCTGGAATTTGTTTTCTAAGAATGAAATGCTGACCTTTTTGTCAGAATTGAATGTAATCCACATTCAAAAGCAATCCCTGTGGCTACACTGCATTTCACTGTGTGGTGTTTTTATTCTGGCAAAACTAAGTACAATACTAAGTTCACCCTGGCATTTCTGAGTAGCTGCAGATCTTGATATGGCCCTATGATCTTCATTGCATTTGCAGCGCGGCCATTGTGCTGCACTGAAATCTAATCACTGTCCGACCACAGCCTTCTGCGGAACTCAGGGGTGTGGAACCAATCGATTTTGGAAACTACAGCAAAGAGATCAAGCAACAGAAGGTTTTGCTTTTCACTAATGAAAAATAATATCATTTGTGTATTGTATTTCATGTTTGATCAATAAAGACCTGCCTGAGAATCCTTCTCTTATCTGCTGGACCTGTCTCAGATGTACTCTTTGCTTTGCTGTATAATGATATGCTTCTTGGTGTCACCTCTTCATTCAGTTATCTCTCTTCTAAGCAAACCCTCCCACTGTAGCTGTGTGGTGAGAAGACATGCATGCTGGGTGCCTAACACAGACACAGTACCTAAATATATGGGTCATTATATAGTATGAATGGAAACATAAAGCAGAGCTACAAGATCAAGTAGGCCGTTGCCTTAAATATGCACATGAAGCTTTTGACACCCACTGACTCTCCAGTTTCTGTAGCCAAAAAGGTTCTGAAGATATCAGGTTATTCATTCCAGTGCGTTCCTGCAGAACGTGTCATGGCAAACGCCAAGTGATGAGTTTCAGTTCAACCTCTGTTAACTGCAGGAGAAGAGTATTACGGGTGTTACTATACCCACGTTAATTCCTAATGTGAGACAATACTAACTTTGAAATAGAGTTTGATTTCATGTGACAAAACTATTTATGAGATCAGACATAAATCATATCAGAATGTCAGAATTATTTTCATTCTACCATAAAAAAAAGACAAGATACGTGACACTCCACACTCAAACATGAATCAGCCATGGATCTTAAACCATGTGAGGAGTGCTTTAACATATTATGTGTCAATTTAGGAGGCTTTTACCTTTAATGTGTAATACTCCAAAATTAGTATGCATGTTCCTGCTGACCTTTAGAGAATATAACTGTTTAAATCTGAATGTATAATATAAATGTATAATATAAAAACTAATGTATTCAGTTTGACTTGAGTTACTTGGTGGATAGAAATATGGACTGTTGTTCCTCTTAGAAAACAAAACTTAAATATTACATAATTATATTTAGACCAGTTATGTCTCCAGGAATGTTTTTGGTTGAATTACATTGTCTAAGTCAACACGTTTTGTCACCGTGTTCATTTAGTGCATCACATGTATTGAAATTCTACACATCCTGTGCCACTTTTAACACTCTTTTATTGTGTAAGCTCATCGTTTATGGACTGTGTTTATGGACTGTGCAAAATGTACTTCTCTTCTTCTGCCTGTGAAAGCAAAAGGCAGGGTGAGACACTTACAATATAAACATTTCGCACTGGTTTTTGAAATCAGGTGTAAATTTGAGTTTGGGTCTCAAAAGAGCTAAAGAGAAGGTTTCTTTTACGGCAGCAGACAGAGCAGTGAGACGGAGGTATGTTTTAATGCAGCGCATAATCGTAAGAAGATTCACGTGTGCATGTTAATCAAGCCTATAAAAAACACAACTCCGCTGTACATTTTAAAGCTATGTATTATGCAGACTAAAGCAATCTGAGAGAAAATAGGATTTAAGCTTCAGGAAGCTGCCAGGCTTTAAAGTGAGAAAATGTCCCCTTATTTAAAAGTGACATCACTAGTCTGATGCCCAAGGACCCCTGGCCAGATGACCAGAATCCGACACTGGAACGTGTCTGGGACCTCCAATACCGACAGAGTGCTCTAATACTGGACCTCAACGAGGGTCAAAAGCTATCAGTCACGAAAGCCCCAGCTTGGAGCCCATGTACTATTAGCGTCGGTATTGTTATTAATAGAGCTGACAGGGCCAAAAGAGCACAACTGGCTTCCTGTGCTCCTAAAATAAAACCCAGGGGCTCCAGTGAGAGTGGGCTAATTGATTTATTCTGCCTGGCCGGGTTAGCAAAAGGTAGGTGTGTGTTGGGGGAGGGTACAGACCCAAGACTAATTTAAGCATGGCTTAAGATAAGATACATCCTGTTTCCCTTGGCTAAGGAGACTGAGAACAGAAATGGGAGGCACAGAGTGCTAGGAATTCACAACTTTACTCTTTCTCATGCCACATTCTTAAATCTTGGTCCTTTTTATTGGTGACCAGGCCATGCACACTATTTGCTTCAGAGGACGCTATTTCAACCCTCTGTGTACTTGAGTATGTGGCTGGGCTGACAATAAACTCAGAATCTCAGTCAAAACATATACCATGAAAACAAGATTTTTATTCGTTTTTAAGAAAAATATCTAATTGGCTCCACCAATATTGCGCTAACGATACAGACAATAGATTTTAAAGATCCAGATTTGATATGCATTGTGGTTTCTGCACCTCAAAAGTAAAACAGTAAAAAAAGAAATGCCAGAATTCATTTTACTTTTTGATCCAAGTTCAGTTCCCAAAACAAGACCTCAGTGCCTTGATTTATCCAATTTTAAATACACAAATAGTGTTAAAAGTATTGCCTGTAGTGCAGAGGCGTTTTTTCTTTATCTTACTTGTGAGGTTGTCTTTATGGTACATATATAGTATTTTTAGTAAAACAACAAATATTTTATAGCCTCAAATTTAACTGTGTTCAATTATTACATTGCACAAATGCAAGATAACCGACCTAAGAATGAACATGTATATCACAATTAGGCATGACCAGATTCCACCCCACAGACTGTGAACGAGGCATATCCAGGCATATTTGTATGGATCGACTATTGTCTAAAATATGCCGCTGTGCAGACTGACACAAACTTCAGACTGTATAGGGTTATACACGTCAAAAATAAAATGACCTCACTTCAGAACATTACAGTAACCGTTTTAAAAACAAGCTCTAAATGGTTTCTACAAAAGTACCAAAATTCCAAAGACAATTTACAAAAATATATCAGTCCAGAATGTTACATTATGCACATGCTAAAAAATAAAGTCATTTTACTGTAGTATTAACTGTCAACCTGGCATATATTATTATATTGTCTGTGCTTTCATACAACAGGATCGCTATCAATGATTCATTAGAGACCAACGATACTTGGAACGGAAGGGCAAAATTGTAATACCACTACTTATCCCTGGTTTATGAGATCCCCAGCCCATTATAACAGCATGTTCCACTGGCTGTCAGACGGAGACAGGAGATCTGCAGTGCAGTGCAGCGCAGTATCACCCGGCTCAGGAAATGCAACCCAGCCACTCCCCGAACATTCTGCACTAATGCGCTCCAGCTGCCCCACATTAATGCACTGAATCATCCATTATGTGGGGAGTGATGCATGAATATAAGTGAAATGGACAATAAAGTAAATTCACTTTTTCATTTATTTATTCTGTCAGTTTTAAAAACCGGCAAGACTGACTTTTGGTACTGTAATATCAGAGGCTTTTGAAGATCATCAGAATACCCTATAAAATCTTCAGTCTTTACGTTCAGCAGGGCCTCTGTTAGTGAACTAAGCACTAGCAATACATTGGCAATCCCAGACTGAGACTGTGACACTAGAATCACAGTGATATGGAATATCCAGGGAAAGATGTCTCAGATCCCATTTCCATCATCCCTATGACACCCTGATACACATCAGTGTATGGGAAATTTTGTATCTTTTTGTTTTTTTAACAAGATGACTAACACATAAATGTTCCAGAGAACATTTCCTTCCTTCCCTTTGCCCCGAAGACAAAAGAGTATCACATGTAGGGAACTTGTGACCGAGCTCGTTTCTGTAATGCTTAGCAACAACAACTGTAGACGGGGCAGACAGTCACAAAACGAGAGATCAGACTGGGCATTAGCACTTTGCCGACAGGGTCAACTGCAATGCAGATCTCAACAAAGCAGCCCTGCAGCCCCTTATATAGCAGCTAGTGCAGGACTGAATGCTCTATGCCGAACCGGAGAAGGGCAGATGCAGCATGGCTCAGGCATGTAACTGTAGACACGTATGCTTTTACACTGGTGCAGGTAGAAACGCAGGCACGCCGAACAGCAAAGCCAGGCCTCAGTGTGCATATCCTTATAGCTGAGACGTATATTTTCATCACAGATTTAATGCTAGCCAGTCATAAGCTCTGTGCTCCCGTCGCTTTTATTAAAATATGATGGTAACAAGCTTTCGTTTTGTTTTATCCGCACAAAAAGACTTCCACACTAATGCTGGGTAACGATGAACAAAGGTGAAATAACATTTGGTTTGCAAACACCTTAAACAAATAAGGAGCTTTTTAACAGCAGTGTTCCCTGTAACACAGTGACACAGCTGCAGTTCAAATATTTCTGTAAATCTCAATTTAAACATTAATGTAATCAAATCAAATATAAAACCAAAGCTCTTTGCCACTGCAGGGCATTCACGTTTTATGTAGTTTGTAATAGAGAAAACAAGTTAATAGAGACAAAAGTAATGGGACGTCTGACCCCCTCTAAAACCAGCCGAGACCTAGAGCACTGCATGCTGCGTGCACACGCGAGCACGAAAACACAAAAAGCAATGAGCTTTCAAAATAAAAGGATTTTTTTAAATTTGCGTTAACGCGCAATAAAATAATTGTCGGCGATAAGTAAATAATGTGTTAATGCGTTAGCGTGCCCAGTCCTATTCCAAACATAAAAAAACCTCAACATTAAAGGGGAAATCTACCTATTTTCAGTATTTTCTTTTATAGGTAAATCATTGTTTGATTTGATGTGAAAGGGTACATTATAGAGAAACTTACATGCACAGATGGTGCCGAGCCCTTTACAATGGAATAGAAACCAGGGGTTATGATGTCTACAAAACAAATATAGCCATTTTATGTATAGTGTATGGTGTATAGTGTATAGTGTATAGTGAATCCACATTTGTCTTCTGAGTTTCTGTATGTAATTCTGATAATGGCAGATAACGGTAAATGAAAAAAACTTTGAAGTACCATTTTGGTTTACAACACCCTACATGTATTAATCCACTGTGCAAGTATATTAAAAATGGGTGTAACATTAAAACCTTATCACAATGGTAAAATGATGTCGCAGACAAATTATTTGTAATAATTTAATGTCATAATATGTAAGGTAGTTTACTTTAGCATTAAACACTTGTGGATATCTGGTTCCCATCAACCCAGGTGTGAACAACTCTGGTGGCGTATTTTATATTAAACCACCCTGAGTGACTGTTTGCCGCTTAATAACTGAAAACGCACCTTTAATTGTAGTTGCTTTTTATGTTGATATAACAGTGTGTGTGGAAACGTGATTTAATGTGGTTTACGTTAAATGAGTTTATATGGTATTATTTATTAACAATAGCAGGCAATGCATATTTTTGGTGTCTCTTATTACCTAGAGGTAACATATGCATTATCAAAACAAGCTTCTAAAAGATTCGATCCATTACTTTTTATACCCTATATACAATTTTCCCAACAATGTATTTCATATTTCATATTTACGGCAGAGGCAGCAGCAACACATCACAACATGTCAGACATTGTCTGCTACTTCGTCACACCTCTCCTCGCCACAGGAGCAACAATAAACAAAATAGACAGTGATCTCACAATATTATGACCTCATAACAGTCTGGGCTGCTCTGCTAAACAATTTATGGCTGCGAGGTTTTACTTGATGAGACACGGAGCTGAAACCATAGTCTATACATGGCTTTGGAAAGGAGGAACCACATGCTGGCCATGTATACACCCATTTTAAGCTTTCATGTGGTCCATAAATGGATTAGCCTTCAAGTAGTAAATAATTACAGACGGGATTGTTTGCAGGTTGAAAAAAAAAAAACAAGATTGAGGGAAAGCTTGGTTTCGTGAGATAGGAAAATGCCCATGGTTATCAAATCGCTAGTGCACTGCAGGAGAGTTATCAAAGAGATGCACTCAACTATGGAGGGGGAAAAAACATTAAACAAAGTGAGCCAGAAAGTTGTTATCGATATCCTGTTTCCTGTCTGTGTAACCTGGGAGTCTAGAAGGGACGCCTGTGGCACACTAAACACACCCACACTCAAAACAGGAACGCAGTCAATTCCCAAACAGCAGGATGACTCTTTACCTATGTAATGCACCACACATGTCTGCCCCTTCTTTGGAAATGTCCTTCCTGTAAAAAAGAACAGAAAGGAAAAAGAGAATGAGATGTCTGAAAACTCTGAACACCCCTAGTAATTTTGTTGATTTTGTGAAGTTAGCCTATCATATTAAAAAACTAATTTACATAGGGTATCTAGTGGACATATTATGGCATAATTTACACCATATGAGACATAAGATCAAAACCACCTGCCTAATATGTGCTGTGGTATAGGTCCTATAAGCTGTGAAGAGTTTGTCCAGGCACAACAAATAGATGCTCGATTGGACTGAGATCTGGAGAACCTTCCTATGGTAGCCAGGACAAACTTTTTCAGCAATTTGTACTACAGTAGATCTTCAGTGAAATCAGATCAGACAGGCTGGCCTTCACTCCCCATACGCATCACTCATGACCTGGTCGCTGGTTCACTGGTTGTCCTTCTTTGGAGCACTTTTGGCAGGTATCAACCCCTACATCATCAGAACCATACCAAAATACATGCTGTTTCAGAGATGCTCTGAAACAGTTTTCTAGTCTTCACAATTTGGCCCTTGTCACTTAGATCCTTTTTTCTGCTTCCAACACTTCAACATCAAGAACTGACTGTTCACTTGCCGCCTAATTTATTCCACCCCTTGATGGATGCCACTGTAATGAAATAATCTATGTTATTCACTTCACTTATCGGTGGTTTTAATGTTGTGGCTGGTAGGTGTATATTTATTTGCAGAGTTTGACATGAAGAGTCTTCGGTTGAAGAAGCATCATTTAATCAGTTTCTCAATACTGGTCTTTGCAATACTCATACCGACAACAAACTAAAACCGGTTACAGTGGACCATTTTGATGAGTCAAGATGTGATACTTAAAACCTCAACTTAAGTCAGCATGCTTCAAGATGTACTTTAAATATAGCCAGTATCACAGTACTTATCATTACTGCGATGAGTTACATCTCTTTTGGCATATTATGAAATTGCCAGTACAGACTAACTGTATGTGTCATTAGAGACAGAGCATCATCAATCCTGTTTAGCTGCATGTAGGGTAGCACAAGGTGTGAAATGTTTTTGCACTCAGTTTTTTGGCTCTTTTTTGTCTGTTCCCATGTATCATGTGTCATGAAAAGAAATATTGTAACATATAGAGTAATTAGAAATGTGAAGTACTGTGATATATTTTTGCCGTATCTCCCCCTCTCTACTTAGATATACTGTAAGATCTATTGAAAAATGCGATATACAGTGATATCGTCACAATGTATTATTTTATTCACAGCATTTAGACCTAGTCCTGCACGTATGAGTGTGCTGGCGTGAAAAGGAGTAGGTGTGCATGTGTATGCCTGTGCTACAGCCCGGTTCCTCTGTGGGGCTGAGAGGAATTCATGCCGCATGACAGCAGGCTGAAGGGGGGGAGATAAGATGTCGGTCAAGAAGAGGGTACGGATTCAAGAGAGCAGCAGAGACAAGAACAGTGAAAGAGATCTTACCAGAGAGGGTTTGGATTCAAAGCATTCCTGACACTGGCAACCCCCAACATGCAGTACTCAAGTGTGTTCTAATGTTTTTCATCAGCACTCCAAGATTCCACCTCATCTTCACTGTTGTTTTTTACACGCTTGGGCCAGAGAGGCCCACTGTCTTAAATAAATCAGTGCCTTATGGCCGGTAGATCACATTGATTTACGCTAGCAGATCAGAAAAGCTACCATGCACAAACATATCAGGGCGTGTGCCTGCTCATTCATATACCATATGAACAAAAGTATTGGGACGCCTGACCATTACACCAACAGGAACTTTAATGGCATTGCATTCAAATACAAGGACTTTAATATAGAGTTTGTCCTCCTATTGCAGGTCTAACAGCTTCCGCTTTTCTTGGAAGGCTTTCCACAAGACTTTTCTGTGCCCATTCATTCTGTAGAGCATTTATGAGGCCTGGCTCACAACCTCTGTTCCAGTTCATCCCAAAGGTGTTGGATGGGGTTGAGGTCAGGGCTCTGTGTGGGCCACTCAAGTTCTTCCACACTAAACTCATCCAACCATGTCTTTATGGAGCTTGCAGAAAGTTGGAAGCATGGCGTTGCCCAAAATGTCTTGGTATGCTGAAGCATTAAGACTGCCCTTCACTGGAAATAAGCAGCCACCGGAATTCTATAATTAAAAGGATTAACCAATACTTTTATCCACATAGTGTACATGTGTCTATATCTTGACCTGCAATCTGTTCATTAAGCTTAATTTGGTGAAATAACTGCCACCTAATTTAATCTATTAGTGTGTATGAGATATGAAATACCTTTGAAAATGCCTTACTCTAATCAGTACTGTACAAAATACTCATTTTGTTAAGAAATATCAGAATCAGAAATCTTCATTGATCCTGGATGAAACTGCTTATGTTACGACTGCAAAGCCACACAGAGACAAGATCTATTTAAAACAAAAAGTCTAAACAAATCCAGTAAAAATCTGCAGGAAACGCAGATCAGCTGTCGCGGTTTCAGTCCACTGCGGATTTTTTTATGAGAACCGAACCAATAATTGTTTGCGGAAATCCCCGCACTAACGCTGAAACTGCAGATATCCTCTGCATTTTCTTTTGGTTTTGTGATGTCTGGGCCTCGTCCGCCACGCCCAAACATAAACAACCCAGCACGAGGACAAGGGGGCGTGGCGGATGAGGCCCGGGAGTCACAGCTTCTTTCGTGGAAATATATAATTTTTCATGAATTTTAGTGCTAAGTTATTAAGAAAAATGTAATTTAATAATTTTGCAACATAAATATTAATGTAAATTCAGCTACATTTCCATATAAAAAATAACTACACATTTTTAGTACTGTCCAGAGAACACAAAGAACGCGCATCTTGGGATGATGACCGCCGCTGTACTCAGAGGCAGGAGGTTTGAAAGTAGCCAATCCGAGAACACTATTTATTTCTCCTTGCTACAGGATGACTGCTGCCCTGCGACGCAGCTGCAGTCCAGAATTTCCCCCGTGGAGTGTCACGAGTTTTCTCGTGTTTTCGTTTTGTTCTACTTAAAGCCCTGTATTTTTATTACAGTAAATGTAATTAATTTATTACTGTATTCACCTGCCTATACCAGAGAAAACAACAGTGCATACCAAAGAAAATGCATGTTCATGAATTACAATTTAGTCTATACAGGGGTAACATCGGTATTTACATTCTAACACTGTGGGAGTTCAGCGTAAACTGTACAAGACGAATACAGGTTTACCTTTACATTTTCCTTAAGGGTAATGTATTAAACTGTGTTTAAAATTAAATTAAAGTATTTTGGGAGCATATCTGGGGGCATATTTAGGGTTTATATTATATAGTATAAACAGCGGCATTTTTTTTTTTTTTTACCACATCACAACATTGCGCTTTTTCACTATAAGCCCTTGCAATAACCTGGGGTTTACTGTATATAAATAATATTGACAAATGAGAAATTTGCATTGTTATGGCAGCAAAGGGGACAGTACAAGAGAAGAAAGTAGACGCGGCATCAGCAATAGAATAAAAGCTATAGAACACAAACAAGCCTATAGTACAGTATAATATAGTGTAGTAATAGTATAATGTAGTATAGTACAATATAGTACAGTATAGTAACATAATGATATAGTAATAGTTTAGTATAGTGCACCATACAAGTAATGCAAAAATATAAATATAGAAGTTTATCTGCATTGTAGGTCTGCAGTGTGTTGAACAGTGTAATAGTAGAGTGTAATGGTAGAAAAGGGGTGCAACAAGTGGTTGCAGTGGAGAGCCCATAGAGGTGGGCTATCAGCCCTAGCAGCCACTGCAGCCAACTTACACTGTTACTGTTACACTGCAGAGCCACGGATTAGACACCAAAGCTCCTGTCTAGCCAGGTCCAGTCTGAGTGTTTAATACGAATAACTTCTCCAATATGCGTCTGACAGATTTTACACCACTCTGGCACAGTCCTCGTCAACATTTTAATAACCCTTTACGAGACATGAAAGACAAACACTAAGGCTATTGCTCCACGGCTGCAGCCGGCCAATTGGTTTACACCGATCCTTACAATATTTATTATTCATTAAGTCATTACCATTCAGATATGAAGTCAGTCGTGCGGGTGAAGCAGGCTGAAGGTCTGTTCATGCTGCTGCTACTCGGATCGAGCACGAAGTTAATGTTATTACTCAGCGACGTTAGAGGAAAAACCACAAGGTTTTCCAGCCTTTTTGAAGAAAAAAATGTGTTGCGATGCAGCAACTCACCATCTCCCGGAGATATAGTTTCCACTTCTACACCCATTCTGGTAAAACGGAGGATAAAACTAGCGCATAAACCAGAGAGAGGCGAGCAGGCTGCAGTGCTGAGGAGGGACCGAGCTGAAGGCTCCGCTGCATGCAGCCCGACCACTCCGCCCACTGCAGGACCAGCTAACTCTCCACAATGTCTCTCCCTCTCATTGTTGTCTCCTGACTGGGTCTACAGCAAACACAGGGCTTTATCTTCTCTCATAGCACAGCCTGCATCATCTGTATTCTAACACAGATTTAACTGTTTCCTAAACACAGCGGCCCTCTCTTCTGAACCATCATCTGTGGTGAGACCGTGTCAGCTTCTTCATCACTGAAGAAATCAGCATCAACAATTTTGAAACATCAAAGACAAACACAACGAAACAAAAACAAAGAAAGACTCTTGTAGTCCATGCTACTACAATACGTAACCAATCTAGTACCACATGTAGTAGTATTAGTAGTATTAGCAATAATAATAGTAATAATAATAAAAATGATGATCATCATCATCATCCTCATCATCATCGTCGCCATGTCTATAATATATTGCTTGAAATATGTCAGTATGAGAAATAATAATAAGGATAATAAGAATAAGAATATCCTGAATTGATTGAAATAACAGGGTTATTAGTATTAGCCTTAATTGTAATAATGATGATGTTGACGAGGATGAAAATGATGATACTACGTATTCCGAATTACTTGAAACAACATTTGTATTAATATTATTAGTAGTAGTATAATAACAAAAAATAATAATAATAACATTTAGGATTAATGAAATTCGGAAGAAAGGGCCTGAAAATTAGTAACTCTAATATTCTGGTCAGCACAGGATAAACAGCATAAGTACAGCAAGGCAAAAAGACACCAACTCCCAGAATGCCTTGTCATACCCTGACACCATTTGTCCAACCGTCCAAATTTGTCCGAGGGGAAACACAGTGGTCGGATGCTGGTGTTTTGGTTGAGGCACGCGTGATGGTCTGTTTTTAATTCCATCGTATACAAACAATGACTTATAACTTCAGTTCACAGATGAAAATGCACTGTACTAAGCATTGACATTGTTATTTTACCTAGGTAGTTATTTGCAGACCTGAGCAACGTTAAAACAGTTTAAATATAAACTCTTTAAGTGAGCATGCTAACTGGCTAGTTTAGCATTTCCATAGTAAATTTTATTTTTGTGTTTGTATTTCTCAGACGGAAATTTAATACATGTGCTTTTCATGTGGACAAGGGATCTAAGAGGTAAAGAATCGAAAATGTTTTTCGAAAATGTTGAGTGAAAGCAGCAGTTTAGAGGGTCATGCCAGACTAATCTGGTCATCCTTGAGTGCAGGTTCCTTCAAGATAGGATTAGGGATTTCACATTTCCACAGACCAGGGCAAGAAGCTTTAACTGTTCAGAGTGTGTATGGTGTTAGTCGTTGCGTGCAGAGGCAAAAGACTTGCAGCGTTCTCATTAGTTACCTTATGAACACTTGGACTTAAATTTATGATTAATAACTGATTAACCTTTGTTTTCTTCTGTTGAACTGACATACAGGGAGAGTATGGATCTAGGAAAAGCCAAGCTTCTGAGGACTGGATTGAATACTCTGCACCAAGCCATTCACCCTGTGCATGGGATAGCCTGGACCGATGGGAGACAAGTCTGCCTCACATCTTTCTACTATGTCAACGGCGAACCCAAATTCGGCGACACAAATGTCATTGGACAGTTTGAACATGTCTTTGGACTTTTTTGGGGACCTCTGTGTTGCTCTGGCTCTCCCGCACTGCTCGCTGTGCAGCACAAGAAGCATATCACAGTGTGGCAACTTCAGTTGAGCGCCCTGGAGCAGAACAAACTGTTATGCACTCAAACATGTGAAATGAGCGAGCCTTTCCCACTGCTTTCTCAGGGCTGTGTGTGGCATCCCAGACTAGACATCTTATCTGTTTTGACCAAGCGGGACGCCTCAGTTTTGTTCTCTGTGCGCGTGGATAACCGGAGAGTTAAGGCGGATATCAGGGGCAGCGGTCTGATCCACTGTGCGTGCTGGACTAAAGATGGGACTCGGCTGGTGGTCGCTATTGGCAGTGCCCTTCATTCCTACATATGGAACGACATCCAAAAAAGCCTAGTTGCGTGCTCCTTTTGTCCCATCTTCGATGTGGGTGGCTACATCTGTGCCATTGAGTCTACAGATGAAGCTCAGGTCGCTGTTGCCACTGAACTGCCACTGGACAAAATCTGTGGACTAAATGCAGGCATTGCCTTTGACTTGACAAATGAGTCAGAGCCACTGTCCTCTCAGCAGTCCCCAGTCGTGATGGTGGATGAAGATGTTTCTATGGAGGCCAGGAGAAGGTCATTTGATTCCGAGCGCTCCTCTCTAGGGTTCATCTCATCCTCCGGCCCTATTGACCTTACACACATTTTGGCTAAGCACAGGAAGTCAGATCCAAGCCCTTTGATTCACTTGAGACGACGAGATCATGTTACTGGATCTGGTCAAGATTCCTCACATTTGATTTTGGTCACGTATGAGCGTAAGGTCACCACCACTAGAAAAGTGAGTATCCCTGGCATCCTGGTCCCTGACATCATTGCCTTTGACCCCAGAGGAAGCACGGTAGCAGTGGCTTCTAACACCTGCAGCATGGTTCTGGTCTACTCCATCATGGCATCCTCGATGCCCAATGTTCAGCAGATTCATCTGCAGAAGAACGAGAGACCAAAAGGGTTGTGCTTTATTAGCAGCAAGATGATGCTACTTATGGTTGGCCGGCAGAGGTCCAACGAGCCGGCCTTCCTTCCATCCTCAAACACAGACAAATACGTCCTAAGGCTCATGGCTAAGGAACTGGTGTTTGATGAGGACACAACTTCTCCTATCGTGCAGAAGCCTGAGTCTCCCAGTAATTTTTCTGGGGTTAGGAGGCATTCTGAAAACTTCCCCAAAGATCTTGCTGTGAGGGACCTTGTCCTTCCAGGAGGCGCAGTAATCCACTCCCCAAACACCAGGAGGAAGCTGATTGAAGAGTTGCGCAGCTCAGATCCCAGCCCGGTGCCAAGCTCAGCTGACTTCTCAGACAGAGCCACGTCCAGCACCTCCTCCATCACTGTGGAAAACTACGACATGGAACATGTCAATCGCATGTCTACCCTAGCTGTCGCTGGCCAAGCTAGTCGGGAATCCAGTCGACCATGTTCTCCACGATATGAGCCTTCAGAAAAGCTGCTCCCTGATCTCCCCCTGCCACAGAACAGCAATACTACAAAAGAAAAGAATCTGGAGCAGCTCGCACACAACATGGAGAGGATATTTGCCCGCTTTGATGAGGTGAGGCAGTGCCTCACAGAAATCAAAGACTTCGCTCAGAACGGGAGAAAGGCAACTGTCACTTATCCGGCTGCCTGTGAGCCGCAGTACGTCCACATAACATGTCAGGTATGAAATGAAGTGTGTTACCTCTTGTTGAAACTTGAGGATGGTTTTGAACACAACACACCACACATTTCTGTGGTTGTTGTCCACAGTTGTCAGATTGACAGAATTTTTGTTGACACCGGGTGGTCACAATCTATATCCCATGACTGCTTTTGCCTAGCGCAGTCTCATGAAAAGCATTAAAAGTGTACTGATAGTAAAGCCAAGTGACATACACATGACTGCAATTTAATAAACAGCGGCTCAGCAACATACTGTTGTGTCTTACTTGTTCTCAGCCCCAGGCTGTGTTTTATGAATAAGAAGTCAAGATTCACGCATCTTTTCTCTCCCTTCCAAAACAGAAGCAGCTGTCAGAGAATGTGTACACAGACGAGAGGAGGCCGGTTCTGTTGTGTGAGGGAAGGCTCAGCCTTCGAGTAGTTCAGGAACTCTTCAACATAACAGTTGTGGAGATGATGCATGGTATGTCTGCAATATCCTTATCTTTATCGTGTATTACAAGTTTTGTGCATCACATTGGCTTTTTCTCTGTATCACAGTACATAGGAGGGGCTGGTTTGGGGAACCAGGAAGCTGCTGGCATGCTAAAAGTTTCCAATGATTTTGTGGTTGATGCAGATGCATTTCCAAGCCTGTAAATAAAGTACTTTGTAGTGATATCAGTAAGCCTCTGTTTTCAAAATAGAATTGATTTTGTTCTGACAAAAACAGTATTTGATTTTTCTGTAGACTTTAACAATCTGTTTGGACATATTTAAATGGCAGTGTCTAAAATAGAAGGTGATTATAGGTGTAGATCCGATTGAAGGGTTAAGTCAGATTACAGCCTCACTTGTGACGTGCACCTTTGTTGATACTGTACACTAAGACCTTTCTAACACCTGCCATTTGTGCTTTGTCTTCAGTTTACAGTACAGGATTTATGCATTAGGACTTTATACTTACCCTCTTATTATATAAAAACGGACCTAATAAAAAAAAAACTATTAAAACGGCTGCCTGCTATCTGTACTGATAAAAAAAAATCTCCTATATGTTTGGCCTTGTTGTTGAGGGTTTGTGAAAACGCATTTGATGGCTTATGTTTGTGGCATTAAAGAAGTACATCCGCCTTCTTTCAGGACCAATGTGGATTATCCTGGTGGCTGATGCTGAGGGATTTGTACCTCTCACTTTCAAACACAAGGAGGAGCTCACAGTTCGGAGTGCAGTCAGGAAATCTCTCTTCAAGCCCTTCTGTAGCGCTGATGACGCATCTCCTGAAAATCTTCAATATCCAAATGCGGAATAATGATTTCATGCATTTTAACCTCCAAACACAAAGCTGAGGCTTTACTGCACAGCATTTTAAAGCTTTTTTTTTTATAAACAATGCCTCATAATCCATGTTTACATAGCACTAGTGGCTTGTCTTTAGTGCTTTTGTTGTAAATCTGTACATATCATACGCAAGACAAACAAGAATGATTTTATTTTTCTATTTCTGAAAGCAAATGATCGAGTGCCTGCTTTAATGATTTTTCCACTGTTAGTCTCAAGCCTGTTGCGTGTTTTAAATGATAAATATTTATTTTTGTAGACATTTTAAATTAACTTATGTTTCCATCCAAAAGTTTGGAATCAGTATTCAATAACATAAAACCACTATGGTGGTTGATAAATGACAAATATTGTGATTTGGAAGTTCTTTCCTACTTTGTAATACTTCTTAATATGTTTATAATTTCAAATAATTAGTAGGAATCTGTAGACTAATTCAAGGCAAATTATCTCTTTATTTTTGCCAAAAGAAACTCGATGCAAGCAAAGACATTCAGCGCGGTCATGCTGTCCACAACACAAATATAGTCCTTTATTTACTATCAAAATGACGGGTGAACATACTTGTGTCATGGTAAAACAGTAGTAAAAAGTTATTAAAAATGCTTTAGGCCAAAACTATTGAAAACTATGACATTTCAGGCATTAGGCAGCGGGTTCGTAACTGTTTTATGTAACACCTGTCTAAGAGGAAGCTTGTCTGGTTCTTGTCACCACCACTGTGATGGAAATACTGTCTTGGAATGTAATTCCGCAATGCAACATTTTGCACCATTTCATTCCGACTGATAATGGTTTTTTATGCAGAAATTAAAAAATCTGTTAATTCTCTTTTTTTGACATTTAGTTGTGTTGAGAATAATGAATAGAGTTACAAGCTGTTATAATAAATGAATATCTATAATGTATTTTATTTCAAAAGTCATCTCGACGCAAAATATTGGGTATTATTTATTCTTGAATAGCTTCTTGCCTAAACACTGAATACAAAATTAAAAGTACCTCTTATTGTCTAGTATTGAAATGTCAATTGTCCGTTATTGTATAAAAATAGCCAGAATTAATATGTAAAGTGATTCCAAACTTTTGAACAGCAGTGTACTTGTTACACTTTAAGAGATGTGAACGTCTTTATCGAAGTGTCTAATCATTTTGGATGCTGTTCCATTTCCATGTGTATGAATCTAAACACTCCTCCTCAGTTCTGTGCACTAAGAGCCACAACCTTTTTTTTAACAAAAGAACAGAAAACGCAATAAGTTTCAATTAAGTCATTATTTATTATTAATCAGTGTGTTATAAGTCCCTTATATTTAACAAAGCAATAACTCCCTGTACAATTTTATGATCCCCTTCTGCAAACACTTTATTGTTCATAGTCCTTGGCATTGACTGATGAGCTCCAGCTACATCTTACCAGCACCAGTTTATAGATATATATATTTTTTTATTGAGCTTTAAATCAAACCATTTGATAATCTTAATGTCTAAGACCTAATATATCCCATTATAGCTTACTTCAAGGAGAAAAATACAGTACATTCATTTATATAAATTAGGTACAGCATATGGTCTATTCTTAATGCAGATACATTACAATTTCATGTGAAAACACAGAAAGAAAATGAAATGTTTACTTTAAAACAATTGGCTTGGTTTGTCACAGTGTAATGTACACTAACACGTCTCATCCCAGGACCAAGCTGGAATCTGCATATGTGCTGTTTGAAGAGTCTACACGCTGTTCAGGTCTTCTCTGAGTGATCTGCAACTTATTGTCTGGTTTCTGAGAGGGGAAAAAGTCCAAATCATTTAGGTCAATATGCTTTTTCTTCATGCATCATAATCTGATAAAAGAGGAGACATCTGACAAAACCATAACCCAAACTGCAAAGGAGAAGGGGAGGTGGTTATACAAGGTAATTCTTTTGTGTAAGATGTAAAAAAAAAAAATGGCTGCGAGAAAACATTGTAGACTTTTTGCAACAAAATGTTAGCGTGCAGTGGATGGGCAGTTCACCTGAGCTCCTCCAGGGCTACTTTGTTTTGCAGTCTCACATCTTCACTGATGGGGTACAGCAAGAGGATCATCAGGCCTGTGATGATAAAGGCCACTGGGGCTGCACCAATCAGGAGTTTTAGAGTGTATGCCACTGCAGGAGGCTGTCTGCATGCCCCTGTGTCGTAGCCAGCAAACCTACAGCGTAGACAAGACAATAATTACCCAGAGTTACAAATGAAAACAAAAAACACCGGGCCAGAGACCTAGTTTCATATATGAAGCCCCTCAAAATAAACCTATTGTGTAATTACAGAGGGCGAAATGGTAAATTATATGTGCTTTGACAGGACATACTCTAAACACAGTGTAGACACTCCCAGAGAGATTCCTGCTGCGAACTTGGTGAAGAAAACGTAGAAGGAGTAGAAAATTGCCTCATGGCCCTTTGAGTTAGGGTTTGCCAGTCTGAAGTCATCCACTACGTCTGGTAACATTGACCTGGGATAAAGAAGAAAGCAGCATGAGGAGGAGGACTCACGTTCATCATCTCTCTTATTGTGATGTGTTGGGATGGTGCTTATAAACTTGAGAATTTCTGAGTTTATCACAAGGAGGCTGAACTTAAAGTCATGAAAGTAAAGTCAGGCAGCTTCCATTGCCTCATTAAAAGCCAGTATTTGTAAGCCTAAAAGACACCTACATGAGCCTGTCATGACATCTGACTTCGTATATAAAGGTGTAACTATAACTGGAAGATACAATTTGGTGAAACCATTTGAATGGAGCAGTACTCCTCAATAAGGCTCCTTTTTTTGGAGAGGACGAAGAAAAATACTTTGCAACATGGTAACTTCAGAGATTTCTTATCTACTTAAATGTGTTCCTATCATCATTAAATGTTCATTTTATTATTAAGCACTAAATATGTTTCCTCATATTTGTATCAGGAAGATACATCCTGTTTTATAATGACAAAGATTCCTGTACAATCAAATTCAGAAGTAATGCTGACCCTTTGTATAATTATGGGGTAGTGAAAGCAGTGATGGGAAAAGAAATCAGAAGTTGTCTCTCTATATAGCCAGGGTGTTGCCTGTGGGACGCTGTCCAGAAGCTTTTTTTTGGGGGGAAACACACCTTATTAAATTCACCACTTATCAAAATCAGAATCAGAAAACTGCACAGACAAACAGACTCAGAAAACTAGGAAAATCAAAATAAAATAAACATAAAATGTCCAGAGAACTGTCCAGAAAACACTCTGAAAATACTCTGTACTAAATACAATGAGCTGTGTGCTGCCTCCGCTGTTGTATTACCTCTCCAAACACACATGAGACAAGTACTGTTCCTTAATATCTGGCTGAGGTGTGTTTGGAGCTGGATCAGAATTAGAACGTGGACAGGAATGGTCTGATAATTGGACTGAAAGCCCCTGCCATAAAGAAAGTAACCACAGAGGGGCACCATGTGGAGATTCCTCATGATCTAACGCCATCACTGCTTCCCCTACTCCATCATTTTATGCCTTTTTTAAAGTCACCGAAATAACAGGTTTCATGCTGGGGATGAATTTAATCTGGCTTCTCATTTTACTTCTGGGATCATAAATCCCTCGTCTAGGTGTCATTAGGCCAAGACAGTTAAGGGCCCTAAATATATCATGCAAGGCACTACAGGCAGAAATGACAGTTTTGGTCCTGCCAACCAGTTCTTTGGATTTTTTGGGGGATAAATGCATCTATATCATGTCTTCTATTATCACAAAAATGTCAAAATATGTCTAATTGCTTTGTATTATTGATCACATTCACACCAAAGGTGCATGTTCTCTGAAATTGGTTCTCTGAGGCCCATTCTTAAAAGTGTTTTCCTCAAAAATCTCAGCTTCTAGAACATCTGCACTTACAACGTTTCACATGTCCATATTTCAAAGAACATACATTTTTCCCAATATATTGCTCAATGCTGGATTTACACTGGAATTATACTAAAAATGACCTGAACATATTTTATAATTACACCGCATAGTGTTTTCTGGATTAAACAATGAAAAAAAGTGATTTCAGTAATCTGTTGCGTGAAATGATTTCTCTGGATTGTGTCTTTGATAAACACCAATCAACCATAACACTCAAATCACTTGTCTAATGTTGTGTTGGTCCCTCTCAGGCCATCGAGGCATGGACTCCACCAGACCTCTGAAGTTGTGCTGTGGTATCTGCCGCCACAAAATATTGTCAAAAGAACCTTTTAAGTGAGGTGAGGTGAGGCCTCCATGGATCAAACTCGTTTGTCCAGCACATTCCATAGACACTTGATCAGATTGAGATCTGGGGAATTTGGAGTCAACACCTCAAACTCGTTGTCATATTCCTTAAAGCATTCCTGAACAGTGGCAGGGTGTGTTATCCAGGTGAAAGAGTCCACTGTTCTTCGGAAATACTGTTGCTAGGAACGGGGAGCGGTCTGCAACCGCGTCAACGCAGGTGGTTCGTGTCAAAGTAACATCCACATGAACGCCAGAGCTCAAGGTTTTCCAGCAGAGCACCACACTGCCTTCACCAACTTGCCTTGCCTGTGAATATTACTTCTCTGCAAATTTAGTGCCACTAATTAACATTTCAAATGTTACTGATACTTAGAGTTGCTACCTGGGTTTCACTAACACTGAACTTAAAAGTGCTACATAACGTACTCACCATGGCAAAAGCAGCGATGCAGCCACACTGAGTCCTGAAGACACAGCCACTACATAGGCCACCACCAGGTTAGGAATAAACACCAGCATCATTGTGAAGGGCATCATCCACTGCACACACACACACACACACACACAATTACCATCAATAAATACATCATATGACATCATGTTCACTACAAAGCTTTATGTTTTTGTCTTCTTGTAAACCTTATTAATCTTAAGATGTAATATTCAGAAACTACTATTAATCAATTATGATAATAATGCTATGGTAGTATAAGACTGAAAAGTGGCCTTACAGTAGAAGGGGGTAAATATTTTTTGCAGAAGCAGCAAGTACAGTAAAACCTTACAAACAGTAAATTTAGTACAGGACAAGAACTCACAAAGACAGAACAAATTTACAGTGCCTACCACTGATAAATAATTTTTAAATAATTGAAGATTTACAGTGGTGTAAATCTTCAATTATGTTATCCTGTGTAATTATTTCTCCCCTTATGATCCACTTATGTTATTTGTGCTGGTTTATGTACAGAAAACAGTCAAATTCCATTTTTACAGTGCCATTTTCCAGCCTCTCTCCATCTCTTAGAACTACACAGGCCGTTTTTTAATTGTAAATTGAATATATGCACATGACCTCTGTTCTGATTGGTTGTTGAGTGGTGTTGTTCAAAAAGTTGCGTATTTTCATTCAGAAATTTGTCCTGACTAATATACTGCATAAATGGGTGTGATTAAACCTCTACGTTATAAAGGTGAATATAAAGAAACGCAGTGGCTTTTGTGACATCACAAAAGCAGAGCGTTCACCTATGGGCCTTTTAATCAGCAGAGAGGCAATACTATTTTTGTCCACAGTGTGGCAATATTTGTTGATGAGCACAAAAGAGATAATGGACCACTGGTTAAAGGAGGAGATAAACAATGTGGTAGTTACCGTAATGCCGCAGAACGCTGCTGTTTTCTTTCCAAACTTCTGTAGGAACCACTGCCAGAAGGGGATGCTCACAGCTGCAGACATCTGGAGAGTGGGCGACAGGGAGTGCTTAAAACAATATATGAAAGCCCTATATAACAGAACTGAAGTGCAAAAACAACAACGAAATTAAGACAAACAGTTATATGCTCCCTAATAGACAATGCAGGACAAATGTCCTTAAGTGTTGGCCTCACATATAAAGGTCTAGATTGTTTGCACACTATACACTATATAATATCTTAATGACAAGATAAGATATTGATACACTACGTGTCCAAAAGTACACAGACCCCCCCTTCTATCTAGTAAATTCCGCTACTTTAAAATGAGTCTATTACTGACACAGGGCATTCATGCCCAGTAGAATGAGACGTGTTGGCTAGAAGAATATAAAATCCCCAAGTACTGGGCTGTGGTAGCTGTGTTCTCTGGAGTGATGAAGAACCGTCCAATACCTATAGGGTGAGTTAGAGTGCTGTTTGTTATCCAAAACTGATCATCCAACATCAGTACATGACCTTACGAAGGCTCATTTGGATGAATGCATTCAAATCTTCACGGCTTTGTTCCATTTTTCCAGTGTAAAAATAATTCCAGAAGCCTTTACCCTGACTGCAGTAGAGGGAGGACAATCTCCTTATTGATACTAGGGATGCACCAATATAGGAATTGTGAGCTGATGCCAATATGTAAACATTTATTAAAAAAAACAACAACAATTGGGATCATGTGTACCCAACTTAGCATCACAGACACATAAAATATTTAGTTGTAGTGAGTTACATATGAGTTCAAATGAATAAAATGTAACTGTTTTAGTACACTGGCCCAGAGCCACCTACACTCTCTGGAGTACAATAAATATGTCATGAAATATCAATTAGTCAAGTCTAAACATCTGTCCAGTGCTGCCAGGATTCTGATTCCAGTATCAGTGTGTATCCTGTACTGATATCTTTGATTTTAGATGGGCAGGTATCTACAAACTTTGGGACATGCAGTGTACAATTATCAGTAAGGCCACTGACCTACAGGACAGGTTTGTGTAGTTTTAATGTGTGTTGAATGTGTTGAGCACTCACCAGAATTGTCAGCACTATATTCTGAAAGTGGTCGCGAAGGTCCACCGCATATGTGCAGAACAGTACGAAGTTACTCTGCACCAGCTGCAAAAGCATGAGATGGTATGATATTAAAATCTCTTTGTTCAGGAAATAAGCGGTCCCAGTACACGCTCCATGACTTACGATTAGGCAAGAGTTCAATGCTAAGACTTCGTTTAAAGCAATATCTTAAGCATGAAAAGAATGTTTGAAGAATGAATGCTTGTGGCTATTGCAATCGTTTCAGTACATGTCCTGAAGAAATTCAAGCTACAGCAGAATCTCTGATCCAACACGCTTCCCTCTGATCAAATAAACAGTGTATGGGAGCTCTTTACCTGAATGGCCACAGAGATGAAGAGGAACGCGGCTGTGAGTGTGAGATATGGCCCGTGCTTCATCACCAGCACAAAGCCTTTATGGAAGTCGATGGGCTTCTCTGTCTTCAATGCATAAGGATCTTAAACAAACAAACAAAAAAAATCAGTGTAGAATTCTGTTTTTAGTAAATCATCCGCATTTTGGTTAAATACTGATTAAGAAAAATGGTTCCTAAATATTTATTGAGCGTACAGTTCTTTAGTGCACTGTTCTTTAGCATACCTAAATCTTTAGTCTATTAAATAACCCTGTGGGCAATAAATTAATTAATACATATTAAATATCTTTTCTGTCGTCTGCTGTTGCTGTCTCAGTGCTTCTTCCCTCTGGGGAGACTCCATCTGGACCTGCCCAAGCTGGCTTGGCCCACTCCAGCTTCAACTCCACCCTTTCACAATCACCTGCAGCCACTTTCTGAACCCTCGGACTGTGTCCAAAACTGAGGGCAGCTAGAATCGAACAGTGTTCGCAACAATTTGATTTGGATGTGACTAGGTCCCATCCTGCCTCAGAATACTGCCTGGGTGGGCAATGTTTGTTACATTTCAGACAAAACCATTAACTCTCACACATATACACACCAATTCTGTGTTTTTCAAGAGTTCTGAGTCATGCACCTCATGCACCAGACCACCCTTGCTGCCTGTGATGAATATTGGATTGTCCCTTATAAAGCTACTTTGTATGCAGCCTTCTTCTCAGCTCTCTTTGTTACAGTCACAGCTTGCAAAACAAAATATTATTATTAGTTTTTAAATGTATTATTATTACTATTACTATTATTATTACTATTGTTATTATATCATTATACTAACTAGTAATAATAATTGCTAGTAGTAGTACTGACAGTATTCTTACTTACAATGCACACTATAATAATTAAGACTAGACCCCATATTTTTATAGAGGACTGCATGACTGTACTAAACAGTTGCGATATTCTTAAAGCTCCACTCACCATCTCTCTCTTTGACTCCCAGAAACATCACCACTGTACAGATGAGAAACAGCCCTCCAATCACTCCTGCGGCGATCATGTACACCTCCTTCTGCCATGAGAAACATAAGGAGATTATAATACTACACAAACAAATTGTGCAAAAAATAATCCAAAAGTCAATCATGAGCAATGACATATGGTGGAATTTAGATGTTTACTTATTGAGGTTGTCATGAAGTTATTGAAAGAGCTTGCCAAACGTCCACAAAACCCACACAAAAAATATTGGTAATTTTTCTCAGCTGTGAACTTTGTTATTGTAAGACCTGTGCACTAAAATATTATATTATATACTATCGTATTGTACATTGTATTGATTCTTCTTATACAAAAATATATGTGTCAAGGGCATCCAGTGCAGTCCCTGTGTATTTTTACAGTACATGCAGATGTTCTGTGCAATTGAAATCTGAGTGAATATTTTTTGTTTCATATTTCAAAAGTTAAATCAGGTTTTGAGCTTTGAGACTGTGAATGTTTTCAGCGGGAATTCTGTTTCAGCAATCGAACTCTGTAATTTGTTTAGTGCAATTACTAGACAAGACACCAGCCTCTATGGCCTCATGAACTTAGACCAAATTAGCTGGAACCCCTAAAAAAGAGGAACTTTTCAATTTATTCCCCTCAAACAGGAACTGCTCTGCCCTAAACAATCTCCAACTTGTTTGCTATTTTTCCAGCACGGCAGCGAAGCGCTTCATTACTCATCCAGATCAAACAGAGGCCTGTTTCGGAGGACTTGGCTGGCGCACCCAAACAAGCGCGCCGCCCTGGGCCTAGGCCACAGAGGAATGTGCAGTGGCTACACAGGGCAACAAGCACAGCAGAGACAGACCCAACCGCCCCGGCAGGGTTTACCCTAAGCTGGTTAGACACCCAGGTCTGCTCTGAATAGCTGTGGCTCCCCATGCTGATGCACGTACGGTTTTTCCCCGAAACCATCAGCTTAGGCCGCAGAAGAGCCTCAACCCCTGGTTTGCTGGCCCACTCTCACTTCCAGTATGGCTGCCTGTGGAAGTGGGTGACACTCCACTGAAAATAGGCTCTGTCATTCCCCTGAACCAAGCATGCCTGTTTGCTCTATGGTCTCTTTGGAGTCTCATATTTACTATCTCAGGTCAGAGTCCTGTCTGTGGGTGTGTGAAGACACATTAGTCTGAAGTTTGCTTCCTTGGTTTTGCATTGGAGCTACGGCACCAACATGGCTAACAAGTACTGGAAACCTCATTTCCACAATTTAGCATTGCCTGCAGGCCGAAACCATCCTCCGACTCAGATAGTGTCAAAGTAACTAACAATATATATTTGCTTTTGTGGTTTCTGCCTCTGTGTGAATCTGTTATCTATTAAATTGGGCAAAATTCAGACTTCAGTGTGGTTGCTTTTACTGGTTTTAGCTGTTTGTGTAGGAAACAGTGTCATACAGTGTCAGAAACCGCACAAGGAAGTCTGTTTGAAATTAGTTAACAACTTAATGCAGTTTGTGGCAACTATATGGTTCAGACTAGCAGATGGCATCCTGCTAACTCCTTACTTAGCATTCAAAGGCTGATAACATCCTGAAGATCATTTCTCAGTTATCACATATAAAACAATGCAAACTGGCTGAGTTGTTTCAGATCTGCATCCCTCTCACACTACTGTTACATTGCAGTACTGTCTATTTATTGTAGTGTCTCAGATTTTTCACACTACTGTTACATTGCAATATTGTCTCTTTATTGTATTGCATTGTCTCAGATTTACATCTTACTGCACAGTTCCATTGTATTGTTACTGTCATCACTTGTGCTTCTTCAATGCTGCTAACTCTCACCTGTGCAAGATCATGCTTATGGTACAATACTAGTCACTCTGGAAGGGTGCATTACGTTACAGCTACACTGTTGAGGTGTCTATTTTTTCTGTTGTTTTGGATGTGACTAGCACTGTTGTATGTTGCTTTATGTTGCACCATGGCCCTTGGAGAAATGTTGCCTCATTACACTATGTATGTGTAAAGAACCCTTGAACCTTGACCCTTAGAACTTGCATTTTAGTAAAATCTGATTTCAACAAATAAAAATGGTGTAAAACATACTAAAACCAGTGTTTGCTCTCCTACATGCTCGCTGTTTGCTGTGCTTTTGGTCAGTGCTACGCAGCTCAGCCGCTCCCCGGAACCCCTCCCTCTGCAGGTTTTTCCCACCCACTTGTGGGCGGAGACTATCCTGAAAGTTCTCCTGGATTCAAAGATCTTGTGGGTTTTTTTGTTTGTTTGTTTCAAAAAAATGTTTGTTCATTATGGGCACTTTTGTGTGACGCCATTTTTAAAATATTCATTTTTAAAAAGTTATTGTAATTTAATGTTTTTTTAAATTACAATAACTTTGGTTCTACTTGACATAGGAAAGACAAACACAGCTCAGCATGACGTCTGGCACCTCAAGCATCAACATAAACGGGGGAACTTCCATATAAGATGTTTTGCCATATGACAACAATTTACCATCTGTTGTGCTACCAGCACAGATCTGTGCCACTCATGTTCTAAGGGTTCAACCCTGAGTTTATCATCTGTACTTGGGGTAAGTGGAGAAATTGTGCAAACTTCATTTTTGCTGCTTTTGCTTTAACTGAAGTAATGATTTGCAGACTTTTAACTGTCCCATCCCCTGACAGGCAAGACAGTTTATTTCATAGTGCTGTGCCTTTGACACATACTGCATGAGACAGGAAGTCCTGGGACTGCGCCAGACTCCTGATGACCTCCCCGCTGCTGTTTCCCAGGTGACCAGCTGACACGTTGTGATGGGCGCAGTGCTTCAGAGTATGAGCGCTCGCTACAATCTGGCCCTGGATAGCTGCACCAACCAGCGTGCCCAGAACCTCCATGGTCATACCTGCAGTGAGGACACAGAGGGGGGTTATTACAGTTCTTCTGTACAAACACAACCTAAGACTCAGATTATCTAGGCAGTTGGCTTTAGCAACATAGTGTTTTCATCTATGGAAGATAAAGAAGCTCACACTCTGTGCAAATAATGAGAACACTAAATGACCTTTTTAGTGCATAACGTGACAATTGACAGCACATAAGTACAATGTAGTCTTTCCTGTATAAAACAGTAAAACAAATGAGATAAGTGGACAGCATGACAAGCATTTTGATATCCCCTTTTTCAGAATATATTTGATGATTTGCTTGAAAGCAAGTACATGGCTAAGTTTGACACTGAACTTGGTCTGTAAGTAGTCAGAATACAATGAGTATTTTGTAAAATGATGATTTGCGTAACTTTAAGCATTTGCCCTTGGATTTACACGTTTAG
>JBBIGA010000153.1:7787816-7797950 GCA_037576975.1 Alestes dentex | reverse complement strand
ATGCCAACCAATAAGGAGTTAATAATAAGTTGTGATGTGTGATGCAGTGTAATGTGTTAACTAGGAGGTCTAATACTCAGATATGTTGCGCCACATTTAAGTTTCTTCTTGTTGTTGGATTTTTTTTTTTTTAATTCAGCCAAATTAATATAATTGTCATGGCTTTTAAATTTTTGTTATTTGGTCTCAATAAATATGTAAGGCATATGTAAAGAGTATGTTTGCAAACTGTAATGTAATGCTGTAAAAGTACTCAAAAATTTTAAACTGAAAAACCCAAAGTGATATCTAAGAACAATACTCAAGGACTGTTGCTCATGTACTTTCCATCCTTGGTTAACAATGGCTGAAAGTCTAAATTGTATAAAGATGTGACATGAAATATGAGAAAAAGACTGCAATAACTCAACTCTCTCTCTGTATCTCAAGACATAAGTATTTGATTACTTTATCCTCCTTTGAAGAAATGAAGATTTCAAAGATACTGGGGAGTTGACTGGGGAGCTCACTGTCGAGATAACATGAGCTCTGATGAAAGGCCTAACCATGTATAATTTTGTGGAGCGAAGTTTGATTCTGATGTTTTAAAATGCTTAACTTAAGGTCTGCTGGGATTTTGCCGCGTACTCCCCTGATGACTTTGGCGCCTTGCTGTGGGAGCATTCCAGAATCTGTAGTGTGATCTAAAAGTACCTCCCCAATGGAGTGATGGGGCTTTAGCATAATAAACAAGCAGAGGAACCCTGAGGTCCCAGCCGGGCAAGGCTTTAATGTTCCACCACGATGCTCTGGACATAAAACCCCAACAACTTCCTCCATACCACTGTGATGTCAGACCTCAGTGGTATGAGGACTCCCTCTCAGGACTGAAGGATCATTGTCCTCTGGAGAGGAAGATGCAACCTTTGAAGAATTACTCAGATGATGACATCATGGTTTCCGTTTGTAGATACAGCTGATTGCCTTGGCTTTAATAAAAGTGTCATCACTTGTCTAAGAGACTCCCTGACTTAGCAAGTAGGTGTCACCCAATAGAATTCTTGCACCTTCTCATCATCACACATGACCTAGGAGCAAGGGTGTGTTGTGCTTGGGTGTGTTTCAGATGAATGGCATGCTTTCCGGGTAAACAACAGAATAGCTGAACTTGGATTGGAGGTCAAAGATGCAGAACTGGACTTTTTGGGCCTGACTAAGTGAACAGGGAGCACCACTCACCATGGCATGAGACGGCCAATTTTTGTCCATCTGCTTTTAGTGACGAAGAATCCAACAACGGGGTCACTAACCGCACCCCAGGCCTTACCAATGAACAGAACCAAGGAAGCCTGGAATGGATTTATCTGGAAAAAAAAGAGCAGACGGTCACCACCACATTCCACATTGACTTGACAGCGGAGTGAAAGTTACTGAGCAAAATCAAAAATTGCTGATGATTAAAAACCAAGCAACATATTTTAGCCTATACATAATGGAATAATCAAATAATACTAATATAATGGAATAATGGAAAAAAAGCAGATCTGATGCATTAGTAATGCAATTATTCATTATTATTATTCATGGTCATATTCTTGGGCTTTGCCGGACATATTAAAACACTCATGTAATTGAGTAACATCCTACCTGAGCAACATCAAGCAGATATATCTGGAGGAAAAAAGCCGTAGCACTCCCAGCCACCTGATTAGGTGCCCCTCCGATGGCAAAACACAGCTTGCTACACACAGAAAGCTTCTGCTCCAGGTGAGTCTGTAAACATAGGTCAGTGAGAACAGAATGTGAATTCAAGAACAAGTCTATGTTCATGTGATATATTTTATGATACACATGAGCATTTAATAAAGATGGATACCATTATGCAGCTTGTATATGAGCTGAGAAGAAGCTATGGGCATGAAATAAAGTCTGGGACTTCATGCGCTAAAAGGGAAAAGGCCTTGTGAGAAAGAAAACCAAATACTGGCAGAGCATTCTGATGTCACAGCAGTAATAGAACATTACAGAATAGGCAAATAGAATAGAAGTGTCATCATGTAGTCATCATACCAGTCATTTGTGATCTAGCAATGGCACTTTGAATCCCTTTAAGTATCACCTCACCTTACTTTCCTGTTTCCCTTCAAACAACCAGATGCCTACTACCTAAGTCCTGATGGCAAGAATTTTGTTTTAATGGCAAGAAATATAAGGGAGCATCAACAACTAAACGGAAATGCTCTTATTGTTATTATCATAGCCACAAGTGTCTGGTGTTTTAACTGATGTCTGTATCCCTGTAGTTCGTTTACATTTCGACGTGACAAGCATAATTGATATTAGCATTTATAGACTGTGTATATATACCTGTAAATTTGTATATATTGTTTGCAAAATTGCATAATCAGCTTTTGTGTCATCACTGCTTCATAATTTAATAATACATGAACAAGAGTGCTATAATGAGGGCACTGGTGTGCAAGGCTTTCTTAACACTTTATCAGTGGAATTCCTATTTAGGGTCTAGTTATGTACCATCATTAAGTTGTAATGGTACACTACATCTGCATTTATTTTCCCTGTGCGGGATTGTGCATTGTGCATACGTATTTTTGCACCTTTTCATAGCTTACAAAAGAGAAGTAAAAAAAAAAGCCTGGATTCAACGCAAATTGTATATTAGAGCCAATGCAAACTGAAATAAAAAAATATTCCCCAACCTGTAATAGTGTTTGTCTCCTGAAAGGTCCCTTTTTCTGATAGTGTAATGGTAGCATTTCATTCTTACTTCTCAGTTTAAAATATATCATAGTATATAGATATTGCATCGAGAAATCTGTTTGTCATTACAGCCCCATTCCAGAACATGTTCAAACTTAACCTCAGTGTAATGCAGATGTGGGAATAATAAAGCTTGGCTCTTCTATGAATGTCTGTTTGCTATTGTATAGTCTGAAATCTAAGTAGGCGGTAACCAGCACTTGATGTCATTTACTGAAGTGGGTTTTAAAGTGAAGGAATTGCTGGTTAAAGGTCAGAGACCCTGTTTAGGTGCAGCCATCTCTGAAGCCCATTACTGAGAATCTGGCTGACATACATAACATATGGCTCTCTGATGTGGAGGTCTCACACTTGATCCCGCTACTCTCATTTCTCCAGCATACGGGTGGGATGGGGTAGACCCCCAAACTCTGTCATCAGGAGCAGCCCTCTGCTTTTGCTTTGGCAAGATTTAAAAACAACCGTGGCTGCCAATCAAATAGACAGACTGTTTGCAATACACAGGGACCGGGACAGCCGTAAGTGTGTTTCTGTGTATGCATGTGGGTGTAAATGATTTTCACATATTAAAGAGGATGCCCTCTCTCGCTCCTCGCTTTGGAACGAGTGCAGAAAGAAAGAGTAAGTGTGTGTTTATGAGAGTGTGTGTGGGACAAAACATGCGTGTGTTAGTAGCGGATGGAAAGGAGATCCATTTAACACATTAAAGTGCCGTCGGCCCGGAGCTAACCACAGCCTGGAGAACCTTATATTTATGACTGCCTTATTCTTAAGATCCTGGAGACAGCCAGACAGGCACGGCTGAAAATACCACACAAGGCTATACCGAGCGCTTCCTAAAGCCTGTGTTTCGCCCCGCTCCTTCATCTGCTCGATGTGGCCCAGCTTTAGACGTCCCCGTGCACTCTCTCTCCCCTCAGGGCTGTGCCTGAGAAGGGCAGCAACAAAACAACCACAGAGGGCAAAGCCAATCGGCCTTCAAAAGACGCTGTAATTAACTGGTTGATTTTTTATTTTCTCTCTTGCTCACTCTTTCTCTCTCTCTCTCTCTCTCTCTCTCTCTCTCTCTGTCTTTCTCTCTCTCTTTCTCTCTCTCTCTCTCTCTCTCTCTCTGCAAAAAAATGGACAGCTTCTAGAAGCACAATTACCAGGAGGCTGCCGTGTAATTATTCAGAAGGATGGTGAGCTTGACATGAAGATCAAAGACAGCATGTGCTCAACTGACTTCAAACTCAATCTCCTAAGCGCAATCTCTCCATTTCCTTACACTGCAATTACTCTGCATTTGGAAATTTGTGGTGCTGATACTCCATATATCTATAGCAATAGTTCGGAGGAAACATGAACCAAAACGTATTCAGTGACACTGTAAGAGGTTCCGTTGTCTATAAAAGTAGACTCAGATTTGTTGCATATCTGAAAAACATCTATTGTGCATACTTCTGTCAGTTTTACAGAGAAAGGTGTGCCACAGAATGTCAGAAATACTTTAAGAAAAGTCAACGTGAGATTACTCAATAACTTGGCTTACACCCAAAAGGCCGGTGTTTGTATGAACCTAATTCAATTACGCCACACATTTCCTTTCAGTTACTCAGTCAGAATAGAGTCAGCACACACAGATCTCTCCATGAATTTCAACAATGGAACAAAAGTGACACATTTCAGTGTAACTTGTTTGTCTTTCGTTGGAACAGACTCTCTTTAGAACAATAGGAATAGATTTAATTCATGCATTTAATGACCACATAGTTTCAGTTTGTAGGTCTAACGACCCCATGGGTTCATTTTTCTAAATTCTGGTAATTAAACCTATTTTGCACGTTTGGAGATTTCTCAGCTTCTTGGATGTGTTGGTAGTTCAGCTCTAGACTACCTGCTGCCTCCTCTGTAGCACTGCTCCAACATCTGATCGCTCTTTCTCACAGACATTTGCCATGGTCTTATCATGACAGACATAAACAGGAAACCATTCAGTGTCTGGGCACAAAATATCTGACTTCCTCACAGATAGTACCCACTACAATCACGACAATACGGCACCAGAGAGAAAGCAGTCAAGGATCAGGGGACTCACAACTAAGGAGGTACTTTCCGTAGTCATTTAGACAACTACCCTGACGCACAAAAAATGAGTGAGAGTAAAAAGATTATGACTCATCATTGGTCTAATCTGACAGAGTTCCAGTCTCAAACCCTTAAAGACAAACGGAATATCATTTATTTTTGTTTTGCTTTTATGGCAAATAACTTAATACAAGTCAGTTGGGTTGTCATGACCTAAGAATGTGAAGCAGTTTCTACTGTCAATATGAAAAAAGCCTATTCCAGTATAACCAGAGTTCAGATCATTGGCTTTCCATTTGAAGATCCCATTCAACTGCATCATGCAGCCCAAGCCTAGGCTTACTCTGTGGTCCAGAAAACTGTCTGTAAGAAAGCAATTTAATTACACAGAATCCATTTTATTCTTTGCTCTATATCCCACAGATGATACTCTAAGCTGATTGTGCGTGGCGCATGTTTGCAGAGCGCAGCCCGGGATGACATAATAAGGGGTTTAAGGGGTTTATGACTGGTGGGATTTACCAGTGCATTTCGTCAGTGTGCCAGCAAAGTCAATTTCACCTTGAATTTTTCCAGCGTTTGTCCTCTTGTAGCATACTGGACAGCTGCAATTTCTCGCCTAAGACATCACATATATTGGGAAGACTTTGTGTATATATTGGGCGTCCATTTTACATATGAGGAGAAGACATATTTTCTTCCACATGGGATAACATCACATATATTGGCATATGTTGCCGATTTATTTGCTCATGAGGAAAACATGTTCAATTTTTATGGCCGTTGTTTTTTATAGATAATCCAGTCACCTTCAAATGCTCAAATGGTTGAAAAATGAGTGCTAGCCTACTCTTATATCTTCATGCAGTGGTGTTTGAGTGTTAAGCCTCTAACCTAATGTCCCCACCACAGATTAACTGTATGCAAGCCCTCAACACTACTGTGTATCCTCTACATTCCTCTTGCCAAAGTTAAGTATCAGTTCTATGTGAAAGGATTCTGTACATTGTGTACATGTCCTACAATTTTGCAGTTAATTACAATAAAATTTACAATACACACTGGACAAGGAATACAATATTCAATACAGTTTTACAGTATACAATATAGATACTGTTTTCTTAAATTACAGTAACGCATTGTATTTTGCTGATGTACATTCTTGACTCTTTTCAGCATTATTTACAGCAAGTTAAAAACAAACTGTCACAGAATCCAAGCCTTTAGGTATCTACAAAGGTTTCACTGTGGCAGTTCATGCCAAAGTACTGATTCACAGCAACTGCTGTAATTTCAATTAGATGTCCAGTTTACTTTGGCTGTACACACTGTGTACTGTTCTGGATTTTTATTTTTATTTTTTAATAAACCTCGGAGAGTGACTTTAATATGTTAAATCAGATAGATTCTTTATTCTCTCTTAGGTTTATTAAAAACTTTTTAGAAATAATGGTCAGTATGTACATGCAAACTAAATATTATGTGTTCACAATAGCTAGAGGGAAGTTATCAAATTACAGTAAATTAAATGTAAACTGCCATACAGTACAATACATGTATGTTGACAGGACGTTTTTGGGAATTATAGCTGCCAGTAAACTTGCTGTACATTTGACAGGGTTTTTGTTACAGCAATAGGCTGGATGCAAGAGATGCTATCTTTACCCTCAATGTAATTCAATTCTTCTAAATCTACTCGCAGTCAAGGCTGTGTGAATTGTTCCATCGTGGACCACAAGGGGTCTCTTCCTCTCTCGTGATGAGAGCTGTGAGAACAAGAGATGCCTTAGTGCTTTTTCCCATACATTATTGACGCAAGCACAACTACCATTTTCCCTGTAGTTGCTCAGTAAGAGGGTCACCCATTGAGACAGAGTGATAGAAAAGCTGACTGATATCTCACCTGGCAGCCTCATGCGCTTTCTCTTGCTGCACATCTGAAGGTCACATTGCTTTAAGATCTTACTGGTGGTTATCCAGTGCTTCTACCTCTTCTCTTTAATGTAAATCGCTCCCTGCTATTTTTAGAATGTAGATACACTATTTATTCTTTCACTTGAGCAGGTGCCATGTTAGACAGCTTTTCTCTCCATTCTGCCTCACTGAGCAGCTTTTGCTCTGATCACACTTGCACTTTAAAACTGTGGCAGGCTACACATTTCTAAGCATTAGCCTAATTGGCTGAGCAAATGTGATGGAATTTAACAGATGGCCTTTTTTTATGCGGCAGATAACACGATCATAATGTAAGCAGCATTTGGCATATCACATATTTGGGGATAAATACATAACACGCCCCATGTTGTCATGGATTAATTCTTTGCATCCACATAAATGAATTAAAGCCATTCCTTACGGCATGCTCTTTGAATTCGCACATAACTGACATATAATCGCAGTGTGGCACACAAAAATAAACAATTTGCACAAGCCGCAGACAGAGAACTGAATGACTAATGGACATAATATGCTCAGAGATACTAGTCATTTCGACATGGTTATACATACTGCTGAGTTTCGGTCTCTATGATCTCAACAGCCTGGAGGCACTTGAACAGGGAGAAAAAATCCAAAAATACAGCACACATTCCTTCTACTCATTAAAACATACCATTCCATGCCATCAAAAAATCCACCTGCACACCAGCGTTCAGACTTGTGTCATACTATGGAAGCAGTAATGAAGAACTGTTCACTTGTTCTGTATATCTGCCTTGATCTCATAAAATGAGATCTTGAAGTCATGTAGCGTAAAGTCATGTGGCGTAAAGATGTGGTTATCATGACAGATAAGAAAGTCACAAATTACATAGGATCACTGAAAAGTTTATGTACGACCTTACCTGTATTGGGACCTTAGTGAAGGTAGGTTCGGGATGCTTCATCATTAGTTTGTCCCGTGGGCCCATCGGTGCCTTCTTCCCCTTAGCCATAACTGTGAGAGTGACAGGCCGAGTGACGGTGGCTTGTCTCTTCTGGCCCTCAGTGATAACTGCAGTCCGCCTCGATTCCATTCACATGCTGCTCCCCTGTCCTGGCCTGGAGCCAGGGACGGAAGAGCAAACTCAGTGTCATGCTCACAGCACCATACCTATACACACACACTGCCTGGATTATCACTACTGAGTTGTATGATACTGCTGTGGCAGAGAGGCCACGTCTATGTTGTATTTACTATGCTGGTGTTGTATCAGTATTGTATTTATGTCACTTGACTATGGTCCCTCAGCACACACAGTGTTATGCATAGCTGCTTTGCACATGAATAAGTATCTTATATATGTTCTGCAATTTGTTAGTACTGTCAGTCTCAAACTCAGAGAGCCACAAATCTCATTGTATTTGGACAATGGAAACGGTATTCTAGTCTATTGTATTCTATTATTTTAATTGTATTCTGTTTTATTTTACTATATCATTTTGTATTCTATTCTATTCATGTCTATTCTGTCCTATTCTATTCTATTCTATTCATGTCTATTCTGTCCTTTTCTATTCTATTCTATTCTATTCTATTCTGCTCTATACCACTCTTTAATCACTCACACATTTCATATGTCACTTTTCTTAACCATAACAGGTCCCTTAACCAAACCTAGTCCATCCATACACCATCTTACAGAATAAACAACAAGCACACACAGCAGTTTTAACAGTCAACAACACCCCCCCACACACACATCCATAATACAAATATATGCTAACAATGTAAAACAATGCTTACCAACCTTACAAATGATTGACCTCAAAAAAGGTGATGAGAAGTCCACAAAAACAGTGTTGTGCCTAAAGATAATTGCTCTTATGTCTATCTGTTTTTTCATCAAATCATAGAGCAAATAAATCATATGTCCCCCAGTTCTGAGAATCTAAGTAACCTGATGGAGAGGAATAAATTCCCAGTACAGACAGAGAGAGAGCTGACCTGAGTGATGGAGGCACGGCAGCGTCCCTAACCAGTGTGTTCATTCCAGATGCAGCAGAGAGGAGACTGCAGGGGACGATTTTTTACCCACCTGTATTCGGACACTAGGATTGGGTCTTAGTGCCCCGCCCCTTGCTCTGTGGTTGGCTGATAGATTATTTTTACAAGAAATCTGTCCAATCGTAGTCCCGGAAACGAAAACGGGTGGATAAAGCACGAGTGGCCGGGGCTGACTGTGCACGGTTGAACCTAGTGGTGGTCCTACAGAGAGGGACGCGCCCCCCAGTGGAAACACATCCAAACATGTCAAAAGAACAGAGTTCTGTATCAGAAGGTTTCATTTTTGCCATGTGTTTTGGCCTAAACCTTCAGAAGGCAGGTCACGCCATGCCAACTTCATTTCCCTGTTCCTGGTCAGACCATATGTCTTTATCTGCTGTTTCCCCAACTCCCTGTCCCATAGTTCACCTGCAGTGTGTGCTCTGACATTCTCCCTATTCTCATCCAGGAAAGACTTCTCATTTGTTATGATTGGCTACAGTTCAGGTGGAGGGAAATGCAAAAGGGTGCAGTGAGCCTCCAAGCCTGCAACTTCTATGTTGTTTCTAGATAACTGTGTGTTTCACCACAGATTTTTAATTAGCTCTGTCCAACACAAGTTCAAATGTGGCACAATTCTTTTGAGGTTCATCTTACTGAGAAACCCTGCTTTGTGAAATCAAGTTCTTCGCTAGCATTTGAATAAACTCAGATGTTTAGAAACTACAGTTGTAGGAATGTGGTTGGGTTGCCCTGACGGATGTAAGCTTCCATGAGTTCTTACGAATTTGCAAATCACCATGGAACGTATGAAATGCATCCCACAGCAATACCTACACGAGTTCTGTGAATTCTTTTCAGCCGGAAACATTTGTAAAAAATAATCTATGAGGATGAGGAAGTCAGCATAAACACACCATTTGTTTTGGTTTCGAAATTTTCTTTAAAACGACAGACATTCAAATAGTTTGCACACTTTTAAAAACTCCAGTTATTAAGAATGTTAAAATAGGTGACGACGCTTATACGAAACTGCAAGGGCAGCTGGCTTGTCAGACAGAACTAGTCACATGACACTCTCAGACACACCCAGTTCCTACTCTTTCCAGCTTTCATAATTTCCAATGAAAATATTAAAGTGAGGAAAGTTTTTGAAAGTCCCACGTATATACTTTTATACGTTTCCACTCATAAGACCAGTCAGCCATAACATTAAAACCACTCACCTAATATTGTTTAGGTTTCCCTTGTGCCGCCAAAATGGCTTAGACCAGGGGTGCCCAAACCTGTCCAGAAAGGGCCGCTGTGGGTGCAGGTTTTCGTTCCAACCAAGCAGGAGGCAC
>JBBIGA010000153.1:7773026-7787745 GCA_037576975.1 Alestes dentex | reverse complement strand
AAGCAGGAGGCACACCTGATTCCACCTCTGTAATCAGTTGGTCTTGGTTTTCAGTTACTCAGGTGTGGCTTCTTCTTTTTGGTTGGAACGAAAACCTGCACCCACAGCGGCCCTTTCTGGACAGGTTTGGGCACCCCTGGCTTAGACCCATTCACAAGACCTCTGGGGATGTGTTGTGTTATCTGGCACCATGACATATGTGACAGATTCTTTAAGTTCTGTAAGGTGCAAAGTGGGATTTCTATGGATCCGACTAGTTTGTCCGGCACATTCCACAGACACTCAAATGGAATGAGATCTAGGGATTTTCTAGGCAGGTGCTATGTGTCAAACTAATATCAACATGAACCCCAGGACTCATAGTGTAAAAAAACAAGCAAATAACCAAACAAAAATTGGTATTTTAACAAAAAAAAAGTTATCAGGCTGTGCTTTTCAATCTGTTAACTTTTTATTCCAGTGAACTTAAACTTTCAAGGCAGCCTGGTAACCAACATTTTTTAAGTTAAAAAAAAACAGGGGGCAGCATAGCCAGTCTGTGGCTATATAGCTTCATATGCAGCAAGTTGTGGTGCACTGAATTAGCCAGCATTAGATTTTTGTGGTGCAGAAGCTCTTCTGTGGGACTGGATCAGAAAGGCCAGCCTTCACTCCCCCATGATCAGTGAGCCTTGAGTGCCCATGATGCAGTTGCTGGTTCACTGGTTTTCCTTCTTGGACCACCTTCGGTAGGTTCTAACCAATGCATACCAGGTTTTAGGAACAGACCCAAAGACAGAGACTGTGAGAGCAATGGAACGTGGAAAAAGCTTCACCGCGAGCAAGTTACTGCTGAGCCACCAAGGGAATATGGGTGGTAAATCCTTTATATGGTGGATCAGCTCAAAACAAGGCCGGAAAAGAAAAGGAAGGATGAAAAACAACCAGGAGAGAACAGACTGGCAGGTCCAAAAGCAACAAATGGATAGGTCCCTCAGAGAAAAGGGAGAACAGGTGTGTGCACCTAACTGAAAGTGGGCTGTTTGCATTTCTGAGAGTGTGTCTGAAGGGTTTACCCAAAGGGGCCCTAAGGATGTGTGAAAGAACACTAAGAGGAGTGGGAGGTCCAGATGAGACAAACAAAAGTTGAATAATCCAGATGAGGAGGACAAAATGGAAATAGTCCGGATGAGACAGACACGAGGTAAATGGAGGGGCGTGCCAGGGCACCTGAAACTCCGAGTACCCAGAGCCGGAGCACCCGAAAGAGCTAAAGATGGCTCAGGTATAAGCTAACCCAAAGACTTACTAATCAGCATGTCTGTGAGCTCTGCTTATAAAGGGCAGACCCTAGGTGCTATTGTACAGAGTTATCATAATGGGGGACGCGACCTAGGCCCCCCTGGTTAAAGGGGTTCCCTCTGGTGGCAAGGTGAGGGAACAGCTGTCAGTGTAGCCATACCATTTCGGAGATGTTCAGACTGAGCCAGCTAGTCATTAGATTTGACCCTGAAAGTTGCTCAAATCCTTACATGTGTCCATTTTTCCTTCTTACAACAGATCAACTTGCTCGCTGCCCAATGTATCTCACCCATGACAATGGCTGATGAGATAATCAATGTTATTCTTTTTTATTCCCTTTTACTTGTCAGTGGTTTTGATGTGGTGGCTCATATGGGTATGTGTGAATGTCTGAATGCATCACAGGGTATCAAAACAATGACATATATAGGTTATGTAACTACCTGTAAGACAAAATGCTGGCTTACTGTAGGGTATCAACCAAACAAAATCTCAGCCGAGAATTTCCAGTCAAACAACTCTGAAAACGGTGTTAATTCTCTGTAAAACAGCAGCATCACCTCAAGCATAATACTTGCTCTACGGTTCGCAAGGGTCCCACATGGCGTCAGAATTCCTTTAAAATTCCAAACATCGCATCCATTCAAAAAACAAAAAACGGTGTTATTGCAAGGCCTATGCTTGGGCCAGGAAATCAGCCATGTGCTCTGCATTATGTGTGTAGGTCTGCAGATAATGCTAAACAATGCATGAAATGAATACAGTGTTTTCAAACTGAGGTTTAAAAAGTAAAATTCCACTTCCTTGATTTGAACTGAATGTGTTCACTGTCCTGAACATGAATGCCCATGACTTTTGGTGACTTTAGAGGTACTGTAAAGGTTTGGAACCCGGACTTGAAACATGCCTATAAAGTAGGCCAGTTTTCCCTACCCACTGAACACTTCATGTGCTCAGACACAGGACATGTACTCCAGCCTTCCCTCTTTAAATATTGAACATATGTAATGGGTCATTATGCTGTGTGTTGCGAGGAAAACGTTCCAAGCCTGTTAAGGCAGAAGAGAATATGTGGAGCAAACAATGTAGGTTACACAAAAACTTCAGTCCTCTCCTCTTTCAAAAAAGTGTGTTATAAGAAACAGGCATGGCACAACTTTTTAATAGATTTATTGCAAGCAGAGTTCTTGTACAAAAGAACTTCTCGCTTAGGCAAAGTGCATATACATGTCTGCCAATTGCAAATAAATTCTGCCTTGATGCTTACAACATACCAGCAAACATTTCAACACAAAAAAAAAAAAATCAGTAACACTAAACTGAACGCCAGGATTCGTAAGGCAACATGACATATACACAAACCCTTCATGACTGAAATAAACCTATATAGACATTCATAAAGGCCTATTCAAATAAGTGCCAGTTTAACTAGAACAGCACTTTCTGAGAGGAAATAACATTAAAATCGACAAAGCAATATTTACAACAACTGGTGCTTATTGGAATAAGCATTTATCAACATTTATGTGGATTTACACACATTAGGCTGATGTTGCCTTATGCTTGCTGCCCTTCAGTGAAGTGTTACCAAAAATTCTTGCCATTGTAGTAAGGCAAAATGCATTTAAGCCTGTGTTAAACACAGATAAGTGCAGTCTGTGTCTATTTTTACTACTCAAACTGCAGTTTCCGAGATATTTATTGAACACTGATATTAAAGACTTGGCTTGTGCATACTGCATTGCATCAGAGGAGGCCACGGCATCCAGCAAGAGAAGTATAGAGAATGACAGTCATAAATAAGAAGTGCACCAATAATGTCCATAATATTAGCAGTTTTCTAAGCTATATGCAGCATTTACACGTCTAACAAGCCAGTGAGTCCTGGTTATTGCCATCCTCCTGAAAAAAAGTGAGACTGATGGAATTTCAGAGATGATAAGGACTGTCTAAGCAGCTTTTTTCAAAATTTAAAATTCTGCAGCTGTTGTGCTGTAAGGTTTGTGACCGTTTTTTTCCATGCTTTCAGGTGCCCAAAGTAGGTGATCGATCTGAGCATGTTGCTGTGAACTTCAGTCAGGAGTGACCAAATGGTGCTTGTGTGTTGAGTGGCCGTTGGACAATGACAGCATTGGTCAGGTCAGCCTCCTCCAGGCTCAGAGCCCCATCTGTCAGCTCCCGAAAAGGCAGCGATGTAGTTAAGATGAACGGCGAGCTTGTCCTCTGGGCCTTCTCCACAAAGTCTTGGACATCACTGATTCTGGAACAGCACAATATGGATGTACATTACGGTTTATACTTTTCTTCTTAGCCTGCCAAGTCAACTACCATGTTAGAGCCAACTGCCAGAAAATCCTTACATGCTATGATGCCACATGGCAAATCTTCCCTAAGCTGATTTAATTTGAAGCAAGGATGAGGCTTACAGTTTTTTTCCCCTTCCATTTTGAAGCAGGAGCTTATATTACATAAATGCTGAATTGAAGTTATGTAAGAGCTCTTAGGTGTAGAATTTCAGAGCTGCCCCATTACAACCTGCAAGATTTGATTCAGACAACACACTGTCCATGGTCTGTGCATGTTACGCTCACCGGTGAGAAAGGTTAAATTTCTGGACGAGCCGGCGACCGTCCGCCAGCCAGATCTGGAGCGAGGTGATGGGCAGGTTTTCGTCCAGTGGCACTGAAGGGACTGGAGGGCCAGAGCAGTCCTCATGTATTGACCGAGACCTGGCTACCACTCGTGGCGCCACACTGAGAGGGAGAATCAATGCAGCATTAATAATTCTAAATGGCATGACATGCTTTAGAGTGTTTACATTGCCTGAGCATCAACATTTACTGTCTTTCATTGCTACGTATTATTTTTCAAACCAGAGTATGTAGGAAAATGGAGGAAAAGCACAGAAAGCACAAAAAGAAAATATATCAAAAGGGGCCTCTTCCTTTACTTTGAGAAGCCAACCTGGTGAATATTGCATCAATTCGTCATCAAGGATTAACAGAATGTATAATTCACTTGCCAAATCTCGTCTTTACAATTTTCAAAGACAAAACTAGTCTTTGCAATTTAAATTATTGTGTTAATAGTCAAAGTACGACACCAAAAATATTCCATTTTAAAATGAAACTGAAGCCTCTATCATATGCCTTAATGATTCTGTTTCATTTGAAAAAGCTATGACAAAAAACCAATGACAGTAATACATTTGAAATAACAAATTTAATCGATAAGTAGAGAATTAGCTATATTATATAATGACATGATTCTTATTTATTTATAGGCTTATTATTATTATTGTATTATTACAGTGATTATTATTTATAGTACTTATAATAATTATCTTAATCATTGGTACTACTACTAGTAGTAGTAACATTCAATGCAATTACTAATACTATTGCTGCATAACCAGTCAAAAGCCCACAGCCAGCACCTGTGTCTTAATGATAAGGCTAACCTAATTATATTTTAGTACTTAGTGAATAAATCAAAGCTATTTCTAAATATTTAGCCTTGTGGCTAATTGGTTACATTAAATAAACCCACTGTTTAAAAGGTTAAGTAGATCTTATTCTTTCAGAAACAGAGTCAAGAGGACACCTAGTGGATTTCAAATGCATTGATGTTTAAGTACTTTTAAAACTTGTGTTTTATGTTTAAGGTGGTCCAGGTGTAACTAGAATTCAATGAAAACAAACTGACAGAAAGAGAGGGACTGAACACACAGTAGAAATCTCATTATTATTATAGAAAACCCTTTTTTTCACTTTTAAACCATAAACTACACGGATGTGTGGCTTGAACATGAAATGAGTGCTGGATAAGCATTTTGCTGACTGTAATTGTTATCTAACCAAGAAGCACTGTTCTATATTGAGATGCATAGGGAATGTAATTTAGACAGGCATGCTTATTGGCTCATATGCACTGATTAGAACAAACGTGACATGGAAAGGTTTTCACTCAGCAAAGAAAAGAGGCTTTTGAATCCATAGACAGTAGTTTTGTATCTCACTGTTGCCATCACATAGTAGTTAAAAGCCAAATTTATACCTACCAATGAAACATAACATCTATACTTTCAAACCCTATGAAATCATGCTAGCGCCTTTTTTTTTTTTACCTGCCTAGTCTATAGCCCCTGCCAGTAAAAGGCAGAAAAGTCTTCTTCTTTGGGACATAAATTTCATCCTTCATGTCCTCCACATTGACTTCCAACTCCTCATCCTCTGCTCGTCCTTCCAGCTCCAAAGGCAATTCCCTACAAGCAAATATTCTTAGTCCATTGGAGATGTACAAGACAATTCGAAGCCTTGTACACAAGCAGCATGTTTAAATCATATTTGCATTTGTTACAGTCATATATTTCAATAGATTTTAAACTTTTGTACATAAACTGGACATGTAGTTTAAATACTGTGGGTAAGGAAAACATTTGTATTTATTTAGATGTTATTATTTGGATTATGCATTGTCGATTGACATACCACAACAAATTCCTATTACATGTAATATAGCTGGCCAGAAAAGTCATTATAATTCTGAAGATACATGTACTGTGCACATATTGTTGTAGGAGTAGCCATACCCTCTTTTAATGGCTTCAAGGAACTCCTGGTTCTCCTCCAAGGTGTAGCTGCGCAGTTCCTCGTCATTCACAGTGAAACCATCTTTCCACAGTCTCACAACAATCTCCACCTGTATCAGTTTTGAAGCAGAGACAAAAAAGAAAAGCACTTGGTTCAATTTAACAAGTCTATTCACAAACTGTTTGTCTTCGGATGTTCATGTTGACCAATCTGTCTGAAGGTTATGAATCATTAAACCTTTTCGCCGCCTGTGGAGACGCTCCCAAACTTCTCCACCTCATCCAGAAGGTCTTCAACAGAGAAACTGGCCCTCATGGGGGTCTCCACCTCCTCGTCATCATCATTCTGAGCACCATCACACCTAACAACTCATGGTAAGGATAACGATGGTGAGACCATTAAGTATAACTCAGAGATACACCACATGTCCAAAGGTTTGTAGACACCTGCTCATGCACATTTTTTAACTTGTGAAAACAAGGGCATTAATTAGTTTATAGCTGCTTATAGCTTCTACTCTTCTAAGACAGTTTTACACTGGTGTGAGAATTTGATTGCATTCAGCCATGACAGCCTTGTCATGAAGTTAGGTAAAGATGCTGGATGACTAGTTCTGGTTCACAAACAGCACTTCAGCTTAGTGGTATAGACAGAATTCATTTGGGGTAGGCATGAGGTTGGTCACAGGTTAGATGGAGCAAACTAGGACATATTATTTCCCGAGAAATTGCTTTAGTGAGGTTCTCCACCACCAACTACCCCATGTCAGCTGCCTTAGCCAGACAGAAATGGGATGGATGGCTTTTAAGCTACGCACTTGCTCCCAAAGGTACTGAATGGTACTCAGGGCTTGGTGTTGGGTTTATGTGCAGATGATTCTGAACGCCCTATACAATTGACAGTGCTTGTCTATCACACCCAGTGTGTGTGAGTGTGTGTGTGACTGAATGTCTATGCCAGTAGTGGGTGCCCCTTAAATTAGCTGAATTACTCAGTAGAACTGGTGTCTACATACTTTTGAACATTGTGTGCACCATTGTAAAAGTCTTTCAATCAGGTAATGATCACTGTTTATAAACTGACAGTGTAGGGATATCAAGCTCACCATGGGCCATCTTTGCCTGTTTCTGTTGAATTAATATCTTTCATCACGTCTTCCCTGGTCCATCTCGAAAGGCAAAAAAAAAAAAAAAAATGTAAGTAAGAGAAGCATTTGTTCTGAGAAATTGCACCAAGAAAGCGAAACAGTTCAACACAGTTCAGTTAGACAGATATACTGAGGGTGAAGGACTTTAACAGTGACAGGCTGCTGTCAAAGAGCCAGCAGTGACACCCGAACATGATAGTTTTATGTTACATGTGGGGCTACAGTGAAGTACACTATGTGGACAAAAGTATTGGGACACACCTGGAAGGACTTGATTGGCCCGCACAGATCCCTGACCTCAACCCCATCCAACACCTTTGGGGTAAACCGGAACAGAGATTGCGAGCCAGGCCTTCTATAATGACTGGGCACTAATTCCCACTCCAAAATCTTGTGGAAAGCCTTCTAAGTAGAGTGGAAGCTATTATAGCTGCAAAGAGGGGACCAACTCTATGTATTTGAATGCATAGTCATTAATGTCCCTGTTGGTGTAATGGTGAGGCGTCCCAATATTTTATATAATATAATACAGCATCTGTGAAGCTTACTCTTAGACGAGTGGTGATTAAAACGAGGTTGGTGACTAAAAACGAGACAGAAAGCCAGCAGTAACCAGAGTTCAGACCTGGTTCACTTCAGGAGCAAGGAAATATGATCGAGAGGTTTAAAAACACATGGCAACACGCCAGGCTGCAGCTACGGCCCAGAATACGAATGAAAATCGTATCTAACAGAAACTACATACATTACAAACCACCCCCCCACACCTCATTGTGCTGTCACCGGTGCACCAAAATTACATAAGGAGCGTGTGTGCACCACGCAGGCGCAGTGCAGTGCGTAGATCACATAAACACAGCCACAGGGGATCAAAATCCAAACCGCGTCCATTCAGAACAAGAAATTATAAATCTTTACCAGTTCTTGATTCCATTCATATTCATTCAGATGGATCTTAGTCTTCAAAGTTTCTGTCTGCAGGACCACCATTCCCCCCACGCTACAGCCACTCAGCCATCCCTATGACGTCAACATCATCTGCCGCCTCCGGCTGACGTCACACTTGATCATATCTGAAATAAAAAGGAACGTACACTGTGTATACTTGTGTAAACACATTTTCCTATCCCCCTTATTATATTATTGAATGCAAAAAAACCCCCAAACAAACAAAAAAATAAGTTTAACACTAAGGTTCTAACATCATTCTCAGGGATTTTTTATTCTCTCTTCAATGTTTTCATTTGCTTGTACCTTCTTATATTATTGAGCTAAAATAAAAAACAAAACATAAAAAAGATTTCCCTCCGCAAAAAATCTCAAAATTTCTCAGTCAACGAGCACTAAGGTACATAATCCTCCGTTTCTCTTCGTTGTTTTCATTTGTTTGTACCTAATCCTCCGTTTCTCTTCGTTGTTTTCATTTGTTTGTACTTTCTTGTATTACCAAATAAAAAAAAAACAAACAAAAAAAACCCCAAAACCCCAGAAAATACATGTAGCTACAGAACAATCTCCGTATTTCTCCCTCAGTGAAGACTAAGGAACATAATATTCAAGTTTTCTGTTTTCTCTTATAGTTTTCACTTGCATATTTATATATAAACATATATATGACTGTGTGTCAGTGTATATAGTGTTTTAATTTCATAAAAATCAATGCTTATGATATCAAACAAGGTACTGTGGAAATTCTATGTATAAGCAATTTCTAAGATAAGATAAGAAAAGAAAAGATAAGAAGAACTTTATTCATCCCACGGGGAGCTCTTTGTGTCATTAACATGCACAGTGCAACAAGAAAGAATAAAAGATAATAATATAATAGAAAAATAAAAAAGATAGACAATAAACGATACACAACGCAACACAAAGGCAATAACATTAGTGTAACAGTGCAACTCAGTTATACCAACATTATGACAGTGTAACACTGACATTGCTGTGTGTAAAGATTTAGTGTACTGTACCAACAGATCAGTAGTGCAAAATGGCAAATGAAAGTGACTTGGTGTTAATGTAGTTAAAATAAATGCAATAAAATAGCAGCAGATGAAAATAGCAGCAGATGATAAAGTACTGACATTAACATTCAATTAATTCACAGATTAAACATCACAGCAGTACAAGAATTTGCCCAAGAATTTGCAGAAAGAGCTCTGCTTTTCCTAAAGGCTGTATAAAAGCAATAACCAAGGCTGTAAAATATGAATTAATAAACAGGTGCAGAAAGTGTAATCACAGCTCGGTGATCCAGCAATACTGATTTAATATATACTGTTGTGCTGTAGCACTCATTCTGAATGACTGAATATTCCGCATGTATGATACACTATATGGACAAAAGTATTGGGACGCCTGACCAACAGGGACTTTAATGAAATTGCACTCAGATATGTAGACTTTAATATGGAGTTGGTCCCCCTTTGCAGCTATAACAGCTTGCACTCTTCTTGGAAGGGTTTCCACAAGATTTTGAAGTGTTTCTGTGGGAACTCATTCAGTGCATTCGGAGCATTTATGAGGTCAGGCACTGACGTTGGACGAGAAGGCCTGGCTTGCAATCTCCGTTCCACTTGATCCCAAAGGTGCTGGATGGGGTCGAGGTCAGGGCTCTGTGCGGACCAGTCAATTCTTCCACACGGAACTCATCCAACCATGTCTTTATGGAGCTTGCTTTATACACTGGGGCACAGTCATGCTGGAATAGAAATTGGCCTTCTCCAAACTGTGTCCACAAAGTTTGAAGCATGGCATTGTCTAAAATGTCTTGGTATACTGAAGCATTAAGCCTCTCACTGAAAGTAAGGAATCCTAGCCCAAACCCTGAAAAAACAGGTGTGCCCCAATACGTTTGTCCAAATAGTGTATATAGTTCCTAATATAAGATGTTATCATATTTAGAAGATAGCCTAACAGTTTAAGACATAACATACACTTTGGTTAGCTCTGACTTTAGGTAGAATGGATATTCCCCCATTCCTAGAAAAAAATGTTTTGGTCTGCTGAAGCATTAAAATTGTCCTTCACTGGATGTAAGGGGCCACCTGAATTCAGTAATGAAGAGCTATGTCCCAATACTTTTGTCCATACAGTGTAGTTTCTAATACAAACTTACAAGCCCTTGTGTCAGAGAAACGGTTTAAAACTCGAGAAAAGGCCAACCTAGACATTTCTTAAACGACTTTCCAATGAAAGCAGACTTTAAACAACCGATATGGACATTTGAGACTATTTTATGAGGAGCTATAATTGAGAAAATGTGAAAAATAAAAAAAAAAGGTTCTAGGCGGAAGTGGCCGGCTGGATAGTTTCACTTGCCCGACAGTAGAGGGAGAGAGAGAGAAAGAGAAATGGCGCCTCGGTACACTAGCTGAGACAGTCATACGAGGGAACTGACAGAGCTGAGGAGATACAAGATAGACAAAAACAAAAAAGAAAAGAAAAAAATCATGGTGAACACGAGAAAGAGCTCCCAGGAAAAGCCATGCGGTCCTTTCATCTCCGGCCGGACGAGGTCGTCTCTTAGGAACAATCCAAAGTTGGAGGAGCAGCTCCATGTAAGAGCCGGGTCCTTTTCCCTCAGCAGCCGGCTGGCTAGCCAGCTCTGCCTCGTCTGGCCTCAAGATTGATGGTCCCCCCTCACTGATAGCTAGCTCGCTTACCTCCTTTGTTCACGAATATCGACAGTGACACTCTACGACGACCTAAAAAAACGTCTCTACTTGTAAAAAAGCTGATAGGTGTTAGTATTCCTGGTCGTTTTTCAGTCATAACACGACTGAGATAGCTAGCCTAGCTAGCTCACTAGTTTAGTGCCCCAAGTTCTCTTTGTGTTGCTGTTGTGCTTCTGACCGGCTGGAGAGGAGGAGGAATTGTAGCTAGCAGTGATACCTGAAGGCTTTCGGGTTTTTGTCATCTGCTCGGACGACTGACAGCACACCCGAGGAGGACAACAAAGACCATTCCCCCCCTCGAGTCTGCCTCACTTTGTGCTGCTCGTCCTCAAAAGCACAATAGGCGACTTTCGTGCAAGACTTGGGGAGCAAAGGGAATGGGCAAAGACCCCTTGTGGTTCAAAAGAGACAATGTTTTTTGAATTTAGACCGTCAACTCTGTAAACTGGAGCCTTGTCAAGAGGTGTACTTAGGAACTTGTTGGGAATACCAAAGCTAAAACAGCATTTAGGCTTGCAGATGTCTTGGTTTACATAGCAATGGCGACTTGATTTCTTTTGCTTACTCTTGCACAAGCTCGATGTTATCTCTGGAAGGGCTGCAGTTTGTTTAGGTCTTAAAAGTTGGGTTTAGTGAGAAGGTGGAAGATTTTTCTTTTGTGGTGGTAAATTTATTCTTTGCACTGATATGCCTCGTATATCAAAGATTTTGTATAAGAGGGAAATAGCTAGAGGAACTGATTTGTTTATTAGTTACAGCTAATCATATAATAACTTTATATAGCAGCTTTAATACGTGTCAGTTGTAGCTCAAACAGCTGATGGCCCAGTGTTAAGGGAGTTGCCCCTACCATTAGAATGCCGTGGATTCGAATCTCAAGACGGGTAGTGGCACCACTGAGGTACCCTTGAGCAAGGTACACTCACCACAAACTGCTCCCCAGGCACTGTGTCACTGGCTGTCCACTGCTTCACTTGCTGAACGCGTTACATACAGAGAAAGAATTTCACAATGTTCACACTGTGCTGTGCTATGTTCACACGTGACAATAAGGGGCCACTTTACTTTACGTGGAGTATGAATACAACATAGATCAATTAAATCTTGTGGTAAATTAGTTGTTGATGACTTTAAAAGTGAACGACTATGAGCAGTATATTGAGGCCTTCTGGGTTTTTGTTTTTTGATTACATTTCATACCTCATATGTATGAATGGTTTATGTATGAACTGTTGAAAGAGTTAGTGACTGCTGCAAGATTGGTAGCAGAAAAGGAATTTTTTATGCTGTGTGAAAGCACCTGAGACAGTTGCTTGTATGATCAGTGGAGTGGGATAGATTCAGCTGTTGATTGGCATGTTTGCAAGCCTTTGCCTTTTTGTGTTTCTTGTATTGACTGCTGAAACAGAAGGCCCATAAGCCTTTTTCAGCTAGAGTCTTTAGCCTGGTTAGTCTTTATTATAAGCTGTGCTTAGGAGAAGGTTTGTTTTTGCACAACCTCCACCTACTCAAATGCCCTTTTCCTAACTCTTTCTCTTTTTTGGCTTCTCCAGAAGGACCCCAGCAGTGATGTCAGCTCTGGTAGTCCACCCCCATCTAAACGAGTGCGCAGACAGACACCCCCTAGCTCCAGTGATACTTCTCCCAGTCCCCAGAGCAAAGGGCAGAGAGTCACATGGAACATCACTAAACACTGCACCAGGTGAATTTATTCCACCCAGCAACCCACAGGGATTGTACTGAGCTGGATGTATGGGGCTCATTTTAAGGCAGCGCAAGATGTTGTTTTCGGCCAGTTTCCTGCAATGTGGTTATGCTAAGTCATGGACTATATTTACCTTTTGTTGGGAAAATTTTCATTCATAATCATAAGTGGTCCAGAACTTGACCTTTTAAGTTCAATTTCAGGTAGTATTAAACTAAAGCCATTGAGTATTTAGCTGCTGCATCACACAACATTGCACCAGGTGAGCCTATCCCACCCAGCAACGCACAGGGAATGGACTAAGTTGGGTGTATGAGGCTCAAGGTAGCATGAGATTGATACTTTATGCTAAGCAATTGACTATATTTTCATTTCGTTGGGAAACTCTTTATTCATAATCACATGTAGTCCAGGGCTTGGCCCTTTGAGTTCAATTCAAGACTGTTAAATTAAACACATTGACTTGTGTCTAATTTCTGCATCACATTTCCTGAAAACATTTAATCTTGTATACCTTACAAGCACTTTTGTAAATACAAATGGCTGCATTAATGGATACTCTGATGTGTTTGATCAACGGTTACCTTTTAGAAGTGCTTTTTCAATAGTCTGTACACAACAGTGTTTTTTGGAAACAAAGCCTGACTGATGCACATAGATTTCAGTACAGTGGAAGAATGTACTTATTAGACATTTTATTTCTTTAGAGATCACAGTCTGTGTTTACATGTTGACATTTTAAAAAGATTCTAAAGCATCATTTCATGCCTTGTGGTAACTGATGTTAAAAACAAAGGTATGGCAAGCGGCCATCTAAACTTTGCCATGATTACAGCATCACTGATATAACAGTGCTGTTCCTGCCTTTGTACAGGATGAAGGTGAAAACCGCTGTCCGTAGCTATAAAGTATTTTAAACCATTGGATTTCGATCGTGAATGTCCACTGTCCAGAAACCTCAACATCCAGTTTAATCTAGCATTCCAGTGTTGCAGAAAATTAAACACTGAATGCGACGCACAGCTCAGTGCTGCATTACGCTGATGATGTTGCTGATCACGGCAGATTTTTGTGAGCGTCCCATTGAAAAAATTTTAAATGTCTAGTTTGTTATTGTCCATCTCCCATCATATTGTAAACACAGCATTACAGAGATATGATAAAGACTGTGTCATCAAATCATGTCGACATTTAATGACCAACAAATGCACTGAGTATGCTTGATTTGGTAAGTTTGTGAGGCGTAGCATGTTCGCTCGCTTCACTCTATAACTGCATGTCCACGCAGTATTGTTATAACAACACTTATGGTTCAGTTGCAACATTGTGAAGCGTCCATGCTGAAAGGCGTCTGTATACTGTGTTCAGAAAAAGTTGTTCAGGGTATTAACTCAAAGCCAGAACTGTATCTTAACATTAGGGAGTCTAACTTCAACTGTTGGATGGAATGTCATTGTAAAGGATGATTTTTAATGCTAATAAATGAGATGTCGTCTCTTTACATTCATGTTTGTGGTCTGCAGTGAAGTACCAAACGTTATGAGCCTACTGCACACTTGAACATGATTTCTTTTTGTACATTATGTGTTTCAGATTGTCCACTGGAGCCTTGCAAAATGGACACCGTAAGACTCTACATTTTAATTTCATTTAATTAGACACTTTCTAATTGTCAGGTTAGGTAGGAAGCTGACATTCTTTTTTTTTTTGCCTCTGAAATGAAATATTGGAATAACCTGCTTCAGAGAGCTGGAGGTTTTGACCGAGTAATATTTGGCTACATTTATTCACCAGAGCTAAAATAATATAGTCTTATGTTTTACACGGTGTCTTTCTATACCACTTTAATAATTTAGTATATCTGTGATAATCATTCTTTCTCTTTTACATTAGTGATGCTTTATGAACTTTTTTTTTATAAAATACCTGTAGGGCGAATGACTCTGCGGGGTGATGACAGTACAGATGGGGATGATGCTCATGTAAATGGCCATGTCGAGCTGAAGAGGAGTTCTCGCTCTAAGAAGAGCCGGTTTGAGCACCTCAACCAGAGCCTGCTGTTTGACCAGCTAGTCAACAGGTAGTAGGTTTATTTAAGCTACAGGGTTTTAGCTCTGGAACTATTTTGAATTTTGTTAAAAATAGGGAAAAATTGCAAAAGATTAATGTTACATTAGGATAGTATTTAATTTGCCTGAGGAATGGAGGAAAAGTGTCCAGGTGCCAATTTTTAAGAACAGGGGAGATGTACAGGATTGTGGCAACTACAGAGGAATAAAGCTAATGAGCCATACAATGAAGCTTTGGGAAAGAGTGG
>JBBIGA010000153.1:7714944-7752463 GCA_037576975.1 Alestes dentex | reverse complement strand
TATATAAATAGTCATTAGATACTGATACTTGGTGCCGCTGTATGTATATATTGTGCCAAAAATACAGTGATACTACAGTGATACAGTGATAATGATTTTTATTTTCCTCCCACCTCTAGTGTAGGTTGTATATGTTTGTGTCATGGTTTCTTTTTATAGTACGGTCACACTTTTTGATGTGTTCCCACTAAGCGGCGACCTCTTTTCCACATGGTTTGCTGCTCACTGTGCAAGTTTTAAGCCCCAGCTTAACCAAAACACACACTCCTTTTTGTGTAAAAATGTTTACATGAAAGTGTTAACATTACAGATAATGTTAGGAACTGCAGAAGACTTGCTGCAGCACAACACCTAGTGAGCTTTTTCACTGATATAGCCATCCCAATCTATATCAAGAACCTTTTCAGTGTTTGTGGAGTTAAAATGCTTTCTATGCTTGCGTTTAGTTTCTGTCCTCCCCTGTTGTTTGGGTTGCAGTTGAGGTAAAAAAAACAACATATTTTTGGAATATGTTAATTGCCTTTCTGATAGAAGTTCCTTACGGCTCCATTCTGTACTTGAATGTTATATGTCTACGTCTGACCAACCAAAATCCTCACCTGCTGTGTTTGACAGTTACATACTCTCTGGCCTCCCTAACGAATGTGGACTACATGGGGGTGAAAACAAGCAGAACAGAAGCGAGCCTTTGAGAAAGTCAACCAGTCTGGACTGTGCACCATCCGTCATTGTTTGATAGAGGACTCTGTGCCATAAATGCAAGAGTGATTGTCATGCTCTTACTTGTCCTGGGTCTGTCATTATGGAGGGTAGAACATTTTGCGTCAGCAAAAGCCATAAATGTCTGGTGGTGATGTGCAGACCATCGCTCCCGTCCCTCCCACTGATCCAATCTAGCTTCAACCAGTTGAAAACGCCAGCTATCTTAGAATAGAACAGTTCTTGATACCAGTTCCTAGTCAAATGTATATTTAATGTGAAGTTATGACATAAAGAGGATAAAATGTCATTATGTTTCACTGCCTTACTGCTGATCATGACTATTTGGATGTTTGGTTTAGGTCACAGCCAGTATTTATTTATTTTTTGACCAATGCTGATCTTAGGTGCTAAAAATTGCCACTACAGATCATATCTACCTGTCTAATTTAATATGGTAAAAATGAATGAAGCAGTAGTTAAACAGTGGTTTGCTAATTAATATGGGTGGTATTTGTCAGCTATGCATGAACATGATTGTCAACATTTCTGAAACTCAGATTAAGAGCAGAAGCTCGTAAATCCTGTGTGTGCGTGTGGGGGGGGGGGGTTGTTGTTATTTTCACTATGATGATTATAATGTTCATGTTGTACTGAAGTTCAGCTAGTTAAGCCCGTTTTGCTTTAATAAAGATAATAAATTGTGGTAAATAAGTCTTCACATTAATACAATATTAAGTGTATACAACTCTCATATTATTAGGGATATGTGCAGTTTTGGTGCTTTATTGATATTTTGACACTATTTTGGACAGCTTCACATAAGATTTTACTTCATGAATCCATCTGCTGAGGATAGTACAGTGAATTGGGGTTTGATTAAATACAAGGCTATAGTATAGACTGTTAAAATAATTAATGTATAAAATCACATAATTGAAACATCACAGCATGCTCTTTATCTGGAATAGACACAGATGTTTCAGGCACTCAGCTGAACTTTTAAAAAATGAAAAATACATACTATAAAAATCAATGTTGCTATTAAATTAGAAGACATGCCTCACTGTAGTCAAATACGATAACAGTTGAAGAGTCTGTAGTAGTATTATTAGCTGAGTGTTTGAAATATCTGTGTCTATGCCAGATAAAACTAGATAAACCATGCTGTGATATTTGGAATTTTTATAAGTTATTTTAAAAGCCTGTGCCATAGCTTTATATTCACTCTGTATAATCTTCAGAGCAAGGCAGTTAGGAAGGTGGTGCTTTGATTCAGAACAATATCCTGCTCATTTCCATTCAGGTTGTACACTGCACTTTATAGGCAGAATTAATATATCTGGCCATAACTGTGAAGTAGAACTACATTCATAAAAAGAGATGTCTCCTTTGTGTCTGAACACAAACCAGAGTCCTCTGGGATTTTTTTTTCTTTTTTCGGTTTGTCATTGCATGTATAATGTTTTTTGCTTATCTTTACACTTTTTCCTCTCCATGAGACCTGCTATGCTGCTCTCCATTTTCCTTCCTCTGTGATTAAAATCTGTTTGCCCAAATGGTTTGCCCAAAACTTTTGTAAGCTAACATCCCAACCTCAGGAATCAGTGAAGGTCCAATTTGGCTAAGAGTAATACAACACAGAGGATGCCTGGAATCTCTTCTCATTTTGAGACAAGGTTACACATGAGGGAGCACTCATGCCTGTTTCATTTTGCTCTTGCTTCAGATCAGTGCCTATAAATACAGTGTGCTTACAGACAAAGTGCCTTTTGAAGTGTTGGCTGAATGGGACACTACTCCTTGATGGGAGAGAAGAGAAGACATGGGGAGAACACATCACCTGCTATGCTCTTTATTCTAAGAATTAAGTTCAGTTGTGCAATGTTTTAGAAAAAAAAAAGTATAATAAAATAAAGAATAAACAGTAAAAAGTGGTAAAAAAAAAAAAAAGAACGGTCATTAAAGTGGTAGGAGAAAAAAAAAGTTTGAGTTTGCTCAACTTTTTATTATGAAAGCTGTTGCATTTTCTGAAGATTTTTACTTCATGAATGAGCAGTGTTGTCTCATTATTATGAATGTATGTCTTTTAAGGGCTGGGGGTGACCATAACACTAACAAAGGTATTATGTATGTTTGCTTATGTATCAGTTGTGCAATTTCCACTCAGGTTGTCTCTCTAAACACTATTGCTATTATCTTTTTGTTTTGAAAAAGGGTGCTCTGTTACATCTGAAGGGTAAATTCAGCTGTTAACCCATTTATAGCACTAAGTGTTCTTCATTCTCTGTGTCTATGTAGGTAAAATGTATCTTCAGTCTTTCATATGGAGAAGTGGTATGTCTAACAACGCCAGGAGAGGAGGACCGCACAAAGTTCTTCAGTGACCTCATACTGGTACAGGCAGCCAGGCCACCCCCTCGCCGGAGAAAAAAAGGTATGACAGAACATTGTAAAGTGAGTGTGCACAGTACCGGTCAAAAATGTAAACGCACTTTATTAAATTTGTCCTTTTTATAGTCATAAAGACATTGTGGTCCAAAGGCTTATGCCTAAACACCTCAGCTTTGTTTCTAAAGCATATCTAAAAGGTGAGGATGTGAAGCATATGAATTGCTTTCTAACCCAATAAAAAATTTAATACATTTTGAAATGGCCACTAACAAGCTTTCATTTAGATCTTGAGTAACATTTGAAGTTGGAAAATGTTGAATCACAGTCATTATGTCATCCTAATTACTAAAAGATGTGCTTCATTAAAAGTTAATTAGTTAATTAGAATATCAGCCCTTCTTAATGTGTTTGAGCCAGTGAGTTGTGTTGTAATGAGGCAGGGTGGGTCTAATTAGCTCTTCTTGGAAGAATATTGTAATAATTTTTAACGTCTTCACAATTAGCTTTAGGGTTCGGATTAGAAGTCTTTACAATTAGCTTTAGGGTTCGGATAAGAAGTCTTATTATATAGATAATACATAAGGCACATATGCATGAACTTTTGTCCTGACAAGGCAGAAAATGTGTGTGTGTGTTTTTGCAAATTGTGAATCTTTATGCTTAGTACAACTGTAAGTACTGTCAGATGCAAGCTTATCCTGACTTTTATGCACAGAGTCTGCTTTTATTACGGTTTTAGGCTCTGAGAGTAGATGGTACAAGCAAGTTTGGTCCATTGTGTATGTAATTTGAGTTTCTGTGTGCTTTATGTAGTCTTTTTCTAAATCATAGCACATGTGCCATCAGCATTCTGAAGGAGTTCTCTCTTCTCCCTTCTCTGTCAGTGTTGGGTGGGTGTGTGGTTGGGACGACTGTGGGGTGATTGGATTTACTGCCAGGCTGACCAGTGTTTAAAAGGATTTCACACACCACACACTGTCCCTCCAGCTGCTAAGCGTGCCCTGAGAGAGGGAGTGGGGCTGGTAATGACTGTGAAGGTTTTTGTGTGTTTGTGTGTGTGCTGGAGAGATGGGCAGTGAAGGAGATGTATTGGTGAATGAATTGGTAGAAGAAAAAGTAATGCAGCAGTCAGTCTGGTTTTTCTATTATATATATTTAGTCTAATTATATTGCAGCAGCTAAAGCTGAGAAAAAACCTTCAAATGAGACTTTTGGAAGAAAAAATACATGGCATCTAGAGTTTCTGAGACCGAGACCTCCCCAACGTTCTCCCGTTTCGTGGTTGCCTGCATCATTGCACAGAGTGAGCCTCCGTAAATTGCTTTAAATGTTTGTGTTAAACCCTGTGTGGGATGTGAAAATTACTATTGATTGTTTTTCAGTTAAGCCCATTGAAAAAAAAAAAAAAAAAAAAAAAAAAAACCCAACAGATGATATAATTGTCACAATAATTGCTAGTTTACTTGATTACTCAAATAACTGATTGTTACAGCCCTAACATAAAGATCTTACTGTATGTTGGGCTGTAATTATGTTTAGTTTATTTCCTTTAATTTCAGTTTCTCTCTGTCTATTCTTTGCAGTACAACATGATCACAAGTGTATTATCACCAAAGACTAAGGTTGTATCAAAGAAGCAGATTCAAATCTGAAGTATAAATTTTACCGAATGAATTGATAATTCCTTCATTGGGTCATCCATTGTAATAAGTGAAAATTATTTGTACCTGATTGTGTGAGATTGGCCACTTCATTACCACCACACCGGACTGCTGGTGTGAGAGGGAGAGTGAAAAGTAGAATTTTAATCTCTAAAAGAGTGAACTTAGTCATTTTATAGGAAAAGCAGATTTTTTTTTTTATGACAGCTCTCATTACTGCTGCTAAATGCACTGGGGTTACAGTAGGCAATGTACTTAATTTGTCATAATTATAACATGCTGTGATAAAAGCATTTCGTGATTTAGACCTTGCTTTTTTTTTTATTAATCTGATGATTCATGTTTTATATGTGGTTAAAAACCCTCGCAAAACCTTTTTCCTTGATTTATTTCATTAAACAAAAATGGGTAGGCTGACATTATAGTCTAAAATGCCACATTTTATGTTTATTGTTAAGTGATGTTTAGTCAGATTTTTCTGAAATGGGCTTTCAGGCATATCACACAGCCTTACTCACAGCCCTACCTATCTAAGGATTCCTTCCGTGCAGTATATTACTATGTTAGTGGGTTGTCCCGCTGTAGGGGGCAGGATGGCAGAGATGGGCTTTCAAATGATAACGTAGACATGAAGGCCCATAGATGTAAGACAGGAGGGTGTTTCAAGTAGCTGCTTGGAGATTTGTATATAATAGCTGCCCTACTTCCGCCAGCTATAGTATGACTGAGTTTAGAGGGACTTGTCTCAAACACTCATCATAATTAATCATAATTACATTAACTGTTAACTCTTGCCTCTCCGAAGTAGATTTCTTACACAGGAAATCTAGGAGGTGGGGGAACAGGCTTCTGAGCAGGCACTTGGTCCAGACCTTATAACTAGCTGTGTGAAAGTGCTAAGGAGTTCACTGTCAGCAGTGTTTTCCATGTCAGTCATTAAAGCAGTTACTTATATTGAACAGCAGTTGTTAGCAAAACTCCTTCTTCCTGCTAAAGTTTGGCTACCCTCTGGCAATACAGAAGCTGGACTTTTTTGTGGTTAGCAGTTGGTTGCATCAGTAAGTGCATTTTAAATAGTATTTAAATAGTAAACTAAAGATGCACAATGTATTGTCCATTAACCATTATCAAAATTTTGGTTGATGCAGTACGATTAGCGCAGAAGGCTGCTGTAAACAAGCCTCTCAGTAATTAGTGTTTTTTGAAGGGTAAGAAATCACAATCCTTAAGGGTGTTACTAGGTGTTCTGATGAGTTGCATTCATTTAATCCAACACATGTCAAATCATTTTTTGTTTGATCTTTAACCATTAATGAGACTGATTGACTGAGGTGTTTTTAAACCACCCATATTCTACATTGTCCCTCTGTTTTGTTTTTCCAGGGGTTTGTGAACCAAAAACATAATTCATAATTCGTCATAATTCTTTCTTACATGATCGTCTCCCAACCACTGATTATCCCTTAGAATTAAACGGGCTGTTTTTGTTGTTGAGACTGATAGATATGGGGCCTTTAATATGTTAAAAGGCATAGCAAACGCAGTATACTCAAAATACTTATATACTGTCCATATCATGCAGCCCTAGAATAAACTCTCCAGTCCTCTGAAAGGCAGTGATTTCTGTTTTTTGTTTTTTTTTTTTGTTTTTTTTTTTGTGGTGCAGCAGACTTAAGAACGAATTTTGAATTGGAAAAGCCATTCTAAAAAAAAAAATCCACCTTTCGCCCTGTGACTGCTCTGATGGGCTTCCGCACCCACAGCCCTGGTTATGGATAAGCATTTCGGATAATAGTTGCATAATGGATGGACAAGCCATTTTCTGACTGATGTTATTTCGGATAGAGTGCAATCTGTGTGGTACTAATAAAGTGTCTGTGTTTGTGTCTCCAGTGTGTGAATATGAGGTGCTACCTCTGGTGGAGGACCCTGGCCCTCGGCAGCTCTCTCCCGTGGAGCAAAGTCGACTTGAGGAGCAGGAGGACAACACCCTGCGCGAACTCCGCCTCTTTCTCAGGGACGTCACCAAGCGGCTGGCCACAGACAAGCGCTTCCAGATTTTCAGCAAGCCTGTGGATATTGAGGAGGTGGGTTAGTCAAGCTGCTGCTGGGATTGTCTCTTTGCAATCAAGCCATTTGTGCCTGAGGCACTCATTGCTCTGTGTTACTGTTGCATTACCTGGACAAATAATTTCATAAATATTGTGATTAACATTCTTTTATTACAGGCTGGCAGATGAGTTGCCTAAAGCAGTATTCTTGAGTAATATCTAAAACCACTGTTTTGGCTTGTATAATAAGTTAAATATACAGAACATGCACATTTCAGCTGTTTTGTAGAACATTTGATTTGAATGTTTTGACTTTTTTAAGGTGTCAGATTATCTTGAGGTCATCAGAGAGCCTATGGACTTGTCTACCATCATGACAAAGATCGACACTCACAAGTACACGACTGCCAAGGATTTTTTGAAGGATGTTGACCTCATCTGCAGTAATGCTCTGGAGTACAATCCAGACAAGGATCCAGGAGGTACGAGAAAAAACACCTCTCTTATTTAAAATCACAGGTATTTTACAGTTCAGCATTCAGTATGTCTCCGTTTCCATTTGCACCAGAGAGGGTGACTGCACTGTAACTCTAATGAATACTCTTTCAACTAATAGAAAATAACTGTCGCGCTTCAGATTGCAGGTATCTAGTGTACCAGTTTGGACCCGAAAAAAGATTTCACTGCAGTTTTTGATCATTATCAACAAAACTACAAGTAGTCCCAGTTGTATTTGTGTATTTTAAAAATGAAGAAAATCAGAACTCTCTGTTCTCAGTTGTTTGATTGTCTATAAATGAGTCAAGGTGAGAAAAAAATAACACCACCAAATAAGCAAGGGCTCAGTTATTAATAAAAAAAGACTGGCAAACTATTAATAATAGAAAAATGTACGGTTTTGTAGCAGATGTTTTATTTTTGACTGTTGATTCCCAAAGATGCTGTATGCCCCCTTCAGAATGTCATCTATAAGCTTTTGTATTTTATATCTACGTCATTGATGAGCACTTTTGAATATGAAGATCAGAGCCACTCACAGTTAATAATGATGCACATTGTGAAGAAGAGAGTTTTGCATTTCAAGATGTAACTAACACAAACTGAAAATCTGTGAAGCACAGCATCTATTATCTTAATAATTTAAAATGTTTTTTTTTTTGCATGCTTTAAAAAGGCAGTGGTATTGGAATTCTAAGAATTTTACATTATACAACCAAAATATTTTTTCCAGAGTCACGCCACTCGGTTGTTTTTCATCCAGCACTGCCAACTGAGAATTTTTATTTCTTTAATTTTGTCTCTTTCACTTTTGTCTGATTCACTGCTAGCATTTGAGTCAAAGACGATTCTTTACATGTACCAGTTCATATAAGTTAGTCATTCGTTATTAAACCAGAATCCATGGATATATTTAAAAGAAATAAATGCATATAGTGTCCATATTTTAGGATGCTTTGGAGGCCAGTATCTGTTAAGAATGTCAATTAGTGATTAAAACTGGAGCTATAAGGCCTGTAATTATGATATAAACTGTTTCCTTTTTAACAACATTAAATATTTCTTTTGTTGCTTAATTGTCTCAGTCTCTAGGAATAATTGCTGGCATATTGAATGATGTTGGGTAAATGCAGACTGTGATCATGAATAAATCATGTCTCCCCTTTTAGTGGGACAGTGTGGGTCATTTGTTTAAATGCAGTATCCACAAAGGAGCAATGAAAAGGACAGTGCAAATGCAAATAGCCACTTTAATGAGGGAACCAAAGCAGCTTTGTGTGTGTTTGGACCAAGGGAATATGGAGCCCAGGCCCCATCATAATTCCATTTGTTGGTATTACTTTGCCACTCAACCATGAATATTACTCTTGAAGTCTGAACACTGAAGTGTCCTTCTCCTCTATGTCCTGACAAAAAAAAATGCAAATTTATTTCTTGACTTTGTATGTTATTACCTTTACTTTTCAAGTCTTCTTGGACTTGTTTGGGAACAGTTTGAAAATAAACCAGACGTTCACTTCACTTTCTTTGGAGGGGCCTAAATTGTATGATAACGAACAGATTGCATTGATGTTACAAAGGTGTCAAAATTGTGTGCAAGCATGGTCAGTCAGCAAACTATATTTTGGGTTTTTTTAACTTTATAGTTCAGAATGAGTCACATGTCCCTGTCCTCGGTTGAATTTAAGCTCCTACATCCGTCAGTTTCTTCACTCTCTTCACTCTTCTTTTACATGCTTTCATTACTTTCTTCCTCTAATTAAGAGCACAAGCCTGGTAGATCTTGATCTGTATGCCTCTCTCTTTCCTGAAGACCCGATCCCTTTTTTAGAGTGATCAAGGTCTGTCCTATAAACTTGCACTGATCTTTCTTTTTTTAGCCTTTTTTGTTCCTTGTAAAGGTGGAAGCCTTAATAGTGCTTCCTTAGCCTTAGTAATTATAGTCAAAGGCAACATCTCATCTTTGCAATACAGCTACCTCCTTTCTAACAGCCTATGAACAGAGCAGCTGTGATTGAATTTCACTGGGGGTTGGGGTGTCAAAAATAGTTTTCTTTTTCAAACAGGCAGACAGGCTGAGAGTTGAGTTCTGTTTTAAAGTTCTTGAGTGCCATAGGCATGGCTTTAGCACAAGTGAGCTATCATGATAGGTTAAGAATATTATACAGTGCCCTATATAGTCACAGATTAATATTAGTACTTTGTTACAAAGCGTTTTTTTAAGCATTGTGGGTTCATTTGGTGGATTTTTGTTACTTCGAATTTGAACAAAATTAAAGTGTCTCACTTACATCTAAGGACAACTATTCTGTGATGGGGAGATTTTTCCAAATATGTTCTTGTTGTTATTTAAGGACTAACATTTTGAATTGTTTGTTCACAGATAAGATTATTCGACATAGAGCCTGTAGTCTGAAGGACACAGCCCATGCAATGATTGCCTCAGAGCTGGACCCAGAGTTTGACCGCATGTGTGAGGAGATAAAAGAGTCCCGCAGGAAAAGAGGTAAGAGAATAAAAACAGAAAGGCCACACTTCATTGGTTTGTTATGTTCAGGACAAAACTGTGATTGTAATTACAGCTGTGAACGGCAAACATCTGCCAGTAGAGAAAAAAGTGAACTGCTAGGTTAGATCGTTGTCCTCAGGTAGCTGTTTCTCTATTCTCTTTAGCTCATCCATCACAATGTGAGTTCAAATAAAACAAGATTATTACATGATCCTCACTGTAATCTTTTACTCACTAACAGTTCTGGCTAAATGTCAGTCCGCTGTTGCAAAGCAACAGACGTGTCTGCTACTTTGCTTTAGAATGCGTGTCATTTTTTTTTTTTTTTTTTTTCTTCCCATTTGCACTGCAGTGCCGAATGAATTTTGCAGGCCATGGTGTGAACTGCTTAAGAGAAGTGCCAGTGAATATTTTATGCAGCACGGTGGAGATGTTAAATGCATCAGTTTTATAGAGTGAAGGCTGACAGTTCTGCGTCAGGTTGCGCAAGAAAGCCTCATTTGCTTTTACAGTCTATTACTTCTACACTGTTTAAAATTAAGCCGCACCCAGCATCTCTCCCTTCTGACTTCAGATGAAATGTGGAGGCTGAAGGAGTCATGAGAAGACTGACTTGCTGACTTGTTCACTGTCTCTTTGCATCACTCCAGTAGTTTCTCACTTAGCCGCCAACTTTCACAAATACAGTAGACGCACAAACTTTTGTGTGCTCGTATCCCCCCTGACTTGGGCTTGTCAGTATCTCTGTGGTAAGTGCTGCTTCTATATGAACTCTCCTAGAACTTCAGACCCCGCTTCAGCAGGCACCTGCTCCAGTTACCACGGCAGGCAAGAGGCCAGCAGGAGAAGAGACCACTGGGAGCACATCTCAGACCGATGGAGTGGAGAAGCATTGCAGCAGTAAGTACAAACAGCACACACAAATCAATCCAAGACAAAAGTTAAGATATTGTAGCGTGTATTGTATTCAAAGTTTCACTTGCGTTTTTCCAGTACTGATAATGAGTGTGTATTCGGTAGTCAAATATTTGGAGGACGTTTAGTTGTTAATTTACTTTTCTGAAGCAAGAACGGAACACACTTGTTTCAGTTCATCAACAAATTACAGAAGTGTAGCAGTAGCTCATGATTGTGTGAGATTTTTTAGTTAAAAAATGGATCTGTGAATTGTGATGTGACAATGTATCATAGAGAATGGACCAGTTTGCAAACGAGTTTACCACGCCTCCTGCCTCCTAGCTCTAGTGTCGTTAGTAGGTTTGAGCTCAAGCTGTTGTCATATACATTGTGATTATGCTTGTGAGAATATTTAATTATGAACCTAATATCAGGAATTAAGTCTGATCGGCAGTTGTGTTTTTTTTGCGCTCCTGACTAATTAACAAGACCTTCATGAACTGAATTCAGAGCATTCAGGGAACATGCCAATCAGAACTGTGGCCTGGGAGGAACCCAACTTGACATGTCTTTTCAAGTAATAAGAGATTTAATGTTGGTGTAATAGTAGCAAATTAAAATATTGGTGTTTTTTCTTTTCTGTCTTTTTTTTTTTTTTTTTTATTAACTTGCAGTTTTTGTCTCCTTTGCCAAAAAATGGTTGTTAAAGGGACCTGGAAAAAAGTTTAACCCAGATGTAGTCGATCAGCTGAGACATGCATTTTATAGATTTAACAACAGCTTAACACATATACACATGTACACACACCAGTATGTGTATACAGCAAACCCCCACTTAATCGCGGTTCAGCAGTCGCTGCTTTAGTCTCTTGTGGATTTTTCTGAGAACTGAATTAACAATTGTTTGTGGTAACTCCCGCATGTTTGCGGAACTTGCAGATATCCTCCGCATTTTTTTTTGCTTTTGCTTTTGCTTTTGTGACATCCGGGTTAGCAAGGCAATCAGAGGCACCTGAATGGAATGAGCCTCCACTGCTCAGCACCGCACCCAAACATAAACAGCGAGGACGAGGGGGCGTGGCGGACGAGGCCCGGACATCACAGTCACCTGTACTCAAGAGGCGGGAGGTTTGAAAGTAGCCAGTCCGAGAACGTTATTTATTTCTCCTTGCTGCTGATTGGCTGCTGCCTTGTGACGCATCTCTGGAAGACACAGTTCAGAATTTTCCCGTGGAGCGGCTCGCGTGTTCTTGTAAATTAAATTCATTTATTGCTGTATTTACACTGCTTGTACCAAAGAAACACGCGTGCATAAATTACACTTCAGTCTACAGTATATAGGAATAACATCTGCGGCAGTTCAGTGTACACTGTAAAGTATGGATACGGCTTTACCTTTACATTTTCTTTAAGGTTAAAGTATTAAGTTGAATTTAAAATGAAATTAAAGTGTTTTGGGAGCATATTTGGGGTCATATTTAGGGTTTACACTATAAAAATGGGCATTTTAGACATTTTTTAACCACATCACATATTCGTGTTTTTTCACTATTCACGGATTCTCTTGGAAAGTAACCCCTGCGATAAGTGGGGGTTTACTATATATAAGTACAAAAACACAAAAAAAACAGGACACATTTTCTCTTATATAACAGTTTGACTCTCAAGGCTTAAATAACTTATGAAGGGACCCCAGATATTGTGAAAGGGTGATTGACTACTCCGGCTAGCATGTAGCTTTAATTTTTATCGTAACACTGTACTTCAACACTGAATCTATGAGGATAACATTGCTTACAAACTCCATAAGTTAGTAGTCACCCAAACAATCTCTGTACATCCAAAACCTTTTTTTTTTGGTGATTATTATTTTTTGAGTGAACGAGACAATAGTCAGGGAATTTTCTCTTGGTCTGGTTTGGGATATCTGCATAGAGCCAGGATATTAATTTTATTGGCTAGAGTACATCTGTGTAGTGCTTAGTTTTAGGAGGATTTCAGTCCTCTAAAGGCCTTTGTTGGTTTTGTACAGACTCCTCACACCGCCAGGCCTGATTGAGCTGTAAGGCTGTGCAAAGCTGCTTTGCGTTGCCAGTCGAGGCTAACTAAGCCAGAATAAAATTCTCTCCGTTCTCAGCCAGCAGGGGCTCATTAGATTTCAGAGGCAATTGTGTAAGACTAGATGTATTTTAGAACATTAATAAGGGAAAACTCAAGGCCTCAGGAAAACTTGTAATGTTTTTTTTTGTTTTATTTTTACAGTTCCTGTATTACCAAGGCAGCCTCATCTATTTACTCTTTATGTCTAGGTCTTAGCAATTAAGTTTTATTTAGGCAAATATTAGAATTGTGTACCTTTTAAATAATTCTAGCATCACTGAATGGCTGGATGTCCTATAACGCAGTTTCATCTATGCAGACAAGTCCTGAGGTATGGTATTCATATCGGGATATTGTTTATCCACACTGCTCAATGGATCGTTCTAATTTGCATATTTCTTGTGTGCTTTTAAGGATCTTGAATTTCGTTATTGTTAGAAAATCTTAGAAGTAATATTCATTAATTTTTCGATGTAAAAAGTCTTTCAAACTTGCAGTATCATTGTCTACAGTAACTTGCTTTTTTGTCAAATCTGCACTTCTAGCTTTTATACTACATGCCGTTCATCTCAGTTCTCAGAACTCACTGTGTAGCTGTATTGAATGAATGATTGGCCAATTAAAAACCTTATGTGTTAATGATAGCTCAGAGATGAGGGGGTGCCAATTTCTGTCATAAATATTATGATGTGTTTCCTGCTGCGTTTTGCAGTGGAAAGAAATCATTCAAAAGAGGGTGAAAGAAACTTTGAGGTCAGTGCCCATGTTATCACTGAAAACTTATTTCAAAGCTTTGCAGAGTGAAGTTTGATTCGTGACCTAATAACATATAGGCTATGTATATTAGCTTGGTTTGAGATTGTTGCACATACCATGAGCATCGATTATGGAGGTGCCCCTTGGACAGGCTTTCCACTAGATTTAAAAGTAGTTCTGTGGGAGTTTGTACCCATTCAGAGCATTTGTGAGGTCAGGTACTGATGTTGGATAAGAAGGCCTGGCTTGCATTTGGTGTTTCAGTTCATCCCAGCGGTGTTCATTTGGGCAGAGGTCAGGTCTCTGTGCAGGCCACTGGAGTTCCAACTCAACCAACCATGTCTTTGTAGATCTCGCTTGGGGCAAGGGGGCCTCTGTAAACAGAAAAGAGTGTCTTCTGTAAACAGTTGAAACAAAGTTGGAAGCATATGGCTGTCTAAAATGTCTTTCTATTCTGTAGCATTAACATTAACTGAACTAAATCATAAACTGTACCCCCCCCCACACTCACACACAAACACATCCCTAACTGAACTTCTTTGTCTTCTTATACAATTCATATACACACTGAACTGTTCTGACTTACACAACTTACACCATAGTATCCCTCTCTTTTTATTAAATACTGCACATCCTCTGATCACCAACACCTCCGCTGCTAGAATACGGTATTCTGTTATAATATTGTATTCATTCAACTGTCAACTGCACTAAGTGTTTTTCTTACTATCTTTGTCCTGCTCTCTTTGCACTCTGTGTATTTTGTCCTGCCTGTACTTATGTAGTCTCGTGGTGTTTGCTTTTTATTGTTCTGTGGCTCCATGGTCCTGGAGGAACGTTGTTTCTTTTTACTGTGTGCTGGGTGTATGGCTGAAATGACAATCGAACCTACCTGACTTGACTTGATGACCCTTCTCTGGAACTAAGGGTCCTAACTCAAGCTCTGATAAACAGCCCCAGGCCATTGTTCATCCTCTATCAAACTTTACTGTTAGCACTATACATTCTGGTAGGTAGAGTTCTCCTAGCATCTGTTAAACGCAGATATGTCCACCAAATTACCAGATAACGAGACGTGATTCATAAGTTCAGAAAACATGCCTCTATTGTTTCAGGGTCTTCTAGCCATAGTGATCTTAGGCTTGTATACAGCTGCTTGGCCATGGAAATACATTTCATGAAACCCTTATTGCACAGTTCTTACACTGTTGCTGCTGCCAGAGGCAGTTTGGAAGTCTGTGATGAGGGATGCAGTCGAAGATTGTTTTTTTTTTTTTTTATGTGCTTTAGTAGTAGTCAGCCCCTCTCCTTGAGTTTGCATAGTGCACCGCTTTGTGATTCAGCTGGTGTGACTGCCAGCACTTCCATTTCAATATAAAGCACTTAAAGATGACTGGAGCACAATTTTCATAAACTGACTTGATGTGGAGATGGCATTTTATGGCGGTGCTATGTTACGTGTCAATGCGTTCTCTAGAACAACTCATTTTACTGCCTGTGTTTGTATAGATGACTCGACTGTGCACCTGTTAGTAATGATTGTGGCTGAAGCACCTGAACATAAAAATTAGGAGTGGTCTTGACATACCTCTGGCCGTGTAGTTTCAGGGATTAAAGTTGTCACAGGTCTCCACTAAGTTCTTCATGACATTTCACAGGATTGCCAACTGACAGGAATTGAGCATGAATTGAGAACATGTGGAGCTCCTCCCTTTTGTCAACAAATCTAAAGAGAGCCCCCTCCATCGACAAATCAACATGCAGCTGATTTCAAACCAATCGTCTGTCCGTTGCGCTTTGGCTTTTCTCTGTGGAGAACTGGTTACTTGGTGCTGGGGAATTGTTTTTTTAGTACATGTTAGTAAAATGAAAACTTGGATGGATAATCAAAACATATGGAACAGGCTGTTCAGTTCAGTTGTTAACATTGGCAGGTGTAATGAGGACGTCTTCATTTCCTAACTTGGGTGTTTGCACAATAAAGACATGAGGGAAAAAGTACTCTGAGCTAGCAGCTCATTATCGTGTACAATAACATGGTACATTGTTCTACACTGCAAAGCAGTACATTTGTTTAATTTTGATTTACATGTGCTCAGAAACCACTGGGAATCTTTTATGACCCCATTAGGAATCAGGCTCGCAGGTCTGAAAAATGGTGCTGCTGTCGGTTGCCAGCACTCTCTGCATTTTCAGCAGTTTGCCGTGTACTGTGTCTTTGCATTTTGCTTACTGTTTGAAGCTGCTAGGTGAATGTTGCCTTCATGCTTGCAAACAGGACCAAATGCAAACAGTGACAGCTGCATGCAGTAAACTTTTATGTGTCAGATGCAGTATCCCTGTATCATTAACTCTGTCTTTCATGAGACACATCTCACTCACTCTCGCTTGCTCTCTTGCTCTTTGTTTCGCTCTTGCTTTTGCTCTCCTTTTCCTTCTCATCCTCTGTTGCAAGACAAAGACTGTTAAATATCTTCTGGCTTGAAAAGAGGTGACAAAAGTAATTAAAAATTTATGCAAAAAAGAAGCACCAACAGATTCCAAATATGCTCTAGATTGTTCTCATTTAAGAAATAAAAGGAAGCATGAAGGAGTAGTGGGCATGTTAGAACGAGTATAGGGGCATTTGAAATTGACAGTTTTTTCCCTGAAGCAAATCCTAATTGGTGACTTTAATTGCAGTCTGTGTTATTATGCCAATAATCAGTTGTATTAATATTAATTCTTTTGTTCTTTTGTTATGTATATTTTCTGGGTGGAATGGAATTATGGAGTGCATGTAAGTCTCTTAAGTGTGTTTTTGTTGCCGTTGATTGCACCTGATTATCTTGAAAATGGAAGGAACACTACACAGTGCTTGTCTACTGCTGTTCTTCTGATTGCCACAAGATGGTGCATGCCCCTCTAGAGACTCTGATTTAGTGAGCCTCATGCTGAGGCTGTAAACTATTGCAGTCCATCTCTTCTCGGCAAAAAGAATAGTTGCATCCTTGAGAGATGAGAGTGTACCTGTTGGCTGTAATAAATACCACAGGATAAGACACAGAGGCTTTTATCCAGTTCTCTGTAATATTTCCCTTGGGAGTAAAGGTCGTGAAGTAATGACCACCCGCCAAAAACTGTCCTAACTGGCCAAGCTATTTTTCTAGGCTTGGCTTGGACATATTCCCTTGAAGGGCTTATTTTTTTTGGATGAACTGGTTTTTTTTTTGTTTGTTTTTTTTGCCAGGCCAACTCGTTAATCATCATAATTTTATTCTGTACTTTATAGAGGCAGATGGAGCAGGGCAAAACGATTTCAAAACTGCTATGGACCATTGGTGATTTCCAACAAATTGATTGTATTTTAGAGAACTGTGCTTTGAGATAGCAACCTCGGTGTTCCTGCTACCCTCTGCTGGAAAGTAAAGTTACCAAACTACTATAGTTTGCAATATGTAATGAAGACTTTTAAATACTGTTGATTTGAAATATGCTAGATGTAATTAACACACAAAATTACCAAAAGTCATGTCCATAATACCGTAACTTCTACAAGTGATTTACAAAACTGGGCTTAAATCTTCATTTAACTGTTTGCAGTTAATCGTTAATTAGTTTAAATATATTACAGATGCCAGAGGTCAGATTTTCCCAAATGGGATCATAGACAAGTAGAACATCGACAGATTTCTTGGTATTTTTGCTCAGCTAAACTGTAACTAAGGATAGCATCTGAACATCAGACCAGCATTATTCCAACTACAAAAAGACTTATTGTGAGACTCCCGGTACGGTTGAGTAATGTTTTAGTCTAGATCATTGGTTTTGTTACCTGCTGAAGGTACAGGATTCTGGGCCAAGGTGTAAAACATGATTTAAAATGTGTCTGTGATTGGCAAAAACAATGTGATTGAAAGCACCTGTTTCCTTATAGACCAGCAGGGTCTGAGGTTGCATCCAGCATGGAGCATTTCATCACTAGATGCTGTTTGATGAATATGCAAAAGATTTAATCACTCATTTGATATCTTCCCAGAGCAAACATTTTCTTATTTAGCAATGACAATGTCAAAACAGATTCAGAATCCCAACAAAAAGTCCTTTCTGGAGTACTTTTAGTTGATAATGGAAAAAATCCTGTTTAAATTAAAGGATTATGTTACCATTCATTGCTAAAATTACTAACAGAGCATGAGAACTAGTAGGAACACGTAGCATTATGCAGATTGTTCCATGGTCTTAATTAGATTTTATTTCCATGTTAACATTTTGTTGTAGATAAAGATGCCTTTAGAATCTAATTAGACATAGTTCACTTTTTGAACATACTTTTTAAATCCTCAAGAACTTAAAAACATTTTTGAACATCAGGTGAAGTCAGGTACTGACTATTAGTTTCGTGTCACAAATGACAGTCCAGTTGTTGAATAAAATCATTGTGTACACACACGCGCACACACACACGTATGTGTATGTATACAGTAGCTTTTCACGGGGGTTACGTTCCAAGAGCACCCAAGTACAGTAAAACCGCATTGTTGTGATATGGTAAAAAGAAATGCCTAAAAAATGCCTTATTTTAAACTCAGCTTAATACATTACCCTGAAAAGAAAATGTAAAGGTAAACCTGTATTTGTACTGTACAGTGTACACTGAACTCCCACAGTGCTAGAATGTAAAATACAGATGTTACCCCTGACTGTACTGTAATTCATGCATGTGCATTTTCTTTGGTAAAAGAAGGATAAATACAGTAATAAATTCATTTAATTTACAGTAATAAAAATACAGGGCTTGAAGAAGAACAAAACGAAAAATGAGAGAACATTCGAGATGCTCCACGGGGGGAATTCTGGACTGCAGCTGCGTCAAAGGGCAGCAGCCAATCAGCAGCAAGGAGAAATAAATAGCGCTCTCGGATTGGCTACTTTCAAACTTCTTGTGTTTTTCGAGTGTTCTTGTGTTTTTCATTTTTCTTCTTCTTAAATCCCTGTACTTTTATTACAGTAAATTAAGTTAATTTATTACTGTATTTATCCTGCTTATACCAAAGAAAACGACAGCGCATACCAAAGAAAACGGTGTTTTACGTTCGACGTTCAAGATCGGTGTTTTACATTCTAGCACTGCGGGAGTTCAGTGTAAACTGTACAGTACGAATATGGGTTTACCTGTATATTGTCTTTAAGGGTAATGTATTAAAGGGAACATATTATACAAAACTCACTTTAGTTATAATAGGTCGATGGGCTATACAAAACATGAACAGTTTCAGTCCCTTTCAAAATGAGACATTTAAGGGCTCTGTCACTTTTATGCAAATTAGCTGCTGCTGGCCACGCCCCAACCATCCCATGCTTATGCTGTGAAACAGAGGCGCTATCCAGCCCTATATGTTCGACGCCAAGTCGGACCCAGAGAGAGATGAACACAACAATTCATGAGTGACGTAGTGCTCGGCGTCTTATGCGTGCTCGTAAAACCAGCAGACAAAAATGGCGGATCTTCAGCTAATCTAGTGGGTGGGGGCTCGACAGATGAGGGGTGGCTCTATGTAAATTTCCCTATTCTGATGTCACAATAGGGGAGCCATCCAAACGGCTCGTAGAGTCATGTGATTCCTGACACCAAAATCTTTCAGTTGATTCACAGAAAACGGATGTTTGGTTTTTTTTCGCAATTGGAGTGTTTATAGGAGCAGTAGAGACCCAAATGGAAATACAAAAGATGCAAAAAGTGTCCCCCTTAAGCTGAGTTTAAAATGAAATTAAAGTGTTTTGGGAGCATATTTGGGGCCAATTTAGGGTTTACACATCTGCGCCAAGGTTGAGATCTTACAACAGTGATGTAAGGCTGACAGTAATATAAATATCCTGCTGATGGGGAAGATCATCACATCACTGAGCTTTAGGATCCTGCTCTGTACTTTTGGAGTAATGACTAACTAACTATCCTCTGGCTCGCTCCAACATGAGTTGGGTTGTCTTACAGCTGCACCTTTGCTGGTTACATCACATTTTACCTGGACACCCTACTGCTGGTTGCCCTCATAGCCTCTTGCAAACGCCTTACTAATCTTGAACCCCCACTGCTGTCTACTTGAGTAGCGGCAGACAGCTCCTTGCGTGACTTGAGCGTGAAGCTGCTGTTTCTATAGAAAAGTGAATGTTAGGATGGTGAAAAACTGGACCCTGCTGTGGCTATTACTATGGATCCAACGCACTCCTAGATACCATTACTGATCCAGGGGTCTTAAGTATACTAACTCAAAAGAATGACCTTTCATCCTCTCAGATACAAATGCCCCATCCTCAGCTGCTTTGGATTTGCTCTTGAGGCTCTCTTCTGAAGTAGGCTCATGGAAACTGCACTTCACTGCCTGGTTCTGTGTTGGATGCTACTTTAAACATCTTCTGTAATAGTTTGCTTTGTGTCAGCTTTATTTGAGACTGTAGAGCTGGCCTTGACTCAGTGTACTCTCCCTCCAGTCTCATTGTCCATCAGATTCCACTGGGCATTTAGCTACTCCATCTAGCTATTCCAGTCTGCAATGTTTCTGGAGCTTGCTAGTGACTTTGAGACATTTTTAGATGCTGCTTAAAGATTGTAGTGATCTTGGCAGAACCAGTTTGTGCCTGATGTCCACTCAGGTGAGACTCTGCTTTTCTCTCACTGTGGATTGCCTTTTGTGCTCAGTAATCTCACTTATTCACTGGTTTCACAGAGCTCTCTGCCAATTTAGAACACACCTTGCCAATTTAGAATTAATTCTTATTGCCACACTTCACTGAATATTGCCTGTCTGCAGCTGAAAGTGTAAGCAAGCTGTGTACTGTGTCTTTGAGCCCTTGTTGGCCTACCAGAACATCTGGCTATACTGACCAAGGCTGTGGGGACCCCTTAGCATCTCTGATTTATGGCTGCTACAAAGTCTGGCCCTAACATATGAGATGTCTTCTCTTTATGCTGGCTTATTTGTTCTGCCCTGTGGCTAAAGAAATGTAGGAATCTCACCACCAGCATATTTTCAAATACCAAACACGGTTCAGGACTGCTCATAAACACCTGTGTGAATTCTGTGGGCCTGTGATACAGGCCTAGTAAAGGCTTATGTGAAAGTCTACACTTCTGAGTTGTGCTGAAATGCCCTCTGACCTTGAAATCAACCTTGAAATCAACCATGTTGCAACATATCACACCTTCATGTATTCCAATAAGTCTTTTTACAAGACAGATTTTTTTTGTTATTGGGCAGATGTACAGCACTAGTACTGCAGTTCTCTTTGAGGCCAGTGAATTCTATTTCCTGAGGCAAGGTAGAGTTTAATTCTTCTCAAATGTCCTTTTTTTTTTTTTAGGAGGTTTCTCTGTCTGCTACTAGTCAGGGCAAGCTATGCACTCTATAAGCCACTGTATCGTAGTTATGTCCAGTTCTTTCAGGTATCAAAGTACCAGTCTAGGGTTTCTTCCTAAAGTCTTACACATTTTTTTTTCTCTTTTCATTGACTTCAATGAGTGTTATCTGGCCAAATGTCCCTGTTCTGTAGTCAGTGTGTTCTTGCAGATTGTGTAAGACCACCTCTGTTGGGCATTTGGAATTCATGAAATAAATTACTTTATATGAACTTCTTGTATGCACTACGAATTACAAAGACTTTTGCATTTGTTTGGTAAATATTTAAATATGTCATTGATGCAATATTGCTTAGTGTTTTTAATGTTTGTACTGTGTTGCCTTTAAGTGTTTTTGAAGAGGGTGAAGCTTTACTCCAACTTGAATTGCCTGCTAGTGCTATGAGCTTTATTTCAGGGGGAACTGATGCCCCAAATGAAGGACGCTCTATTTCCTCAGGGAAAGTTGTGTATTTGAGTGCAGCCCTTTGAGGGCAGGCGTGAAATATGCTACGCTGTGCTCTGTGCCTCTGCACCTGCACCAACTCGATGGAAAAAAGAAATGTATTCAAATAGCAAGAAAACGACTGTTTTCATCAACTTCAACAAAAACAATTTAAGATTGTGTAATTCTTTGTCCTTGGAAAGCCGTCGGTGTGGTTACTACTTGGCAGCTTTTGGTGGTTTGGTGACCTTCTGTTTTGATCTTGCTGATCAGACTCCAAAGTACAATGTGGCACATTCAAGACAGATGACCATACCAGCGTTTTTTTTGTTCTCAAACCATGTGACCTTAGTCCTTTTTTCCATGCTCAGGCACAAGGGGATAAATGCAATGCAAAAAACAACATGAGAAGGAAAGGCAGAATGTTTTGAAACCATTTTTTGGACTAAAAACAGTGTACACTGGATGTGAAGTTTTTCAGAGGTTGTCTTCAAGGGACAAACCATTTCTTCTTAATTAAAAAGACCAACAGTCACTCTGGATAGGTTATTTTCCGTGGTGGATAAAGTAAAGGTAACGTGGAATTTTTTAACCCCACCCCCTTTTTGAGGAGCTGAGTGCTTCTTATGTAGTTTGAGCTTCTTTTAGAGAGCATCATACATCATGGATAAATTAATTCCTATTATAGTTGTCAAAATGAGTGGGTTGCTAGGGCAAGAATGAGCCATCAGCTTGGATACTGCCATGGAAATGTCACAGAGACTCATTTTTGGTCAAGCCAGTTTGTCATCTGCAAAACATTGTACAAAGAGAGAAGAAATATCATGTTTGCCACTTTAAATGTATTTGGTGTGCAGGATGTTATTCATGAATAAATTATATGCAAATTAATTGTAGACATTCATATGGATTGCAAAATTGAATCAAGCTGGTGTGTTGAAGCCTTAACAGTTACAACATTAAAAGTGAAGTTTTTAAACAGTGGCACCTTGTCCTGGCCAAATGAGCAGAACAGCCAAGTTGCATAAAGCAGTGCGCACACAGTGAGACCTGAGCTGTAAAGTTCTCGTCAAATCCCCATTTGTTCCAGGATATTAAACCTAATGCTTCCTGCCCACGCCTCCCTCAAACACGCATAGTTTCTCCCTCTGTCTCTTTCTCTCTTTCTTTCTTTCTCTGTGTGCCACTCTCTCTTTCTCTACCTCTCTCTCTTCTTTCCCCAGCTTCTCTCTCTCATGCTGTGTGCCTCTCTTTTTCTCTCCCCTTTCTCTCTCGCTCTCTCTCTCACTCTCTCGCTCTCGCTCTCTCTCTCGCTCTCTCTCTCGCTCTTGCTCTCTCTCTCGCTCTCTCTCTCGCTCTCTCTCTCTTGTTTTCTTGGCATGGGAAGTATTAGCACTTGTATTTCCAAAGCTTTGGTAATGAGTTTAAGAACAGTATAGAACATTAAAGAGAACATTAATAAATACTTAAAATATAGCATAATAAATGTACATAAATTGTACATACATGTTGTTAGCTGAGTCTTGTAGTTAAGGGGGAAAATAGCAGTAATATCAGTAATGAGGGTGATTATAAATAGTGTATGTGTTTGTAAGCACGACGCGTCCTGGTTGCTCTCTGTCTCGGTCTCTCAGTAGTGAACATTTTGAATATAGGGTAGGATGGGCTGCGCATTATCCTCTCATTCTTACTTCAAAGACAAATTCAGTCATACAACTGACACTTTTATGCCTAAAATATAAAAGCCAGTTGTTTCTTTTGTTGTTGTTTTGGAAGTTGTAAATTCAGTTACTGTTGAAATTGGTTGTGACGTGGAATTTCTGCCGTTATAGTATTTTGTGTCCTCAACTCCTTAGTTGCAGTTTCTTTGTGCTGAGTCTTTTTTTTTTTTTTTTTAATCAAGTTCTGCCTTATGCTTTGAGCAGATTAGAGCTGAAGTAAAGGAAATATCTAAAGGTTAAATGTGACATGCCTGTTGCTGAAGTTTAGAAGTTATCTAGTATATTATGGCAGTTGCTATGCTGAAATGCAGTGCACTTTGAGTCTTTTACTGCACTTTTTCTATTCTGAGTTTAGGCCCTGTTTACACTTGGTTATTTAAATATGTCCTGGGTGTTTGGAGCAGAAGTGGACAGCACAAACTACAAGTGGAAATGACCACCAAGATGCACTGTGCCATGGTGTTCAGAGACACGTGTTCACATATTTCTTGTAGTGTAAATTTGAATGTGTACTGATGCATCTCTGACAAGGACATCGCAGGAAATGTATCATGTGATTGCGTGCCACTGCTCTGAAAATAATGTATTTGAACGTTGTCCAGATTGGCTGTTTAAAATAATGACGGTATGCTGTAGGTTTAATATTTTTAACTGACCTCTGGTTGCACAGTATTATAGTATGTCATAATTGTGAGAATTTGGATGCTGTAAGCAGAGCTTTTTGCATCGCTGATGTGTGATTCTGGCAGAAATGTTGTAGGCTTTGAACACAAGTGTTCAGCTGGACACTATGGAGATACATGATAGACACGGATGTAAACAGCAACATGTCTCGGCTGTCCACTTGTGAACCGATCGCCCACGACATATTTTTAAACTAAGGGTAAACAGAGCCTTACAATTTTTTCTTTTTTTTTGTGCTGTTGGTGTGTAGCTGCCACTTTGTAGTTAATTTTGAATGAACAAAGACACAGATTAAATTGGCAGTTTTTGAACTATGGTCCATGGGTTTGTCTTTGTTTCCCTTTCTGTCTTTCCTGCTGTAAGTTGGGATAACATACATTTGCATCCTGGCAAGTTGACAGCACTTCCAGATGTTTGAAGCATTTTGACTACTGCCCTAATGTGTTTGGAGTGGCGTGTTCAACTGTAATTTATTTTCTTGCCTGTTACATGCCTTGGGGAAGTCAGTCGCCATCTGTGACTTACGTGTTCCACTCTTCTTAGTTTGCGCCAAAACAAAATAGATTTAAAAAATCCAACCATAAGTGAACAGCTCCGTGTACAAATGTGAATGCAGCAAAGACGTATCGGAGCTGCAGCAGCACCACCAAGGATCAAATGATGCAGTTACAATTGTACCACTTGGACTGAACACGTGCCCATGATGAACACATGAGGTACGATCACAAGCGGTTACTTAAAATAAGTGAAAATATCTTCTAATGCCAGAAGTGAAGTGACAGTCTTTGAGCTGTCTGCTTCTGATCTTTTTTTTACCCAAAATGCACCTCAATGCCTGATGTCAATAGAGCCTTAGAGACAACTTAATGTTGCATAGTCTGAAGAAGACTAAGGATGAATGGCTGTTAGATGATGGATTTCCATGTTTATTTTTGTTTTTGTTTATCAGTTTATCAGTATACCTAGGGTGTTTGATCTCTGACGCCAATGCAGTGTGAGCCTCTTGTCTCTTTGCTCTTTGTTAGTTGTGGATTCCCAGTTGGATGTTATCACATCTGACCAGAGTTTAGAGCTTGAGTAAGGTCTCCCTTTGAACTGTCAAAGTGAAACTGGGGGCTAGGCTTAAGCATTTTTGATTTTGGAATCCTACTTTCTCTTTCTCACTGTCTGTCTCTCTGTCTCGCTTTCTCTTGCTCTCTCTCTTTCTCTCTCTCTCTCTCTCTCCCTCTCTCTGTCAGTCTGTCTTTCCCTCTTCTCTAAGTGTTTCCTTGATTCTTTCAGAATATTGAACTGGCTCACAGACATATATTTTCTCACTTTTCATTCTCTCTCTCTCTCTTTCTCTTTTTCTCTCTCTCTCCCTTCTCCCTTTTCTCTCATTTTCTGGGCCTCAGGTAATCACAATCCCAGCTTGGTGTTAATCCGAATTTCATGGCCTCCTAATGGTGTCCATTAAAAGCAGACTCTGTAGCCAGTGTGCCTCGTCTGTCATGTTGTTCTGCACAAATGTTAGCGAGGGATGGAAGCATCCGGCGCAGCAGTTGGCAGTGAAACCAATGAAAACCAAGAGCCAGCCAAGTGATTACAATATATCTGAAGTCAGAGCAGTGCTCCAGGACGATTGCCAAGGAGATTTTATTCCAGTCCTGTCAGTTCTTAACTGTAGATCACATCTTTGTGAAAGTGGCTCCCCTCCTTATCACCATTTGAACATTTGTCGTGACCGCTGAGGCTTAGTAAAGTGGGAAAATAAAGTGTACTTTACAAAGGCCTTGAAATAGTAGGATTTTTTTTGTAGAATTAACACTTGCAGATGAACTCAAGGTTTCACATGGTCTGCAATAAAAGTGTATATTTACTTGATTAATTATATTCAGAAACATTACTTTAGCATACACAGTAGAAAATAATTTGAGATGTAGCTCAATGAATCAACAATACAGTCAAAACCATTTAGTTCATAAAGGCAGTTAAAATGGACAATCGTAGTAAATCTCTAACTTAATCGATCCCTGAAGTCGTTGCTGATTTATGATGTTAAAAGCTCAAAAAATATTTTCTTATTTTTCTCCTGTTGAGAGTGAAAGGAATGAATAATTAAGATGATGAAAATAATCTCATATAATGAGTCTTTCTACTTGACCAGGTTTAGAACTTCTGATTAAGAAAGATTTCTGTTATTTTACGTCTGTGGTTAATTACATGGAAGCATTTTGATTAACCTTGATTTGCCAGCAGTATTAGTTGCTCCAACCCCATTTTCATTGTTGAGCAATGCTTAGAAAGTGAAATTGACCCAAACAGTAAAATGTCACATCCAAAATGATGATCTACTATAAACTGGGAAAAACCAAGCTTGCCTGCTGCAACAGTATGAGTGTTATATTTGAACAGAAAACGCACTGTATTCACAGCAGAAGCTGGACTCTGTGAGTAAAGTTAATTTAGCTAAGACCATGCTGAAAAGTCAAATATATCATGTGATTGCTTTTCATTTTTACTTGTATCCCTGATCTGCCATCTATTTTTTCTGCTGTCTATGTTTTGGCATTTTAGTTCATTGAAAGCGTAACTCTCAGTGGTGAAGATTAAGATTTTTTTGTGTATCTCATTGAAAATCTATGCATGCTTTACCCTAATGCCATTGTGAAGTAGCATGACAACTAATATGCACTCTAATAAAATGTACATGATCCTAAAATTAACTCTAATATATATTAATTAACAATAACAAATATCCATAGTATTCACCAGCAACAACATCCAGTTCCTCAATTGTAAATGGGCATTTCCTTCCCACATTTCTAAAACAGACCGACAGCGTATTTAACTTTCTTCAGCTCCATGAAGACATCATCTTTTTGGAATAATCCAGTTGTTAGGTAGGCTGGCATGGGTCAGTAGTTGGGTGTCAGAGGTTATGGATTATTGGGATAGTTTGATATGGACATTATACGGGAATCATTTAGTACATCTTCCTCTTCACACATTGTTATTGATAAGCTTTCCTCATTAAGGATTTTTTCTTTTGGTCACTGATAGTAGAACTTCCTTAACTGCTCTAATCAATGTTTCCCAAACTCCACTAAACTGGGCACCAGATGGTGAGTTAAGTACTCTGCTCCAACAGCTGTCAGTGTTTTTGGATTCAGAGTTCATAATTATCATCAGCTTTATTATAATCATTCTTTATTTAAACTCAGGTTTATAGTGGGGGCGAAACTCATTTTCAAAGTAGTCAGTGATATAGGGGGCAATGACAAGATGATAACAAATGATCGAAAACATTTGGGACATCATAAAAGAAAAAAAACTAGTGCTATGCACGTTAATGCATTATTTAATTAACACCAACAAATATTTTATCGCGCGTTGATAGTTTTTTTTTTAATTACTCTTACTTTGAAAGTTCATTTTTCTGTGCTCAACTATTTCACCTCATTTTAACAGGGACACTTGCTACTGAACATACTGACTGCTTCTGCTGCTCCCTGATAGAGGAAAAATGTTTCTGCTGGTTCCTGTTCAGAAAAAAAGAAAACAGATTTATGAATGTTCATATATAGTGTTCTGATCGTGGCTCTGGACCGCGGGCGCCGGTGTTCTGATGATTTATGCTGCCTTGTCGAAAAATGCTACCGTAGCACAAATCAACAGCAGAGTCTATTGATTCACGCTACCCTGCTGAAAAATGCGCCCTTTAAGTTTATACAGTTTATAATCAGTTTATAACACTGATAATGATGAGAAAAAGACCAAATATGCCTAATCAGAGACACATATATGTTTGTATTGATTCATGCTGCCTTGTCAAAAATGATACCTTGAAGCTTATTCAGTTTATACAGTCAGTTTATAACACTGATAATGATGAGTAATAGGCAATTATTTTTTGATGGGTGGGTTATAAAGCTATAGTGGTTCTGGCGCCCATGCTCTGGACTCTGAGGGTACCTTGTTTTTTTATAAGAAACGAGATAAAATGTGAATGTTGGTTTTATATTTGATTTGATTACGTTCATGTTTAAGTTGAGATTTACAGAAATATTTGAACTACAACTGTGTTAAAGGTAACACTGCTGTTAAAAAGCTCATTCGTTTGAAGTGTTTGCAAACCAAATGTTCTTGCACTTTTGCGTGAAACAATGCGACTAATCGCGATTAATCACAGAAAATCATGCACTCAATCGCAGTTTAATAAAAAAACATAACGAGTTGACAGGAAACTTTCCAGCTCTTTCTGTGCATCCACTGGATTGATTACTTTGTCTGGTCTCGTGGCTGTTATTAGACCTTTACTGCATAAGCATCACCTTAATGCAGTGACCTTTGGCAAAATTGATTGAATCATCACGGTTGGAGAGAACTTTCATCCACTTTCACACTGTTGTGTTTTTTTGTTTTTTTTTTACTGGGGGTAAATCAATCACTAATATTATAAACAGTTGTTTGTTTAATAGTTGACCATTCTGGCTTTAGGAAGCATACCTCAAACAAGTTAAAGAATTTTAATTAAGAGCATATATTTTCTCGTGAAATCATCACCAGAAAAATCCTAATTTGTACTTTTTTGTTCCTCCTCAGGCTAGAATTCTTTTAGACATGGACTTCATTGATTAAAAAAAATAATATTCTCCATCAAGCTAGTTCCAACTTTTCAGGTAGTGGTTTGCAGGACAGAGCCCCCTTTTTAAAGATCAGGACTGTTTGCTGGCCATACCAATGAGTTGATATTACTTTCCTGAAGAAAAGCTTTAATGCTCTTTAATGTCTTCATCCTCAAACCTATTTTCTATTGACGGAATAAGAAGTGTCCAAAAGTCAATACACTTCACACCTGTGTGTTGGCTGTTAAGGTGTTTGCCATCTCACAAAATTCCGCCTCAGATCGATTGTTTTCTTCAGACAGCCATCATTATATGCTTCATTAGAACAGCACCATTAGAACAGTTTGGCCAATGCAGAATAATGACTGATCACTAAATATGATGCTTCATCCAATCATCTACACTCCACGACTGCTTCAATTTCGCCCATTGTAACCTTGTTTTTCTATTTAGGTGTTAGTGTTGGTTTTCGTTTGGCTTTTCTCTATATAAATCCCATTTCATTCTGATTTCTTACAGTTCTGACTTCTGTTGACACTGGCTCCTGTTTCTGCCCATTTGTTTTTCCATTTGTTTTGTTGTGTGTTTTCTATGTAGACACAGCTGGCTGGAAACAGCAATAGAAAATGTGTGCAATTAATTAAAATAATATAATATTTGAGGTAGGTTTCACACAGCCAGAACATTCAGGTATTAGACAAAAAAATTTGTGTCCTATCTTGTCATTTGTTTATTTGCTACAAAGCCAAAAATCTGGGTAAACGTCATCCAAGTGTGGTGATTCCGTAATTTTAGCCAGGAATTGTATATGAGGCTTGATGTAATTTGGAAGTCATATAAAGTTTCTTCCTGAATCATCTGTTTGTACGCAGTTAATGTCAGAGAATGAGCATAAAATGTAACTGTATCGTTTCTTAAGCAAGATGGCTGGATTCTTTTGGACTTCTTACATTGCCAGTTTGTTGAGTCTTCCCTTATCTTTTGATGTGTTATCTACAGCTGTATCTTCCAGACTTCAGTTTTGTAATAGGATTCTTGGTTTTAACTTGATTCCCTCTGTGGATATCTTCTATTTTTTTTCTCTGAAATGCTGTCTTTGAGTGTATTGTCTGACTTCGTTGGACCTTTTGAGTTCCTCCACCAGAAGACCTTGCTCTGAACCTTGGTTGAGATCTGATTTTATATCAGACATCATTTTCATGTTTCTTTTCTTTGCGTTTTCTTCAAGGATTTCTTGAAGCTTCTCATTGTGTGACTCCTCATTGTTTGCATACTTCAAAACTGAATGACTTTCTGTCTATAAGATCAAGTGGATTATAAATTGAATTATTTTTTACATTTACAGTTCAATTCAAATGTTGTCGGTGTTGCACTGGATGCCCAAGGCTTCCTCTGCAGGTGCCTTTGTTGAATTCAGTCTAGTCTTTATTTAGTTCCCATACCAACATGGCTTATTCTTCATTCAGAACTGATGGAGGGATTGCTTTGCTGTTGCTTAAAGCCCCTGTCAAGTCATTTTCATGATTATATTCTAACAATTATTTACAGTTTCTGTGATTTAATTTACTGGGAACTGGCAGAGGAGGAATGATGTTGGTCTTTTCAGTTGAGAGCTTTTTTGAATTATTTTTCCCCCCACTTTCTTCTGTCCAATTTGGTTTAGGCATACTACATTTGGCATACATGACGTCAGATCTGCCAAAGTACAAATCGGTTAAAAATTCGCTTGCATCACCTACAGCAAGAGCAAGAGCTGCAGTTGTTTTGAGGAAGCTCTACCAGTCAGTTCGGATATAAAGCCAGCCCTGTTGTTGCTGCTTACAACATGTGGATTAATCCAGTTTTATTTAATGGAGGTATTTCTAATTCCAGTTACTGTCTAGTCAAATTAAATTATCATCTAGTAATTAGGGGTACTTCTTGATAACCCTCATAACTATACTGTAACCAAACCTCACATGACCTTACAAATTTAGTACAATAACACTTCAGTCCTGAATGAGATTTAGATTTGCCTGACAGTTATTTCACTCGAAATGAAAGTGAACCACTAGATTAGAAACTGAATACTACTGAGGCTTTCCATTCAGTAAACAAGCTCTATTTACAATGAAAACACATTGCTAACCACAGATTGTAAAAAAACAAAAACAAAAAAACCAAACGTATTTTGAACGTTCTTCTGTGTCATTGCTACAAGCTACAATTCAGACTCTTCTGTCTCCTTGACATAAAGGTACAGCCCATCTGGCCCTGCATCTTTGGGACGTCCATCCTTAAATGTAGTGTATGAATATGTAAAACTTGGTCTTTTATTGAAAAATATTTAAAAGGACATGCTTAAAGGACCTAACTAAAATTATGATTAATAATAATTTAGATGGTATAGTATTTTATTTCAATGTTGAAAACAAGTATTCCAATACTACAGATATTCCAACTGGGCTGATTTTGTAATTGGTTAAACCAGGTTTTATTATTAGGATAATCAATTAAATTAGCCTTGTTTTATAGTAGTTGTTAGTTGTTGCATCTGAAGAGAGAATTATTTCAAGATGTAACATTAATAGTCTACACACCGACTCTACGAGTGATTAAAAAATAGTACCTATGATGTCTTTTGCCCTTAAGCTTCCGCAGCAGGAGCAAGTTCGGTTGAGACTTTTACACACATCTTATTGCCCAGGTACTTAAAGGGCCTCAACTTGTTTGACCGTCTCTCTCTCTTAGGTTTTAAAAACTGGTAGGAGGTATTGATTGTCTGCTGTCTCCCGAAACAAAGCTCTTGGTCTTAGAATAGTAAATTCAGGTAGTTTTCCTCAGTGAGGGTGTTTGGACTGCTCACATACTAACTGTATGTGGAGAAGACTCATTATAATATTTTTTTTCCCCCAGTTTACACACCCACACATGTACACACCCATAGTTTGAATGGCCTTCTGATTTTGTTTTTTATTCTTTTTTTTGAGCTGGTGAAGCAGCCATAGTGTGGATGCTGGGGAGATGCATTACCTCCGGGCATGTTAATGTGCTCCTCACTGCAGTAGGCAAGTGGAGCCTTTGACTGATCTGCTTCATTTCCAGAGGCATGGACTGAATCATCTATCGATCGAGATGCCTCATTAAGTGCCACCGCTGTGTGATGCAGGGCAGAGTGACAAACAGTGTCCTCTCTCGGGGATGACCTTTTTCTCTTACTCCTTTTTTTTCTTTTGCACTCTTTCGCTCTTTCCTTCTTTGCTCTCACGCTCACTACAGCCCTTGTCCTCTTGCCAACTCTCTCTCAGTTGTTTGCGGAGAGATTTACGGTCTTTATCCATTATTTATCTGTTCATAAAAGGTGTTGCATCCTGCCTGTGGGCATTGTTTCAATTTTTCTTTATTTATTTGAATTGTGATGGATTACATGTTTTGTTTGTGCAGTTGATTTAATGTGTGACATCTCTAGCAGATGAGCAGACAGACACAAGAATATGCAGGTATCTGAGAGAGCGCCTCACAGTAAGATTAGGTATTAAAAGCTACAGAGCTTAATGAAGCATTACTAATGTTCTCTGCATGCACATTTACAAGCGTGGAGTTCCTTAATTTGACCTCTTCTAACCTCGGTGGTCTCTAACAACTCCCTTTACACTATAAATGACTTATTCTAGTGACCTTTAATCATGGCTTAAGTTGGCATGCTTCAGGTCAATTTAATGTTGATCATTTTGGGAGATAATTCCATAAAATGATTACATTCGTATCGGTAATGCATTTATATCTCAGATTATTGGAGATGGTGTAACAGTTGATGTAAGTATGTGCTTAAACTGGTGTTAATGACTTGAAACTGCTGAGTGGTTATATATAGATACTTAAGTGGGAGCCAGATTTAGTGTAGTATAAGCATTAAAGTAGATCAAGTGGCCATCTTAATGTTAAAAATGATCGTCTCAGAATTGGCAGCCTTTATTAAACTTGGCAGATCTATGTTTAGATGAATGATTATAGCCTGCAGAGTAATCGGACAAGTAGGTTTCAGTACATATTTACTGTTAGAATAAAACCTTGTATCTCCATTTTTATAGGTATTTTTATCATAGTTAAAATGCTAGCTGTCCTTTATACACTAACATTTCACGATGAACAGATAAATGAAATGGTGCAAAATGAGTTAGAATAAAATCTAGTTACATTTAAATTATTTTTTTTCATTGTAGCTTCATTTTTTGGGGAGATGAAGTTTTGTTCTGACAGTGGCAGTATGTGTAAATACAGTTTGTAAAACTACAGTATACATTTAGAGTGGCCAAATATTGTTGGTATAGTCATAGGCACACAATATCTCCTAACATTTAAAAATAAATAAAAACTTAAAAGGCACCCTTTGTGAATTTGAGAATGTAATCTATAGACAGGGTCTTTTTGTGCCTTCGGTGGGTGTCCTGGAAAAGAAGACGGAGCTGATGCGGAATGTGTAGCTCTTCTCTGTGCCAGGCCTCCTTTCCTTCGCAAAGCTCATTTAACTTGAATGTGCCTCACCCTGCTGCCTCCTTCTCACCCCAAACGCTTAATAACATTCACAGCGCGGTGCATGCTATGTGCTAGCATGCAGCATGGACTTTTAAATAATGCCTGGCATTAATGCTACTGAATCAAAAACATATGCTGTCACTGTGTTTCAGTGGAATAGGAAATATTTAGATTGAAAGTATCGTGAGGCTCCTTAGTTGTAGTTTATACAGAGCATATACAAGGTGTGGTACAGTACTAATTAAATAGATTAAAGATTAATGGGACAGTCACAGCTGTAAAGCACCACGCAGCTGTGTCTCTTAGCCATTGGCTCGTTTGTTTATACTAATCCCTCTTAGGCTGATAAAGTAGGGCAAAGAAAGCTTTAGATTTTGGATTGTTAAACAATATAGTATGCCTGTTATTCTGCAAAATCCTCCTGTTTCTATCCTCCTGTGTACGTACACACTCCACCTTGGACAAATGATACATAAACATACTGTTTCCAGCTAAGAAGAATCTGCAGACTTTTTATAAATTTTATCCCACTTAATAAAAAAAAAAGAAAAGACATTCTGATTGGTTTACTGTTATATGCTATATCTTGGGAGCAATGCGACATCTATTGTTCGATTACAAATAGTTAAAAATGCCACAGCCCAGTTATTACCAAGAAAACTGGTACACTGAGAAAGGATTCCATTGCTCTTAGTGTTTTTACATTGGCTCCCAGTACATTTTATTGAAGCTTATTGCAAAATTCAGTATATGTTGGCTGTCATTGTTTTACATTGACAAATGACTCACGTACTCTGATTACTCACAACACTAAAACCATCTGCCTAACACCATTTAGGTGTCTCTCGGGCCACCAAAATAGCTCTAACAGGCATGAACCTCTAAAGGTATGCTGTGGTATCTGGCACGAATCTGTTAGCAGCAGATCCTTTAGGTCTGTAAGCCGCGAGGTGGGTTCTCCATGGATCGGACTCGTTTGTCCAGCACATTCTACAGATGCTTGATCAGATTGAGATCTGTGGAATTTGGAGGCCACGACAAGACCATGAACTCTCTTGTCACTTTTATAAAACCATTCCTGAGGAGTTTTTGCAGGGCACATTGTTATGCTGAAAGAAACCACTGCCATTAGGGAATACTGTCGTCATGACGGAATGTACTTTGTCTGCAAAAATACGTGGTACGTGTCGCAGTAACACACACATAAATGCCAGGACCCAAGGTTTCTTATCAGAATATTGCACAGAACATCTCGCTGCCTCCATAGGCTTCCCATAGTGCATCCTGGTGCCATGTCTTCATTAATTAGGCAGCATGCACGCACCCGGCCATCCACATGATGTAAAAGAAAACGGGATTCATCAGACCAGGTCACCTTCTGTTGCTCCATAGTGCAGTTCTGAGGCTTGTTTGGTGTATAGTGGGCAAAACTAATGGACTGTGTGTCCTGACACCTTTCTACCATACCCAACATTAATGTTTTCAACAATTTGTGCATCCTAGCTAGATTTCGCTCCCCATGCACATCAGTGAGCCTTGGGTGCCCATGACCCTGTCCTTGGTTCACCACTGCATACCATTAATAGCCCACAAGAAATTCCGATCTCGAGAGGCTCTGACCCAGTCGTCTAGACTTCGCAGTTTGGCCCTTGTCAGATCTTTATTCTTGCACACTTGTCCTGCCTCCAACACATCATCTTTAAGAACTGACTGTTCACCTGCTGCCTAATATGTCCCACCCCTTGACAGGTGCCACTGTATTAAGATAATCAATGTTGTTCTCTCCATCTATTGGTGATTCTCTTCGATGTATGTTTTTTCAAGATCTTCAAGATCTGCTTCTCATTTGCTTCGGACTATTTAATGGCCTTGGCTTGAGCTAAAAGGAGATCATGCCTTTACAAGTTATACTTGTATTACATGCTGAGGGGCTGTCTGAGACTATGAATCCAGTGTGCTTGTTGGTACTCTTGAGATCTGTTAGTCTGTACAGGCACATGAAGTAATTACTATATTTTAATATGCACATATGTAACAACATTTTAAATTTAGCCTCACTGTATTTGTTGAGATTACTCAGTCTCTGAGCTGAAACAGAAGTTGCTGGGTGTAGAGACTTAATATCCAGCATGCAGCGTGAGGGACAGTGCTGCCTAGCCTCAAAACCATAGCCGCGCATTATCTTCCAGGAGCATCACAGTACTGGCACAATTTATTAATATTTTTTTGCCTTAAAATGTTACCCCACTGTTTAATAAATTTAAGTGGGAAAGTATTTTGGCAGGTACTGGCAGGGGGGACAAGGCTAAATATTTCTGGCGCCACATGAAATATGCATGCAGTGACGCTTTTAATTATTACAAAGTGCTGTGCTATTCCAGGCAGAGGATTCCAGCACACACACACAGTCGCACACAAACTTTACATCAGCTGTCTGAGGCTGTGCTTGTGCTCCAACAATTACCATGCATTATTTAAGAGTGGGAGACAACTCATTTTCCCGTACAGCACTGGGCCCCTTTCTCTCAGGTAATGGCCACAGTAACCACTGACACTTCAGAGCTGGCCTTCCCTTTAATGGCCGTGTGTGTGTGTGTGTGTGTGTGTGTGTGTGTGTGTGTGTGTGTGTGTGTGTGTGTGTGTGTGTGTGTGTGTGTTTGCGCTTGCGTTCTTGGTCCATTAGCAAAAGTTTGAGCGTTTCCTTAGATATTGATTTTAATATGCTTGTCTTTCACTACTGTACATGTGCACTGAACCCAGCTTCAAGTACACTATGCGAGTGGCTGAACTTGTTTACTCTGGCCTTGCTATGAAACCACCTCACGTCCTTTCCACGGCTCAGGTTTATGAAAATATAAAACATACATACATGAGAATATTTTCATTTCTTTTGGAAGAGCAGGCAAGGTTGCCTGTATACAGGCAGCTCAGGCCAGCTATGACTAATTGCTGTGTTTAGGAAGGTGACATTTATAAATGAAGCTTCAATTTTAAGGAGCGAATGCACATTGTTGATTAAAAACTGCTGCCTCTGAAAAGCGAAAGGCTTTTATTAGGGTTTGTAACTCGTTTTCATACACAGTGACCTGTAGACGCTATGTTCTTTCTACCCCCTCCCCCTTACATTCATTCCTTTTTCCACTTGTCTTTATCTCCTTCTTTCTCTTAAAAACAATCTTTTTTTATATCAAAAATGTTTCAATTGCTTTTTGTATGTAGTCCTCAAAGAAGCACCATTTCCTTTCTGTAGAAAAACACCACTAGGCTGTGAAATTCACAGCTTGCAGTGAGGCTTGCCCAGCAGGCTCCCCTTCGTCAGTCTTGTGCGTAGTTTCTGGCTCATGGTGTTCAGCAGAAAAGCTGTAGCCAGAGTCCATTCACATGTGAAGGCCAGTGCCTTCACCTCAGATCACTTGCTGTCACACTTTGAGCTCAGCCTCTTAAGGCCACCAATGGCCTAACACCTGGTCTCCAGGGAAGCAAAACACCACACTCCACAGGATGCGCTTTTCCCTCAGCCTTCACTTATCTGGTGCTCACTGCTTACGTTGGGGCGACCTTCATGATTTAACTGGATGTGAAACTCACCCCCACATTATCTAAAATCCAATCTGGCTATTTTATTGAACTTTCAAACAAGGTGTTATTAAAATGTCTGCTCCTGGATGGGCTCTTCTGCAAGCCTCTCTCTGCCTTTTTTCAGGCACATCAGAGTCTGTTTGGTTTATCATTGCAGTAAAATTAATTTTACATTTTCCTAGTAGACATTAATGATTACTTGACTGATGAGATGTGATTCAGAGATTGTCTCAGTTTTGTATTGACTTTAATTTCTTTTCTTTCTTTTTTATAAGATAAAGGCTTTTTTTACCCTTCAATCATTCGATAGCAGTGTGAAGCACCCTAATATTCTGCTAAGCTCTTTATGTGGGTCTGAAAAACTGCAACTGGTAGAAAGTGCCAGTTTTCTAGTGACTGGATTTTACTGGTTCTTGGAACAAAATTTCCAAGCTATTTTGTTCCAGTGAAACGTAACATAGCATGGATTTTTTTTTTTTTACATTATTATTCATTTTTATTTTGTTTGCTTAACCCTTGCCTGCCAGATTATTTTGTATTGTCTGTTTAGTTTTGTGGACTGAGCTTTAACTGATTTTACAAGAATTTCATTAATCCTAGGAGTGTATTACTTACAGTACAATATGAGACCACTCTTTCGTTTCTTTAATTTTCAGTCAAAATGATCATTAAACACAACCATCAAGAAAAGTAAATTCAGATGCCAGCAGCTAAGTATTTCACCCTTTATTCCAGCTTTTGTTCTTCTCAGGATGCCTACTGTAAGTACTGTCAGTCAGTTTAGTCCATGAAACCGTAATCTGCACCTCAGATATCCAGTTTCCAGTGTGGATTCTTTGTCTTTTATCTATTTTCTTCTCCCCCTTTAGACCCACTTTGTTTAGCTGTCTTCTCACAGTGAAAGAATGGACAGAAACATCTATGAGGTTTTTTCAGATCTGAAGTGAGAGCAGACCTTGATATTTCTCCTCTTTACCAAAGATGAAACGTTTTAGTGCCATTTATCTGATGGAGACAGTTTTGTTGGT
>JBBIGA010000153.1:7678818-7696725 GCA_037576975.1 Alestes dentex | reverse complement strand
ATATATGATTATCATTATACAAAGATTTAATAATTGTCTTTTTTTTTTTTGTTTTGTTTTGTTCAGTCTTAGTTTAGATTTTGTTTTTTGGCTTGCCTTCTTTTGGAATAACTGGATTTCGAACTAGCTTCAGTGTCTGGAGGCTGCCACTGCTTGCCATGTGCTTTCACCTCTTAAAGGAACTCTCATTGGTTGATAGAAGGCTGAGGTTATGGAGCATGCATCTTGTGAACAGCATAGAAGAGGTTTCTTGTTCTTGCAAAAGTTTTTTCCTGCCTGATGAGCATTTACATAAAGGGATCATCATGGCTACACTGATATTTGTTCTCTTTCGGGAAAGGATGGCTGGCCTGTGTTGTAATCTAACACAGTGCCAGTCCCTTTCACTCATCATTATTCAACGTTATCACAAAGCTAATTTGTGTCCTCTCACCCCCAAAACCACATCCATGTCTTTTACCCCTGTAAGGAAAGTTTTTGTAGACAGGTGCTTTTGCCATGATGTTCTATGTTGTGATATTTTTGTCATTTAACATTTTTCTTACCTCTCAGTTTTTGAGATAAAAGATTGCTAAGATCGTTTTGCATTACTTATGAAATGTATGATGAACAAGGCAGTTTTGGCCAATAACAGGTTTATTCAGTATATGGAGCATTATTTTTTGTTGTTGTTTTTTAAGGCATCTTTTGGCATTTTGTTTTGAACTCTAATTTTTTTTTGCATATGGTTAAATTCTGCTGAATGATTTTGTGTTCAAATCTTTGAGCGGTAGCTACTTTTTCTTTCGACTAGGTTTTAGTTCGGGTTTGGCCTCTTGTGATAGCTTAATAGCCCATTTTCTCCAGTGCTTTTTTTTTTTTTTTTTTTTTTTTGGATCTGCTTAATTCTTCAGTTTGCAGAAAGACTTATATAACTCAAGACTCATCTCGTCTTTATGTAAAGCTGAGTACAGTTTCAAAAAACATGCAAAAAAAAAAGAGGAATTAGCTCTGGACTACTGCAGTGAAATAGAGAACCATGGCTACCTCAGTTAAGTTATGTTGATGCTGATAATACGACACGTTTACTGAATACATAGCAGTATTTGTCAACATCTGTAACATCTCTGCACCCTTTTCTTCATTCAAGCCCAGATGCTGAGTGTGGCCTGTGGCTGATGCAGTAATCCGTGCTTTCACATGGTTTTGGAATTTTTTTTTTTTTTTTTTTTTTTTTGGTATTGTTTCCTTTTTGTATCTGTTTTGCAATTGAGCCGATACAAACAGCATTTTAAGTGAAATTTGTTGTACATTTCTAAGGTTTTTTGCTCATGTTTTCTGTTTTCCTTTCTTTTGTTGTGAACTTCAGCATCCCATCATTTTATGACGATTTTGATTGAATAGGATTGTTGAATGGGCCTTGGTGATGGCAGCCATATTGTTTGTCCACTTCAGTAAGGTTTCCTTTCTCTTGCTCTTGCATAATTAAGAATGGCTTCATTCTCTTTGTTTCCCAGCTCTGCGCATTTATTTATTAACTGCATTATTCAATTGTATTTTCAGCTATTGTTTTTGTATGCAGCTGGTTAAAAGGAGACAAATTGGAAAATTGTTACACAGCTTTTGAAGTATGAGCTGAGTCATGATGTAGCACATTTTTGTAGCAGGTTTGTGCAGTTGGAGCAAATGGAGGTTTATTGGTCTCAGGTCTCTGCTACATTAATGACCTATTTATTTCCATTGTTATGATTATGGTGGCGGTGCTTTTAGGGTTTTGTGGTAAAAGAAATGTCGAGTCTGGATGTAAGAAGCAAATGTGACAAGTCTTTAGACATCCCTTGATCTCCTTTGCAGCCGAGAACATGACGAAGCTGTTTGTGATGCTGACCACTGGTTCTGAAATCCCAAACTTGTCTTCAAAATTCTGGGTCGACTTGGATTAAGCATAGCATTAACAAAGTTCACTGTTGAACACTGTACCCTCACTTAATTGCTGTTTAATTTTGGCTCACTTCTGCGTCAGATTGAGCCTCCTTGCTGTTTTACAGCATGGCCAGATCTTACATTTTAAACTGTCACTTAGCCAACATGTGTACCAAATGGTTGTTTCAAATTGATCATTTTTAAGGAATATATGAATAAAACTACAATTAGCAGAGAAACTGTTTGGTAACACCATTCAGAAATGTATTTCTTTTTAAGTCTTAAAATGCCTATATATATATAAAAAAGTTAATGTTAATGATCCGGCCATGACACGTCATGTCACGTGGAACCCTTCACTACTCAGTCTGGATTGGGTTTAATGATTCGGAGTCTACAAAACCGTATTGTGTGAATTTGTGTTTAAAGCCCCCGTCATTAATCGCCAAAACAAAAACGTATCAGTGAATGGCATCCTCACATTAGCACGTTTTCGCTACTGAGGGCTACGGCAAAATAGAGCCTTCTGAATATTTGAATGGGCGTGGTCTTGTAGCATTGATGTTCTACATTGTTGCAAGACCAGTGTCCAAAAACTGGCCTACATACTTTGCTGATGCCTGAATGGGGCTTCATTTAAAAGAGTATTACTAAACCTAACCCTGATCCCATCCTCTGAGCACATAAAAACTTACACATGGTGCAGTTTCCTTACGCTTCTTCAGATTTTCCCACACATCTGTCTCTACAGGCGTAGAGTGGTTAAAAACACAGTTGTCAGGCTCGGGAGGTTAGTCCAGTATGCAGATCAGTTTTCTTTCCTTTTTTTTTTTTGTCATTTTTTTTTCAGTTGCTCTAATGTGTAGTCTATTCTTTATTTATTGATTACGTATGTTTTTTGGGGAATTTTTTTTTATTTGTGTTATTGCCAGGGTCTTTAAGCCATTTTATCTTACAAGGCTAAGTTGGACCATGGTTAATATCCTGCCCCTTTCTTAAACGTTATTTTAGTGAAAGTCCTGTTTGAAATGATACATTTACTGTAATTTCTCAAATAAACTGCTGTGATTATACTTGAATAAAAAGTTCAAATTGTATGGTTTGTGTGATTTCTCTGTCTGTAGGCCTTTGACTTTGCAGGTAATGTTTAATTGATTAATAAAATAAGTGGATTTTAAGCCTTTTCTGTAAAATACATTGTAAATACAGTAGTTGCATTTAAAACATGAACAATCACAGGGCACTGCGTCTTACACTTTTACTGCAAAGTGTTACATTTGTCAGGGTTTTTTGTGTAGTGTGCAACTGGATCCTGTGGTGTTTTGTTGTGTGTATAATAGCTGATATGTTGACGTGCATGCTGACTTGATTTCAAGAAAAACAAGACACAATAAGGGGGTTTTTCTTTTCTTTAGAATTTTGGATATGTGTAATGTTTCATCATTAATAACATATGTAAATGGTCCCTTTTGGGTACAGATTTACAGACATTTTTGTCCAACCTATCGAATTTTCTAAAAACATTTATACAGAATTACCTTCAGTTTTAAAATATACATATTTCCTTTTCTTATGATACAGGACCCTCCAGGCACCTAGCCCCCACAGCTCCTCCATCTACATCCTGCCTTAGCTGGTAGTGAGCAGACTGATGGATTGGAATAACAGAAACTGCAGTGTTTCCCTCAGAACGACAAGCAGGATTGTGCTTTGGCTGTGTTCAAAATATTAAAACAAAACAAAAAAAAATCTTCAAAACTGTCTTCAGTCAGCTCTACCTCTTAATGTGTGATCACTTGCTGGATCTGATGTGCTGCATTACTTCCCTGGTGCTGCTTCATACACAAACAGACCATTCCAGAGCACCATAACCATAAAGCTGTCTAAGTCAAAGTAATATATTACCTTTCTTGATATGTCTCAGAATGCTTGCACTCAGTTTCGGTCCCTTCTGAATAGATGGAGGTACTCTTTTGTCCTGTGAAGTCATGGCATGATGAGACAGGCCATGGGAAGCGTGATAAACCAGAAGGGAAAACCGGCTCTTTGATTTCAGCATCTTTTCACAAGCGTGAGGCACGCGTGGAAAAAAATGATGTGCCATTGTTATGACTAAAAGGTACAGATGTAATTGGAAAGGGAAAAAAAAAACTTCAAAGAGATGTGTAAGAAAAGCACAAATGTGAATGTTTGTCAAAGAAAATAAGTCTCTGTGGTGGGCTGAGTATGCAGATAGCATAGTATTCAAATGGCACAACACCACTGGGTGTGGGGTAGCTACTCTACATGTCCCTTACAGAGAGTCTGGACCTGTCGAGCACTGGGATTCCACTCCAGTCCATCCAGGAGAGCCGGTGGGAGTCTGTGGGGAGCGAGCCTAGGAGACACCAGTCTCTTTAATGTTAGACACATACATCCAGCGATTTTTGTCTTTGATCCCTGCAGTGCGCTGTGGAGAACAGCTGAATGCCTGGGGTGTGGTCAGCCGCTCTGGATGTACTTCTTTATCACCACACAGCCGTGTCTGAACAGCGGGCAGGGCAAGTTCTGGAGTAGCGTCCATGTGTTGGTGCAGGGATCAAAGGTCTCCATGTTGCCTAACGCCGGACCTTCACTGCTGACAATGCCTCCTGTAGCACAGATCTTCCCATCCAGGATGACCGCACTGAGCAGAAAAAAACAGCAGAATAATTTAGAGGTCTTTGCTTTTGTGTTTTGGAACAAATTTCATACACTTCAAATCTCCAAGATGATAGTCACGTGACTTTTATCTTGTAAATACTAATGACCGGCACCTGCTGCATCTCAATGGGAGAACGAAAGTAGAGAATGAAAAGACTCTGAGAAACAGTGATTTGTTCATAAACTGTCTTTATCATAGACAGAATACTGGGGGCCACATAGGGGGCCAAAATATTTCCCTGTTCAGACACAAATACCACTGCTAAGCCAAGAAAGTACAAAAAACTCATGTTACACTTGCCTTATATTTAATATCGCAATGGACAGACACATTTGCAGACATATACGTGTGTATTTAGTACACAATACATTGTCATGCTTTGATGAAACTCTAAACATTCAAATAAGCTGTCAGTAAACACAAGGGAGAGAGTTCTGTGTGTGTATCTATATAAATAAAGTAGAATTATTTTCTCACCACCTGAGTGCCCTAATGATTACTGTGGACTTGCGACTGTGTTTATCAATAATCTGCAAAGTGATGATATTATATAAATGCTCAAACACTGGAGGAATCCGATAGAACCTTGAGCATCAAGTAGTACAGCACACAGAATACGTTTTGGTTCTCCCAACATTACATGAGACAAATGAATAGGAGATAGACCTTTAAAAACCTTAATGTATAGCAATCAGCCATAACATTAAAACCACTAACAGGTAAAGAGAATTACACTCATCTCATTACAGTGATACCTGTCAAGTGGTGTGATATATTAGGCAGCAAGTGAACAGACAATTCTTGAAGATGATGTGTTAGAAACAGGAAAAAAGGATCTGAGCTACTTTAACTTGTGATGGCTAGACGTCTGTGGCAGAGCATCTCCGAAATGGCAGGTCTTAGGGAATATTTTTTTGGTTAGCACCTACCAAAAGGGGTCCAAGGAAGGACAACCAGTGAACTGGTGACAGGGTCATGGGCACCCAAAGCTCACTGATGCGCATGAAGACCAAAGGCTAGCCTGTTTGGTCCAAAACCACAGAAGAGTTACTGCAGCACAAATTGCTGAAAAATGCTTTCTGTCACTGTGTATGGGGCCGAGTTGCTGCAGACCAGTCAGAGTGCCCATGCTGACACCTGTCCATTATGGAGCGAGTAAGGAGTCCTGGTCTGATTATCACAATTTCTTGTACATCATGTGGACACCCCATGGCAAGAGATGGCACCAGGATGCACTAGTTCATGGAGACAGTGTGATGCTCTGGGTAATGTTCTGTGTCCTGGTAATCATGTGGATGACAGAGATTTCAAGGTGTTGATTTGGCCTACAGATCTCCATCCAATCCAGCATCTGTAGGATATCCTGGACAAACTAGTGCAATCCATGCCCACCTCACAACTTACAGGACTTAAGTGATTTGCTACTTTTTGGTGCCAGATACCGCAGCGAACCATCAGAAGTCTAGTAGCGTCCATGTCTCGATTGGTCAGAACTGTTTTGGTGGCACCAGGGGGGCCACTGAAATATTAGGCGGGTGGTTTTATTATTATGGCTGATCAATCTATGTTCATGTAGCATGAGTTTACTCAAGTCAGTTTGAATTCCTTCTGTTAGCGAGTCAGTGAAATGCTGACAGTGTGAATGGCTGTTACGAGTGATATAAAAAAAAATCAAAATGAATAATAATAATGAAGAAGATTTTGAGGTGTGTGTTAACATGTGTTCATTTGGCACACCTGCAGAACTGCCTGGAGTGGTTCATGTTTGGCCCCGCTTTGATGTTGCCCTTGTCTGGGTCGTAGATGGTGGTGGCTCTCGCATAAGCTCCGCCCAGGATGAAGATGAATCCATTGAGGCTTACAGCAGGGGCATACTTATTATCTAAACATCGCAAAGAGAGAGCAAAGAGGAGTGAGAACAACAGATGAATGTGACATTTTCGATGCAATTCTACGTACACAGCAGTTCTTTTACCCTCCGTGGCTCTTGATGTCAAAGGCATGTACACACAAATTCCTCTCATTGCTGAACCTGCTGGAGCTTTCAGGCCTCTCAGTTAGCCGAAAGCGGAAAAGCTGCGCAGCCTTTTGGCGAATAAATGTGTTGCTGTGACTGACTGCCTGCTGGGATAATTGAATTCATATCAGCACAAACTTATTGTGCTTCCACAATGTGCTCTCAACAGATTCCAATGAAATGTCAGATAATTAATGATGTGGATTACAGACTGCAGGACTTTGTTGTTTGTATCTACTGTGGCACTTTGTTCATATCCGTGCACTTTTGTATGCTGGAATTGAGCTGATTTATTCATAAAGATAGAATCTACCAAAGTAGTGTGATTTAACATGCCCCAAAAGATAAAAATATATTTCTGCTTTCTGCTATCACTGGCTACCTCGCCTCTTCTTGCCATTTTTCTTCTCATACCCAGTTTGTTTATGCTTTTTACTGCTTTATACGCAGGAGAGTGAATAATGGTTGCTGCTATTCCACTCAGCGGAGGACCTTTCAGCCCAGTACGGAATTCTCAAAGCTTCTTGGAGATTACTAAAGACCTTATAACCCTTTTAACCTAGGACTACGCTGTGATCTGCTAATGACCTTCCCCATGTATCTTTCTCAGAAGAAGGACAGGACCAAATCCTGGTCTAGGAGCCCATCGGCTTTGCACACTGTAGAGTTTTCTCTGCCCCTACCATAAGATCCGACTAAACAACCAAATGATAAGTCTTTCCAGGGTTGAAGTGAGTGTACAAGAGTGGAGAAAACACTGAAATGTGCGGAGCAGGAGCATCTCCAGGACTGAACTACTTAGAAACCCCTGACCGACCCGAGGTAGGAGTTCCGAAACATCTGGGCTAAACTTTGGATGATTGAGTGAAACATTTCTTTATTCACAAACCAACACAAAGTGAATGTCAATGGACTCAAGGCAGACCTAATATGTCTTCTTTAGAACCAACAGTTTGAGCCTTTGTGGCTAAATATAGACTATAGAATATTAAAAACCAATATTAAAAACCAGTCAGTTACAGTTGTTTTAAATATTCCTATGTTTTCTTGTAAAAACCAGTCAGTTACAGTTGTTTTAAATATTCCTATGTTTTCTTGAAAGAACAGCCTACCCTTCACATACATAGAAAAAAACATTTTCATTTTTTTCTTTTTACTGCTTTTAGGCAAAGCTAAATGTCCAACTAATGGACCTCCAGTAGCGCTGAACAGGGAAGACTTCTCTGCAGGACTTCAGAAAGGTTTAGAGACAGCACAACTTAAATCTCCCACAGGAAGTTTTCTTTCATCTTTTTCTTTGACATGAACACCTTAGGAAACATTTCATGAAATGAATTTCTAAGCATTTCCTTAAATAAAAATGAGTGCAGAACGACACAGCATGGTCTCTCTCTAAAGTATGGAATACTGAGTTATATTAACTCTTTTATTATTTCAAAACATTCTCAATAATGCCATTTTCATTTTTTACTTTCATTTTTTTTACGTACCACCTTTCTTTATAAATATGGTCATCTTATACTTATGTTGGTTGTGCAAACACAATTATCTTAACTGACCTCGAAAAAGCCAGCATGATTATAGACTAAATTGATGTATCGTCTAAGTTTTTGTTGGCTTTTCAGTTGATTTCTTTGGGAACAAGTGGGAGAGTTCTCTTCACAGTGTTGTTGAAAGACTGTAAATACTCCCTGGTTTCATCCTGCTAGGACTACTTTGAGGTGGTCGTAAATTTTTCTGCAGATAAGAACGGTTATTTGACGAAATGGTGCTGGAAGTGTTTTGAGAATAGCTGGAGCAGCCTGTTATGACTGAGTCTGGGAGGATACAGTGGTCCTAGTGGGTGATGACAGTCCTAAGTGTTTTGACAGTCAGTGGGTTTTGCAAACACTGTGCTTAAAATAAAAATAAAACAAAAACAATCTATGATGAGTGTGCAAATGACTGACAACTGAACACCTGGCAATGCAGACTAAACGAAAGGTCGTCCAGCAGCATACGAAGGGGTGCTATCAACCAGCCTCTCTTCTCTGACAGGGAAATTGTCTCCCAAACGATTACAGCTGGGCCAATTTATCATGTCTATGAATAATTCACACAGCCATGTTTGAGGTTTTTGGGGTTTTTTTTCCGCCCGCGCTGGACGCTTGAGAAGCCGTGCACGGAAGGAATCTGTAAAACAACCGTTGGATTTAATGGTGGAAACATAAACGCGTCGGCTGGGTGCTGTGCAGTTGCACCAGGCTCCCTGAGCACTGGCTGCCAGGTGTATCTCATTAAAAGCCCTGCCACTCCTGCCTGAGTGACGGAACAGATAACACCCTCTGTTACTGGTACTCCAAACAGTGGCGGCAATGGACAGCACTACAGAGCTAAAGGCAGTGTACGCCCTGGGAAAATGTCCACTCTCTAAAAGGTGTGTCAGTCACCGTCACTTCTGCATCATTTGCATATGGAGCAACCAATGCAGTGGGGCTTCTGCCGAGAACCATATTGCTTCAGTGTTAAGTCATTTAATCCAGATCCAGACTGAGACTGTGTGACGCACAAACCTCGCAATGCACTACGTTACCTGCTCCTCATTCACATCAGATTCTCATCCACCAGTATCTGCAGTGGCATCCGGAGCATACAGGAGACACACAAAAATAAAAGGCTTGTTGCTTATCTCACCCCTCATAAACAACTCCCACACTTATCTCCTCTCTCCATTCAAAACCAACTGTGATTTATACTGGTGGTGCCAGCTTCTAGAGCCAGGCCCATGTTATTGTATAGAGAGCCCCAAAAAACGCCACACAAAAGACTCCAATTCAACAAAAAGGGATTAGACCTGCTTCTTTGATGGTGAGATTCTGCCCCCGGCAAGACAACTCCAAGGTCTCTATCAAATGAAAGGACTGTCAACAGCAACACTAACATGGACCGCATCTTTCCACAGGAGATAAAGGCAGAAGAATACAGTTCAAGCCACCAATTTGCAGAGATGTCTGCTTCCATTTTCCAACGCTGTTCCTCAATGATGGGAATCGGACAAAAATAAAGAAGAAGCGGAGTAAGTCATTTAAAAAACAAGCCGTAGGAAGAACTGGGGTCATGACAGGATGTGGACAGAAGGGGGACAGGAGGGAACTGAGAGGTTTTTTTTTAATAAACACCTTGAGGCTTCTGAAGTGGGACTCCTTCAATATATCCCATCTTGGCCTTGCTACTGAAGGCTCTGAGTGCTGCCCACCACTCAAGTTTCAAGGACTTCTATAAAAAAAAAACAAAAAAAACGACAAACACAACTCTTCTTGCCGGTAATTTGGGAGCCTCGAGAATGTTTTCAGACACAGCTGCTCGTGGCAGGGTGACACAGCTAGTGATGAATTGCAGGTAGAGTGAAGTTTATAAGCCCCTGATGCAGACGGCTACCTGAGTGGCCGGGAGCCGGATGGCCGATAACTCATCAGCCTGTCCACATGGCCCCTGAATCACTTTTTAATGTGCCTCTCTCCTCTGAAGAAGTACAGCAATTCAGTGCGATTTGTGCAAGTAATTGTTTTCGATCAGAGCTCCCGCACTCCACTTCCAGTGCGACTTCTCCCCCCTCTCTGCTCCACCTGGCCCTCCATGACAGCTTGTCTGTCAGCAGGGAGCACGCCGGCTAAATTAGTGTTTGAAGACTCCGCTTGCAGTGAGGCCATGACTGTCCATGTTGGTTTTACTGAGTTCATGACATTTTGCATGCTGTCATTCGATTAGTGAATTTTGTGAGAAGCAGACTTAAATTAACAGGAAAACAAATTTGGTGCTGAGATTCTGATGTTGAGATTTTGTTGTTTGTGTTTTTAATGCAGGTACGTGTCAATAGTAATACGATCATGCATCACACAAAAGCAATATTTTATATGCCAAATTACATCACAATATATAACAGCATAAATATAGATTTTGACAGATTTAAATTTATTGTATTGTCATGTACTTTAACACAGGGTCACTATTACAATGAACTGTGCTTAGAGAAGAATAAAACAAGACACTCAGCATTTATGTCCTACAGACATTTAAAGAAAGTAATATAAACTATTTAAATATATAAGCTGTTTTAGACATAGTAGAAATTGTTAGCACTGACTGACACTGCCCAACTACAAAGAGAGAATAATTAGGCCTCTTTGAGTTTTGTTCAGAGCAGTGTATTAAAAAGCAAAATAAAAATCATTTTGTACTCATAGTGTTGTTTTTGTTTTGCACTTCTGGCTCTTCTTCATTAATCTTATGAGATGTAAAAATTCTAATATTAGCTGTTATTGAATATATTAACTATTATAATTAAAATGGGTGTGTCATTTGTAGAAAAAGTGCTTGAGGTGGAAAAACTGACAAGAATTACTTTAAATAATTAGTTGTACTATGGCATGGCATTAAATGTTTTTAAATTAAATGTAATAATAACTGTCCGTTCCCTACAAAAAACAATTAATAATATTACATGATTCTGAAGTTTTAAATAGAAGTTTGTGTGAGTGTGTGTGTATGTGTGTGTGTGTGTGTGTGAGAGAGAGAGAGAGAAAGAGAGAGAGAGAGATGCAATATACATATGAATCCTGCATATGCCATCTGTCAATTCACACCCTTCCATGGCGAGGCTGGAGGATGGATATATTGATACTTTCTTCTCAGTTTTAAGCCTCTCTGCTAGAGCATGCTCTTCATGACTCAGGGGACACAAACCTCCTGTAAAATCTCTGCCGCAAGGAGACAGAAAGTGTGGGACCAAGGGACAGAGAGTTGGAACAACGGCTGAAAATCTGCAGGAAGCACTAAAATCCCTCCATTACACTCCCTGCTCAGACTCTGCAAAAGCCATAGACTAATTTTCACCTGACAAATCACTCACTCCGTCCAATCAGGCCTGGCCATAGCAGGGTGACAGACAGCTCACTTGGAGAGAAAGATGGGGCACTGTATGGTGCCTGAACAACTCGCCCACCCTCCAGTGCTGAGATCACTAACATTTCCCCCACTCACACCTGAGCCACAGGCAACATCCGATCTGGCTCTTAGCTCTGATAATGAACTCCTATCCACCACACTGAGGACAGAGGAAGAGACACACTCACAAACACATAGTAGCAGTATCCATCAGAAAGCCTAATATCTAGCTATTTTAGAAATGAAAATGTTCTCATGCAAATTGCACTTGGTGTTGCTATAAAAGTGTTGCCCAGTGGCAATCAAGAAGTAACAAGCAGCAATCACAGTGAAGATTTTCCTAAAGTTCTCAGGAAAACATTATTAAACAAGCAAATATAAAAAGATAATGAGTCTTAGCAAAGATCAATCTAAATAATCCCTGTACTGGTTCCAAAAACACCATGCCCACAGTGAAGTATGGCGGTGGGAGCATCATGATATAATATGGTTCTACTTCTTTTTAAATGAACTTCATTTACACAGTAAATCAGGCATCACACAGTACTGAGGAAAACAAGAATGGAACGATGTTCCAGGGCATATTAGAGAAGAATTTAATGGCTAGGAAAATGGAGAAGATTGACCTTTCAAAAAGAGAACAACCCCAAACATAAAGCCAAAACAACTCAGGACTGGTCTCTAACAAAGATGAATGTGATTGTATGACCTTAACAGTCTCCTGACTTTGAGTTGACTTTGAAAACCCATTGAATTGAACTGACATGAGGAATGGGCCAAAACTGAACCACAATCTTGCAAAAGGCTAATGATGACTTTCTGTAGACGTCCTGAATCTGTCATTACCAACAGCTTTGAAACAAAGTACTAACGATATTAATTTGTACTGTGTGAATACATTTGAAATTTCATTCACATGTTTATGCTAATTAAAATTTCTTAACGACGAGATATGGTTTCAGGCACAGGTAATTTAGTCATGTAATGATTGTCATGTAATTTGAACAATGCTAAACCACTTATGGTTATGAAGAATGACTTATTACTTCAGCTACCCCAGCCTCATAACTACGCAGGGAAAACAAAGCATGGCGGGTTTTCGGGCTAAGGGTGTATTTTGTATGTTTGGCTCCAGTCATACACACACAGGCAAATGAAATGTAACTTGATTTAAAAGAGGTTTTTTGTTATATACCATGCTCCACTCTCTTACCAATCATTGGAGACTCTATGAAGCTCCAGGTGTTGGTCTGAGGGACGTAGGACTGTAGGACACCAGCTGATCGTCCGGCCTCGTTCACTCCTCCAAACACGTACACTTTCCCCCCACACACAGTGGCTGCTGCTGAGTGGACAGGCTTGGGCAGTGGAGAGACTGTCTCCCACTGATTAGTGATGGTATCATACCTGCAGAGAAAAAGAACAGCAAATGAGCTGGATAGTTCTAATGCCAGCGACATGCTATTTTAACTTCTCTTCCCCTGCAACAGGAATAGATCAAGGAGCAGCCATTGTTTAATACGGATCTTCATTATTGGTAAAATGAAGCCAACATGGTGTCGATGGTCTCGCTTATTAGGACCACAGTGAAAGAGAATTCCCACGGCTGCTGTAGTGCGCTTGGCCGCCTCGCCCTGATTGTTCCTGATGGAACGCTCCTGCTTGCCTTTGCTGTGTGCTAATGGTGGAGCTCATGAGCTGCTCATCTGAGGACACCACCGAGAGCAATCCAGCTGGAGAGCTCATCCACATGGCGACTGTTTTCAGGATCTGCAATCAGGGCTCCTTTGAATCAGTTCAGAAGTGCTCCTAATGACTCTCAAAGACTAGGAGCTTACTCATGCCTAAACTCATTAGTGTGCCGAACAAAGGACTAATGCCACCACTTGCGCTTCCATTATGAACTGTCTATGTGTACAGAATGTGCTTTTTATGTACACTACCATTCAAAAGTTTGGAATCACTTTCCTAGTAATATTTCTTTTTGCTACAATTACAAATTTTATATTTCAATATTTCATAAACAACAAGAAGTTACTAAATATGAAATATGATGTACTATGTATTAAGTTATCCGCACTGACAGTTCATCATCTGTTTTAAATAAAGGCATTCTGGATATTAATTCATTCCCTAATGTAATTTAGCCTTCTCATTTTAGAATCAGCATTCATGGCACATATACAATTTATTGTATTTTACAGCTTTTTAGCCTCTTGTGCACAGGCACAGGACTAGTATATTAGAATCATTTTATACATTTATCTGCAATTGAATTATATTACCAAAAGCATTTCTACAACTTAAACAGAGATGCCAAACTTTTGAACGATAGCATATGATTGTCTGCAAAAGTACTCTTGTTCAAATTGTTTTGATTTTCTATGTGAAAGCATCTGCACATCCTCTACAGGTATTACATGTAAATCTGGCATTTTCTGATCATTTGAGTAGTGTTTATTTACTGAGTTAAACATAAAAATGTGCAGATGTGGAAAAAAAGGATGAGCAGACTGTATTTTCAAATCTCTAAACCTAAGCGCATTAAAACTTTTGCATATGACTGTATATGAGTAGCATATAATGCCTGGTTTTCTCCAGTATTCATTCTGTTGACGTACCGGCTGACAGTCAACTAATGGCTGGATGAGCTGCAATGTAAGACTATCTGAGCTCATTCTTGAGTACGAACGGCTCAGCCTGGAACTAGAATAATGTTCCTTCTAACAGCTGCTGAGAGGAATGTCAAAATAAGCTTGAGGTTTAACAAGGGGGCTAAATCTTGCTATGTTGTAATGGAGAGAGCCAAAAAGCTTTAGCTGAGAAGGCAGAGAAAGATATAGAAACAAATGAAGAAACTGGATGAGAACATGGAGCACAATTATAAGTCAAATGTGATGAATTACCCAGAATAAACTTATCTGCAAGAAAATTCTAAAATGGGTTTTACCTGTTTTGCATCTTGTCACTAATGGAAATTTGCAGGTGAAAACAAACGGGAGAGCAATATGAAGCAGAATCTGAGCAAGAGGTGCTGGGAGTTACGAGAATATTAGGAAGGAAAACATTTGTGTGTTTATGAGCAAGTCACGGTAAAATATAGCCATTTGGCATTATGAAAGAATAATGAAGATTGATGATGAACAGTGGCTGGTTTAACCACTATTTCCTTTAGATTTATTCAAGTGCAATAATCTAGTTAGCCATCAATGTCTTGACAGTGGAGTGCATGGCCTTAAAAGCTTTTGCTAATTTCTTGGACGCTGTGTACCGTCCACAGCACTTAATAATATACACGGTGGTACTCAGTCAGCCATGTGATGCACTGCGAATGGGCCCAGGTTGGCTTACTGTGGGTGCAAATGAAAAAGACTGTGAGAGGAGCAGAAAGAGGAGAAAATGGGTATGAGCAATGAATCACATGATGATATCAATGCAGCATCTGTGAGCTGATGTTATCCTGTAGGATGTGTTGCAATGCATGATGGGTGAGATTACACTGTGTGATGGTATCATCATCGGTGCGCTATAATTATGAGAGCTACTGTACTGTGACCTGTATTCACCTCCCTCCCCTCCCCTCCCCTCCCCACCTCCAGCCTACCATCCTCCAGCCTACCATCCTCCCCACCCAGACACAATTTAATCACGCTCAGGGAGCCGGAGGGAAGTATGTGATTGGCCATTTTGATAACCCACGGGGCACTAGAGGAAGATGAGCTCAACACTGAACTATTAAAAATACCTAAAGGTGTGAAAATGCATCAGTGCATTGAGATGCATCCGTCTGAAGGTGGAGATTCATCATCATCAATTTTGGGATGTTAGAATCGATTATAATAAATTATAATATTAATCAGTAGAGTATGCTTTCAGTTCTTGCACAAAATTCTCAGGCTTTTTTAAACGTGAACTGAAATGATGCTTGGCATATTGAAATTTATAGTGCTCACATTTACGGTTTCAGGATGTTTATAAAAATAGCTCTGAATCATTCTAAAACAATCTGTTCAAATCACAGTGAGGTGAAATGTAACATTTTATGACGAATCAATGTCTGACTCCTCATGAACTGCTACATAAAAATATCTCCACAGCTGTGATTTTAAAGGTTCTTTAAAGGAATATTCGTTTCACATCACAGCTTCACATCAATGAATGATTTTGTTTAGCAATAAAATTATGCAGAAATAAAAATCACAGGAATTCCCCTTTAACATGAGAGGTGCTTTAAAATGCTGAGGTGTTTGCATAGAGAACCACACAGAGAAAGTGGTTCACTCTGCATAACGCATATCAACTGCCCAGCTGCTCATACAACATTTGGAAAATTATGTGTGTTTATCCAGCGACAAATACCAGAAAATGTATGTTTGCTAGGTTTGACGTGCTTTCACCAGTACTAGTCCCCTAGGAGAGACTCCTGCTATACTGACAACCAACCGTCACTACACAGTAGCTGCTTCAGTGATAGTCCAGGTACAGTGATTAAGCACAAACGGCGAATTGAATCCTGCTTGCTCTGCGGGGAAATGCAGCAGCGAGTCATTAAAGTCTCAGGGATTTCGTGTAACTACCTATCAGAGTTCCTATCCAACCTTATCACCACTTTCCCGGCTGCTCGCACACGGGCTTATCTCACCTTGCTCTCAGGTACAGTCACACAACAGCCTATTGAGAGAGGAGAAGGTCACTGCGGACATTCCACTCACCATGCCAACAGCTCAACAAGCTAACGGTGTGCTGTGTTCATGCATAGCCATGCCTGGAATCAATATGTTGATGGCATGTATGTGTGTGGTGTGTGAGTGTGTGAGTGTGTGTGAGTGTGAGAGTGTGCGTGCGTCGAGGGCAGCCAGCATCTGGCAGGACTTCCACTGTATAAATCTCTGGCTCTGGCTGCCAAGTCTGCTCCGTCAACACTGCAAGCTGGTCAAAGACTCTCCAGTGTAAAATTAGGTTAGCCTGGCACATGCTGGCACAGCAGGATGTATACTGGGTTTAGATATAATCATTCAGTGTGTTTTAAACCCAAGATAACTGCTCCCCGAAAGTGACAAGCAGGACTGTAGGAAGACAACAGAACAGTATTGCCTCAACGGCTCCGTCCAGCTGGACGGCACTCAGACTATTTGTGCGCCTCAGAGAGATGATGGCCAGACCCAAGCTGTCACCCTGCAGTTCCCTGCACAATTAACCTGTGATCCCGTCGACAGGTACAGCATAAGTGCAGCCTCCCAGGATGCGAAGCATGAAGGCAAGCAGGCAGCACCATCAGATTAAAAAAACAACACTTCTTTACAGTCCTCCTGTTACAATAGCGAGAAATACTTTCTTCTGTTAGAAAAGAACATTATGTTCCATAATGTCTTTAAAATTGCAATAATGACATATGCACAGTCATTGCAGAGCCATGCTCCTCTATTCAAAAACATATTTTTCAAAGTTTTACACATTACACCTAAAGCTATTAGAAATGGCTCAGTAAAGGGACAGAATTTGAATTAATTTACATGTTTTTGGATGAGCAAAACAAGCTGTACCCATCTAATGAGTCCTATTATCTATACAGTGCATTGCAATGTTTCTTGGTGACAAAGCTAGCCATTATTTTGCAATTAAAAATCTACTCTTGTGGAATGCATCTACAGTGGGCTGTACACGCCTTCTCTTAAACTATGATTAAGTGTGCTGTTTGATCACCTCCAGTGAGTTTGAACAAAGGCGCAGTTAGGAAGCTTAAACCCACAGCGTCGGAATGACACTGACAGATCTTAATTATGACATGTTTCTGTCTGCCATGCTAATGGCTTCATCACTGTCTAATAAAGCAATTCTTCAGAGCCTTACCTTAGTATCTGAGGAATCAGACATTTGCTCGTTAATAACAAATGTTCTGCAGATTTGTAAGGATTTGTTTAAAAATAATGAGTTCTAATTATGTGAAAAGCTACTGTGGAAATCTCAGGAGCAATATCCAAACTGCATAGGTTAATGTTCTCATTACTATTAGTTCATGACGTCACATGACACATCATTCAGAATCGCAGTGATCTGTGGGCAGCAAGTTAAAGGGCCAGAATGTCCCCACTCAGATTTGTCTTGATCCACAAATGCTCAAATCGTCTATGCTGTTTGTGTGTATGTGTATGTGTGTGTGTGTGTGTGTGTGTGTGTGTGAGTGAGTGCGTATGTATGGGGTGCCGTTTGTAAAAACAGCTTCACAAATTTAGAGGTGTCATTTTTTCATCATTTAGCTCACACAATTTTCACACATTTAGAGATAACTGTGCAAAAAAAAACCCAAACAGTGTTACATTTTGGTACATTTTCTTGCTGCGTAATTGTTAAATGTTAAATTTAAATGTTAAATCTAAATCTA
>JBBIGA010000153.1:7632536-7659992 GCA_037576975.1 Alestes dentex | reverse complement strand
ATATATATATATAAAGAGAAAATGTATTTATTGAAAGCAAAATGTATAAACTACTACCGGTTGATGTAACCGCCTGGGAAAAAAGGGCTAAAATTTCATATGGATGGGATTATGCTGTAGAGACACTGACAGTTATGGGTGAAATACACCTCATTACCTCATGCAAGAGAGACAGGCTGGCTAATGGCTACGGGTCCATCCTATTCCCCATGCACGCTAAAGCCATAGTGGCCATGGGCAGCTATTTGGATTCTGTCCTTTATCAGAGAGAGAGACTAATTAAACAGGCTGGACTTTGTGCTCCAGGTGAGAATCAGAAACCGATGATGGCCCCCCTCAACCCCACAAGTTATTTCACATCTAAATCAATTAGACACAGTGACATATTGCAAAATACTGCCCTCCAGTTCTCACCGTGAAGAGTGTACAGATAACGGTGACTACAGAAATGAGTTGTGCTACGGTTTATACAAGGTCACGTTAAGCAGCAGTTCAGCCCAAACAATGCCCTACGTCCACTTCAGCAGTGTGTCCTGCAAACTATGACTTTGGCTGAATGGGCCATTTAATTACTGTTCTTAGAGGATACAGACTAAAATACAGCAATAGTGGACAACTTAAAAAGTCACTGTGGTAATAATAGTGTAAAAGTGTTAGACAGAGAAAGTGTATTTATGTATAAATAGAAAATGTGAGGAGCGATGAAAGTGTCTTGTTGGATTGCTGGACATACATTAAGCCCAGCCATGTACGATAGAGCATTTTGAGTAGGATATAGCCATTAATAGAGTAATTAAGCTTATTGAGAAGGGCTTAATTGGAGCCTGGAAATCTGTGTCCTCAGTTTAGCTGCAGAGCTGTTTGAGGGTGACAAACCACCCCTACAGACACGGGAGTCATTCAATTTCATTAGTCATTCAAGTACGCATAACACATCATGGTTTACTCATGACGAGAGGTGAAGGGAGAGTCAAGGGCTTGGAGTTCTTGAAAATTCAGATTCATCCCTTATAGTTCTTAATTAGCCTGCACTGTCCATGCCCAAACTGCTGATCAGCCACTGATCTTTAAAGATCAGTGTGAACATGAGAAAGAAAATCCAAATATACATCAGCTCATGGATTAATACCGGATATTCCCCAATCAGCTCATTTAAAAATAAGACTGCTTCTGAACAAAGAAAAAACATCTACTGTAACAGAGACTTGATTACAGTTCTGTTATTACAGCTTATTGTAATGTTAATATAATATCAGGTCTCTTATTTTGAGATTTCTAATACAAGCCAGTTGTTAATTATTCTCTTCTAGTGAATCTGGAATCACACACTCTGGTACACTACCCTACTAACCAATGCAGCACTGCAGAAAATATGACGACTGGGGTTTATCAAAAATAATGAGGTATGCATAAATGAATAAGCGTATAAATATCACATCCAGTTCTGAAGTTGGAGAGTAATTTATAAATAACTTGCAACCTAGTATCATATTAGACACTGCGCTGCCTTTGGTGCTATACTGGTATATTGACCATAAAGTTAAAGCGAAGTGAATTAAAGGTTTGCTCAGAGGCTGTGTGCCTATGTGTCTATGTGAGAAGCTTGGGGTGAAAAAAAAAAGACAGAGAGAAAAGAGAGAGAGAAGAAGAAGAAAGTGCTGGTGCCCCGTTGAACTCTCCCACCTGCTGTCACTTGGGGGGCACCTGGCAGTTAGCAGCAGGTCTGTGACTGTGTGCCTTGAGCTTCACTGCAGACGCACACACACACACACACACACATACACAATTGTGCCCCCTCCACCTCATTCCATACCCAGCAGAAAGGAGAAATGTTTCACGGATGACATCACAGTGCTTCACTCTCTGTCTTTTCATATATTAGACTTATCTTACTGGCTCAGGTGGTGTATGAGTGGGAAGGTGTTGTGAGGGCAAGCATTCACTCACAAATTCTGGTCCACACACACACACACACACACACACACACACACACATTCCTGCAGAACTGTGTCCATCTGTCCCTCTAAATAACTAAAACTTGACCCCCTTCTCCTCTCCACAACTTCCTTCTCAGCTCTTTTTATCTTTATCTCTTTTGTTTCCCTCTTTTTCTATTCTCTCCATGTATTTCTTTATGTTTCTCTGTCTTTGTCACAGCTTCCCTGGCCAAGCTATAGCTCCACCCCTTTGTTACCAGGTTGGGTAGCTTGGGTACTTTGTAACCCGTCCTTGTAATTATTGCCCTCAGCAGTTCCTAATTCTCTGTCCATGTATCCGTTAATTCCTCTAAAAACCCGTGGGTGCTACCCTGACTCCCTGGCATTTCTGTTTATTGGTTTTCTGTTTATGCATGCACTAGAATTTAAGTACAAATTGCAAATGCATTGACACTGAAATGCACCATGTGCTAACTCCTTTAGCACATGATTCAAAACCAGTGGAAGTCAGTACACCGGTTACTACACATGTAACACTACTCTCAATTCATGACTGCAATTTGGTATACTAACGACATTTTGAATAAAAAAGGATGTTGCACAACTTACGACACCAGAGCTGGGAGGCAGGAGGAGTGCAGGACTGAATAGTTGATGGGTGCTGCTAGTTTGCAAACAGTGCAGTTAAACAGAACAGTAAAAGGAACAGAATGTCCACTCTTCTGTTTTTATTACTACAGCTCCACGATGCATGTTGTAACATTTTTAAATTACGAGGCCATAATATCACAATGCTTGTTTCACATTTAATGGCTGACGTCGCTCCAGGCTTGGCATTGCTGTGATGTAAAGTTGCAGTGATGTAGTTGTTTATTTTGTAATGTTTGTGCTGTTTAGTCTGGCCTAGATTAGCGCGCCCTTTGCTGTCTCCTGACAGATACTCCTGATACCAGCCTGTTCAGTGCCACCTGTCTTTAATCTGGACTCCAATAAAAACAGCTTGCATATACATCCTGACTGCTTGCCCGCTTTGCCTGCTCGTTACTTTCTCTTTGTCTCCCCCTCTCACTCTTTCTTTCTCTCTCAAGTGTTGAAAATCTCGGTACTTCTGCCTGCTGTTGAGTGCTCTCTCCTGTCTGTTGGAGGATCATAAACGGATCCTACAGGTGACAGGCTGTCCCACTGTGCACTGCAGCCACACTCCACTTGCCTGCCAGATGCCCAAAACCGTACGCATTTTGTCAACATCCAAATGCGCAAACATAGCAAAGACGCTCTTCGGATACAAGTCATCAAAACAAGAAAAGAAAAACAAACGCATGGTTTTTTGAAAGCATAGAATCATTTGAAAAACACTGTTTATTTCTAAATCACCCTGTTAAGTCCTATCCAACACGCAATTAGAGACAGAGCCTGTCACTGTTTATTTACTAGCTATCACACTTTTGGCGGAAAGAAAACTCACTCATAAACTGCCCCATCCACGAGATGACATTTGTTTAGCAATTACCTTAATTCCACAGAGCAGAAAATACATTATGTGCAGTGACACTGCGCTTAAGCTAATCCTGTAATAGCTTTCAGAGGATAATTAAAAAATGTGCTTTATTGAGGAAAGCCTCAAGTTCTGGCAGATGGGTAGGAAAAATCTTTGAGCCCAAAAGCAATTTGCTCCTCGACTGTGGCTGCTTATTTCCATAAATATCTGATTTAATGGTGTAAACCAACATAGTACACGAAAGGCCTGAGACTATGGCTGGTATTTATGAGAGCTTTAAAGACATTTATGGAGAAATGTTTAGCTAGCTAGGCCTGCGCATTTGCCACCAGAGAGCGGGCAGTGTTATGTTTTGGTTGGTCAGCTTGGCCGCTCCACTCGGCCGCTGCAGTAAAAAATCCATCCCTAGCCTGTGTTCTCAATCAAGCCTTCACACGAAACTTGAAATGGGTTTGAAGACAGTAGAAACAACATATGGTAAATGCGAGAGGCATGTGCACAATATCATTCCTCTGAGAATACTTTCTCAGTATATTCAAACATAGCTTCATCGCTCGGGTGTTGCAGTGGACTTCGATCAATAACAGTCAGGGGGAGTGAGGGCCACAGTACATAAGGACTAAATAAATCTATACACCACTCACCGTGTCTGCTCTGACCAAGCTGTGGAGGCCACTGAGACAGGGCACCATGGGATTGAGGGAATGACTCATAGAGCTCCATGTATAGACCCTTACTGAACCAGAAATGTACTGTGATTATAGTTTATGATGGCTCAAAATGATGTGAGAACACAAGTCTCGCTGTGACTCCAGCAGAACTCTTGTGACCAAAACAGCCAAACTGCAAAAGCAGAAAGTAATAAGGTGAGTGTGCTTACTTTGTTACTTTAAAATAGTTGTTTCAAGGGTCCGTATTTCACTTGAGAGTTCTTTCTATTGAACGCTTCTTGCACACTATATGTTTCTTCAAGAAAAAGTCCACTTGTTCCTCCAGTACACTGCATTTAATGCATTTAAAATTCTGAGTAAAATGTATTAGTACAACTCTCGCCAACCATTCTTTTAGACTGACTCTCCAACTTCATCCAGCACATTTTCTTCTAGATTCTGTAGGCAAAAACTTTTAAAGTACACAAAAAAAAACACTGAATTTTGAGAGTTTTGATAGTGTAGTGTAGAAATTCTTTAAACATTATGGTTGATAGTCACATTATGACCTCAGTCACATCTGAATTTTTCTTATTTCCCAACTTTTGTGGAATCTAGACAATTGGGGGCACGCTGCCAGGGTACAGTAGGTGGAGAGGTTCTAGAGGTTGTGATTTTTTGAAAGCTGTTAAGAAAATGTACTTTTTTGCTGTTCAAAAATCTTAATCGTTAATAAAAAAAAAAAAAGAGAGACTGATATGGGAAAAATCAGCATAGCTGACTCCATCAGTCATAGACTGACTCAAAGAAAATGACTGTTAAAAACAGGATAGATTCAATATCAGCTCCCCTGATACAAGCAAGAGGAATGAGCAAAGGCAGAATAATGGTCATTCTAAAAACAGCTCACTTAAAAAGGAACTGCTTCTGAGACAAAAAAAAAAAAAAATGTTATATCGACAGTAACCTTAATGGTTCAAGAGACACTCTGACTTGTTATTATCAATCGAACTATCTTGAATACCCAGATGACAATATTGCTTGAATAAACAGAACAATGCCAGCAAACGGAAAATAAGCTAGGGGCTAATGCTTGTGCAAAGCATCCTTTCTCGCTTAATGTTTTTCCATACGGCCCCTGAAGATATAAACATAATAAACCAAACTAATAATAAACTACAATCAAGCCTCCTGCAGGATAGGGCATTTCCAATCCAAGCCATAAAGTGGCTCAGAGAAAATTACTGTAAAAAAGGATGAATTTACTACCAGCTCCCCTGGAGTAAACCGCAAGCAATGAGCAGGACTGGAGAGAGCTGAAGAAGAAAAGTAGCTCTGGGGTTTGTGCTGTACCTGCAGACAGCCGTGGTCGAGTGCGGGGTGTCTGCATTTCCTGGCGTGCGTGGGGCAGCATGTGGTAGCGCTTAGCTTCGTTTACCAAGTCTCGACAGGCTTCGGATGACTTGATCAGCTCCTCGTTGTCCACCACGTTCAGCAGGTAACTAGGGTGAATAAATGGCAGTCTCACTACTGCCAGCAGTTCTGATATGTGCTGTGAAAGACAAAGAGAAAGACCAGTAAACATAAAATGGGTTTTAAAGGGGTCATTTTTAATATCTTGTTTTTATTTGGTGATGTGTCCTGTTAACGTAGCCGTTCTCTGACCTCTATTTATCCCTTCGAAGTAAAGTTGTGTTTTCTAACTGTGCCTTTAAGATGTGTACGTAAAATAAAACAAGTAAAAAATGCGTTGTCCCCCATTCAAAAAGCAGTCCAGGCTCAGGGATGTCAGAAGGAATAAACTTCAGCCATTCTCTTTGAATATGTGTTTTTTACTGCAAGGCTCCAATGATACATCTGCTTCCCAACAGCCAGGAACAACACACGGTTTAATCATGTTCCCCACATCTTCGGCTCTGCAATAACTCTGGGCTGTCTGACGTAACAACACTTTGTCACTTTAATGTGATGGTTGTGACATCGTAACCATGATTAATTCAAAATGTGCTGCTTTTGCAGCTTAGTTCTCATGCGTCAACTGTATGAAGTGTGAATGGTACATTTTGGATAAGGCTTGCTCGTACATCAAAATCTTTTCATGAGCCCTTTAAAAGGTCAGGTTCAAGTAAGATAAGCCTTTCAAGAACCTTTTTATTTTAGATCAGTTTCATGTTATCATATCTGTCAATCAAACCCTCTGTCCTATCAGTGGCATCTGAGATGACAGATACTCCCACGAGAATGTGTGTGTGTGTGTGTGTGTGTGTATGTGTGTGTGTGTGTGTGTATGTGTGAGAGAGAGAGAGAGAGAGAGACAGGGTGTGAACGACTATGTGTGTTAGTGTGCATGTATGTGTGTGTGTGTTCTGAGCAGGTGTCTCTGGGGATAAGCAGGTGTAATAGGAGTTGCTAGGGTACAGGGCTCTGTAGGCTGATGGCTTGATTGTTGAGAAAGGCGGGAACGTGGGGTACCTGCCCGCGTTAGTTTGGGCACTTTAAACACGGGCTGACAGTGACGGTGCCTGGGCCGGCTTGTTTACCCGAGGCCATTGCACCACTCTCTTACGTAAAGGCCTATTCACACATGTGGCCTCTCCTGCCACCTGGGTCTGAGTTCTCTTTCAGAGCCAGAGCTGCTAGAAAAATCAGAGAGCACCCAGCTTTACCTGCTCTGACCTTGGCCCAGTGGCTATGTTCACTTGAGATTTGTACAAGTAGTACTTGAGCTGACATTTCTTCACCAACCTCACGATACACCAACGGGTTCTGGGCGTTACTCTTCAATTTGTTGGCCACTCAAAATGCCCTGTTTAGCCAAAATTTTGCTACAAAAACAATGCAAGGCTATAGGCCAAGTCCAAAAAATGGCCTTGGAGCTATTTCCCACATTTGCCAAGTCTTGGCTGCACTTCAGTCCTTTGTCCTACATATACTCCTACGAAAACACTTCCCAAATGTTCCCTGTAACTAAACTTCCTGGAGTAATTCTGTCCAAGTTGGCTCAGCTGAGGCTCAGCCAGCAGAAACTAAAATGAAATGCCATGCGTGCCTGCCTTCAGTGTAAATGTATTAATGTAAAAACTGGCTGTTGGTTTTCAGGCCAGTGGAAAGGTCCCCAGCAGGCCATCAGCACTACCACTTCCTGACTGAGGGATGAGGGATTAGAGACGGCGGAGGTCTGGGGACACGGTCTAGGCACAGTGGTCGGAAATAATGGCGCAGCATACATTACCACATTAAAGTTGGGAATCAATTATAATACACATGGCAGGTAGTAAAAACACACAGATATTATATCTATTTAAAAAATGATTATATTTACATTAATACAGTGTGTGATGGGGATTAGACATGGAAATGTATGTTTAGGTATTTTAGTATAAGTATATAGCATGAAATTTTTTAAATAGCTGTCAGTATACTGGAACTACTTCTGTTTTCAGGTTATTTGCTTTGATATTTAATCATTGCTTCTTTGGATTTGCTGGGTATTCAATTGATTAATTTCATTCTTGAAGTCGTACATGTTTCTCAGTTCTTTAAGAATCGTCTACAGCTCTGTACATCATTCTGAGTACTTTGAGTTTAGCACTCAAGGACTAGCACTCGAAACAGTGCTGAAAACATTGTGACAATTGTCTGCATAATTCAATGGCTGAAAAGTCATTCAGAGTGAGACAATGTGATTTTATTATCACAAAACTCAAAAAACTTTCTGTGAGGTAGTTTTAGAGACAATAAATGCTTTGGACATCTAGTTCCAGTTCCCATCACTATGAACAACTTCTGCCTGAAGTTCCTCTCGAATTACTTAATTCGCATCAAACTAATTCTCATTCAAACTCTGATTGACTTTGTCCATATCTTAACCAATTAATTATGCAAACATCCAGAAAAAGAGGCGGATTTCCCCTTTAAGTGTTTTTTTTTAAACACAATCTGTATTAACATGTTTACATTATACTGCATATCATGTGTTACAACAGATGATAGAACAATTTTATAAATGTGCATGTAAATAAACTGGGTTTATATTATTGAACATATTGATTCAAACTTTTGAATGATAATGTAGGTCCTGCTGACAACGCCAACCCTCCTGCCCCTCCCCTTTGGCCCCATCCAGCTTTTGCCAGTGGTGTGCCTCAGCCAAACAGCTTTGGAGCGGTTAGAGAAAATAATCATCAGCTCCCGGGCCAGGCTGCCGCCCGGGACCAGGCAGGAGCTTTAACAGGCAGCAGGGGGATTTCTGCTCCTGCTCGTAAATCTGACTAGCTACAAAAACGCTGATACTCGCGAGCTGGCCGTCCTGCACCAGGCGATTAAATGATTGTGCTAAAATATGCAATCCTACAGGAAGGGAGTGCAAACGGAGCGAGAAAGCAAAAGCTTCTCCAAAGTGACACGCTTCAGCCTGAAGGACGGGAAGAAAACCATGCTGCAGAGAGGCAAATTCTTGACCTGATGAATTATGGATGAATTCAGCTGGACTTCATACAGAACCATCTCTGCAATTATGACCCATGTAGTGACCGGTCTGACTGCTAAAATCAACAGAGTGAGAAAAGTAGGCCGGCGTGTTCAGGTATTACAGTCCAGCCCAGAGTGCCGTAGAAATGCCCAGGTGTTGCTGTCCTTAGCCATCCTAAGCTGCTTCAGCAGAAATGGTATTTAAAGACATGTGGAGCACTCAGCAGTGTTTCAGGCAGGCTTTGCTGGTCAGGGATTAATACTGTTCACCCTGACCAACCTCTAAAATAGCCTCACTATGCCGAGACCTGCTCAGTGCTTGTTTCAAATTGCTTCGTCCCTTTCAAATGTTTTTTTCTTTCTTTTATTTTTAATGTTTCAAAGAAACCATTTGCCAATCTCCATTCTGCAGACCACCCAAAGTGGCTGGATTTTCTACTTGACATGTTTCCAAATGTAGCCTCATTTCTCAAAACGGTTTAAATTTAGTGATCAGGCTGCCATGTCATCTAAGTGTCCTCAGGCCATTCTTTTACTTGATGAGTGCCGGGACATTCTCCTTTAACCAGGAGAAATTGTAGTTATTGCAACAGAAGCGTCTAACTTTACATCATTTCTCATTTGTAGCTCATCCTCTTGTTGAGCATTTCATTGAGAAGCTCAGATTCAAAGTAGTTTTGTTCAGTATGAGGTATTTTAGTCTGATTTGAATTTAAAAAGTGTTGTCATACAGTTGTTGTCCAGAAAGTAAAAACCTTCCTGTACAGGTTTGCCATATTTATATTTGTTGACACTGAAAAAAAAAAAATGAAAAAGACAGACATGAAGGCCTAAACCGGATGAGACAGAATGTAAATCGAATGTAAATGAAACTAGTTTTGTTACTAATTATGTAATTAAATATGTGTGTCCACACATTTGAATAACATAGCAAAGCATAAGTGATAACCGGATAGATTCCATTCAACACAAAAAACAAATGACAAACGATTATGGCGTCTGTGTAATTTTCACTAACTGCATATACACAGGAGTAATCCGAGGCTTTAAACAAGCTTCTTCAAATGCTATAATATACCCTGCTTTTCTTCACTATTGACCTCCAGATAGACTCACACACAAACACGCTTTCTCTGAACACCGATTTGCACACACCTCCTCGTTTACATGTATCCAGTTTCTGCATCTGAATTCCCCACATGCACAAGGCTCAATTTGCCAATGAGCCTGACACCAACATTACATCTGCCGCACACATTCAATCAATGTTAAAGGGCCCTGACAGCCCGCGTTCAATCAGCTCTGCCGCTGTTCCACTTCATGGGCTTCGTTCAGAACGGCGTGCTACTTCCATAGCTGTGGCTCAGCACTAATCCCAGCACCTCGCTTTGGCCCCGGCTGCAACCACTCTGGCCTCATTCTCACAGCCATTAATGGCACCAGAGGCTTGCTGCCTGGGCATGCTTTTAGCACCTGCTGGGTGACGTTCAGGGACCTGCACTCACTCTATGCCCGTAATGTGCCTGTAAGGTGTTGATTACTGCGACGGGGAGTGGACACTGGGGTGACTGTCTGGAGAACAAGGAAACTGCATTCATAGTGTTCTGCAAGAGAACCCGATTGGGAAAACCAATCACTTAATGTGGCTTTAACATTAAGGAGGTGAAAAGGGATGAGAATGAAGAGCTTCAGCAAAGAGAAATGTTGCAGCAGTGGAAATTTCCGAGCTTGCAGTAATTTTGATTTGATTATAGAAACAAATCAAGGCATAATGAAAACTTAAAATCCTACTACAGTTATTCTGAAATGATTCGGAATAATTTACAGAGAGGAAATAAGAGTTTCTGCCGGTTTGGTATAACATTTACAATATTTACAATATTTAAGTGCACAATCACAGAATTATTTATAGAGTTACAAAAATAATTACATGTACATTAAGTGTATTCCTATTCTGACACTAGGACAACAAGATTCTACTGAGAGGGAGTGAATTTAAAGCAGATATGGACAAAGCACTGACAGCTCCAGGGCCCTTTAATACTATAACAATATCAATGGGGAAAAAGCAGGTATTTTGCTCAGAGCTGCAAATTATGTGATGTCTTAAAGCCTTGACACTCTACTTTTGTTTTGTGCTTAATATGTTTTTTTTTTTCCTGAGTTCCAATTATAACATGTGTGTGCAAAAGCAGTCATAATTCATTTTAATGTAACCATTTCAACCTTAGTAGCCAAAACAGATGGATACATGTAAATGTGTTGGTTGTCATGACATCACTGTAACAGTGAATTTAAAATAATGAGATTTTTAAAAAATGTTTCCATGTATGTACTGAATGGACTGGGGAATGAACAGTACATTTTGAAAATTTTCGGACACAATGCCCCCAAACCATACTCGATTCAACCAAGAAAACCAAAAAAATGATGAGGATCATGCGGCAGGAGAGGTGAGACGTTACAAAAACGATCCTTCAAAATATTATAAAAATGAGCATTAATTTTTGGATAGAGAGAGAGAAAGAGAGAGATTCACACTCCGGTATGATATACAAGGACATAAATGTAATTCTGTCTTCAGTTGCCTTCAGCGACTGAGTCAATCATAAGCGATTAAGTCAATATCAATGTTTTCTTGTTTCACTAGGATGTAAAAATGAGGTGATACAGGGACCAATTCCATTAGACACCCATCACCATGGAAAGGATTCAAAGCACTCCGCTGCAGTAAGGCAAAAGTGTGTTTATTCGTACAAATCAGGGAATGGCTAGAAGACAATAGTGGCTTGAGGTAAAATGACCACATCAACAGTTAGAGCATTAAATTCTAAATTATCATGAACCAGCTACAGTGATGAGGATGGTCAGAGGAGGATGGTCTCAGAATGACAGAGTTTGGTAGCATCTTGGGGACACCATGCCTCCAAATCTACCACAAGACATCACCTGCCAACAAACTGTCTGGAATGTGTGACAGAAAGGAGCCTTTCCTATCTTTTCTCCACAAGCGCAAGCACTGGGAGTTTGCCAGATGCCACTGGAACATTTAGCTGGTACTGTGGTCTCATCAAACTAATCGGATTTCTTTGACTCCAAACACTCAAGGTGGATTTGGTGTAGAAAGAAAGATGGCTGTAGAGAAAAGCAGCCAATACCAAGCATTATATGTGTGTTTTTTGGGGGTTTTTTTTTACCAGGTTTTTCACTCATAACGAATAAATGTGCCTTAAATTCTGGAGGGCACTGCAAATATAAATGTATTTCATGTATAACATCTAACCTAAAATGAGTCAGACACACACTATACATATTGTATTCAAACAAAACATCTGAGCCTGACATTTAACCAGAATGTTTAATGTCTTATGTCGTAATGAACAGAAATTTCAATGGTAAACCATATGGAGATGTAAATTATACAATTAAATAAATAAAAAGGTAAAATCTGAAAAAAAGACTATCAATCAGATCTTGCATGTATCAGAATCAGAATCAGAAAACTTTACTGATCCGGGAGGAAATTCCTTATGTAATGACTGCAAAGAGACACAGAGACAAGAACAATATAAAATAAAGTCTAAATAAAATCTAAATAAAATAATCTGTAGAAAAGAAAAAAAACCCTATGTTATACATAGAGATGCTTGGTATAAATACTATATATAAGTAACACAGCTGAGTAAAAATCTACTGACACAAATTGCAGTTCGGGGTAAATTATTGCACTTATTAGAAAATCAGTAGTAATATTAAGTAATAAAAAGTCATATTGACCTAAGTAGTAAAATTGCACATGAAGATTATTGCGCATAAGACATTGCAAGTAATTAAGTGATTCAGCACCCATTTAGACAACATCACATGATATTGCACATAATGATAATGTTTTAACACCCGATAAGCACATAGGACAATACGGCACATGGTAGACTGTTGCACATAACAGCAAAAATAATGCACATAGTCCTTCACATAATGAAGGTTATTTCACCTGGAATGTACGGTACACAATGCATGGTCAAGACAGACTCTGTAGATTGATGCATCTTCGACAGCTGTGGGGAGAATGAGAGCGCAGTGATGAAACACAGGCCTTTCCCTCACCACCCTGCTCCTCATCTACAGCCCAGGCCACATGCTTTCAATTAGGACAGACCCCTCTCACTGCCAGCAGGTCCATTAACAACATGCCCCGGCCAATTCCAGCCTCTACTTTATCTATACCTGCTGAGGCTGCATGTCAAAGGAGTTTGATTAATAGCAACTCCTTTGAAGGAAGAACTAATATGTGGTCGAAAAGAGCGCTTAATGATGGTTCTTACAGGACAGGAGGAATCAGTATTCACCCCGTGAAGGTTCATCTAATCTAGTGGTCAGAGAATAACAATAGATGCGCCACCATTGATGTTACAACCATGTCCCTGGCAGATAAGACTATTAGCCACAGGAGTCGTGTTTGACTCATTTTTCATTAGCAGACATGACAAAAGACATAGAAAGAAAGAAAATGCCCTTTTATAGGGGTTTTCTGATTGTATTTAGCTACAGAATCTTTCCTTGCATTTTTATGGAACTTTAACTGCAGCTTATTATGATATATTATAATTATGATATTATGATTGTCATTATATATACAGTGCTGTGCAAAAGTCTTGAGCCTCTGCTTATTTCTTTATGTTTTGTCTTGTTGGTACAAAACGAATATTTTATGTCTGTCAGACTGTCTTTAGACATATTTAGAAGATGAAATTAAAGAAATGGGATGAAATGTTTTACAGTGAAAGCCTGCAAAGTGCCTAGATAAAGGTAGTCCAACCACTCAGCATTCAGCACCACCAGTATACTGATCACCAGACTGATCATCTGGAATCATCTGTTTCTTCACTGGTTCAGGCCTTAAGCTGGATGTGCTTTGTTATGCTTGAATGATTCAGACGTAGGTCACTGTGTGGCTTAGCAAACAAAATGACTGGTCAGGTACAGGGACTGTATTGAAAGTGAGAGCCAAAAACTTTGAAAGTCCTCCAGGAAGGAAGTCTGGAGGACTATTCCTTAAGATTCAATTCAAAATTACAAGAAAGTCTGGCTCAGCTTTGGAAGCAAAATATAAAGAAATGAGGGCTTTTGCATAGCACGGTCTATAATACAGTTTTAACCCCAAGATGTATTATTTGCAGTGTTAATCCTTATTACATCCTCACATCCTCACTTTTTTTATCCAACTGAACAAAAATAAAAATATATATATTTAAAGCACATTAAAGTTAAGAACGTTAATCATTCTTTTGATTCTTTATTACGTGTATTGTTTATCAGGTTTAATTTTATTAGCTGATCTTTTAATACGATAGTGATACTTCTGGCATTATAGTTATAAGCACTTTTAATAGGAATTACCATATAACAACTAAACTGACTAAACAATAACTATATAGAACTTAACAACCAGATCATGAAAGCATGTTAATAAATAATCATGCTGTGATATGGTTGACTTCAACCGTTCAATTGCTTTCATAGTTCGCAAAATAAAAAAAGAAAGAAAAACGAACTTTGTATCAAATATGTATTAATATTTACAGCTCCCTACACAAAAAAGTAGTAGCTTTTTGTATTACAGATAGGGCCATGGAACTTTCTCAATATCAGCATTTCACAGCCCGTCTTGTTTGTAGTATTCTGTTTATTTCTGGCAGTTTGTTTAGTTGTCCGACCGTAAAGCTCACTTCGGGTCATGGATTTGAAGCAGGCCTGATGACACACTTCTTCAGAAACGGACCAGTCGCAGGTGAAATGTCATAGACATAAACTAGTCTTGCTTTAAACGTGCCGAAGCAGAAAATCAGCAGCAGTTGGCTTCAGCGTAGACAGAGTTCCTCTTAGCAGCAGGTGCTCAGCGGAGTGGTTTTACTGTTGCTGTTATTTTACTGTAACTGCTGTATAACACACTGTAGGCAGAAGTATAAAGAAGAGTGGGCTCTTTCAGTTCAAACAACTTCACAGCAGAGAATATTCGGATTAATTCAATTAAGTAAGTAAAGCCACATGTGTTAAGTGAGCCATCCCTAAATTCCTGCATAACGCTGCCGGGGTTAGGGCAGCAGCTGCTGTATAGAGCAGGATGGGAGGCTGCAGACCCTGGCTTCAGCGTCGTGTCTGTTTTGCGTTCATTATGGTTCAGAAGCAGAGTTCCAGGCGCCAGGCCAGCCGAAGCTCGCCTGAATGCACCCACCACTTCCCTCCCCGTACCTTTAAAATTTCTGTCTCTCTGTTCTCTCTCTCTCTTTCTTTCTCTCTTTCTCTCTCTCTCTCTCTTCCTCTCTCTCTCTCTCCCCCTCCCTCTCTCTCTCCCTCTCTCTCTCTCCCCCTCCCTCTCTCTCTCTCTCTCTCTCTCTCTCCCTCTCTCTCTCCCCAGAAGGGGAATACCCTCCGGATGAACTTGGTGTGTGTGTGTGAGGGAATGTTTCGTCGGCTCATTTCTCCTTGCCCGGCTGAGGTTATATTTAAAGGAGAATAAATAATGTCTCCCAGTGCAGGTATCGTTTGTATAAAAACAGCACGGGGTTGTGTGATGACACTCACATACACACACACAAGCAAGCATACACACACTGTGGTGCAGGCCGGCAGCATGAAATGGAAAATTCTCAATGGGCATTTTTCATTTGAGCCTCCCAGCATGCTCACACCTTGACTCTGTCATATCTTCCCAGCGTGCTGTCAGACTGATTATTCTCCACCTCAGCGTAAATACGTCCTGTGTGCGCGTCGGGGAGGGGGGTGCATGTCTATAGATGGTTTGAAATGAAGCATTTGAGTCTTCCCATTTGTGTCATGTGTTTTAGGATGCCTTCGAGTGTTCAGCTTGTGAATAGGCGCTCATGTGTGTGAGTAGCATACGTGTGCAGAATGCACCCATATGAGTGTCTGAGTGAGTATGTGAGAAAGTGAGAAAGAGACAGAGAGAGAGAGAGAGAGTAAGATAGACAGACAGAGAAAGGCCATGCTCTGTTTCTGGTAAGCCAATATATTCTGCATACAGGATGAGTTCATGCTGCACGCACACACACACACACGAACACGCACAAAATGGATTCACCCACAAGAGGTGTGTGTGCAGCCAGAACTCACCTTGTTCATTTCATTAAATTGTTTCAAAGTGGAAAATAAATCAAAATATCAGACTACAACATGCTTTTATCACTAGTAATAATAGGGACTTCTGAGGTTAATGCTGGGGTCTATTCCTTCGTATTCAAGAAATATCAACTCAGGAAGTATTATTCAGCAATGAATATTAAATATTATAAATCATTATCACTCAGTAAATATTTTGAACTACTACGTAAATCATGTAGTTATGATAGTGAGGAACTGAAATGGCCCGTCTACAGACCCTTAAGGTTTAAGTATTCAAGGGTAGTATTTTTCTGTCGTAATTTACAAGCCAAGTTAATAATAGTTAAGTATTAAGTTAAATACCTTGGGATTGCTAGATTAACCCAAAACCATATCATGCCCTGAACTTGCAGGTCTAGAACTGCTGCTGACTCTCCGGATCTGATATTGGGGCTCCCACAGCACAGTGGTGTTCAACTCACTGCTCTGCACTCCTGACTTCACGCTGTTAACTCCAGTGAGACTTTGCACCAGCTGCCTACAGCTCCGGGCCTGAATGACAGCAACTAAACTACACTGTTTAAACTCGGCTAATAGAGCGCGTGGATTAGGAAGAGTTCACACTTAATTGGTCGACTCCCGTATGCATGGACGCAATGTAACTGACAGCCAAGCCCTAGGGTGATTGCCTCATGCTAGACATTTGTCACGGTTTATTCCAATCATGATTACTGCAGAGTTCTAGGAACAATCATGTGGCTAAACATTCATTGTTATGCTTTGAGCTGTTTGATCTATTCAGGCTTGTGTCTAATAATGCAGAGGCGGAAAAAAGTGCTCATTCAGGAACATTAGGGAAGGATCGATCATTCCCATGGCAAATAAAATCTTTAAGCCCCATGAGCTATTTGCAGTGGCATTATTCTTTGTTGCCGGTCATTTGGGACTACAGGGAAACTTTGTTGACTCACTATGCTACACTAATGCAAATTAAGATGTGAGATGAAGGATTGCCCACCATGGATCCATACATCATCGCACACGGCGGCAATACTTCAGAATCGTAGCTGAAATTAAGCTAAGCAGTCAGGCTGCTCACAAAGGAGTGGGCGCTAAATCAGAGGTAATTAGCTCGAAGCGAGAAAATGACTTGTTTACTTATAATGCTGACAAAACGAGCACTGTTTTTTTTTTTTTTTTTTTTGTTTTTTTACTCCACGTCTGCTGCCTGTCTTTGGCACAAACGTTTTCTCATCACAACCATATCTCGCTCCTGTACTCTTATGCACCACTTTTCCTTCACACATCCTCCTAGGCTCTGTTTCACACAGCGAAAATTGCATATTTGTACCGTTGACACCAACAAAGGCTTTCTATGAGCAACAACACTCCACATTTGGCTTTATTTTTCTCTGTACACTGACTGTGACAATTGGGCTCAATATATCCCTGGGAAATGTCACAAGTTTCAATCAAAACACTTCCATCATGGTCTAGCCTAGCTGGTAGAAAGGGAGTGCGAGAGAATAAGGATGGTAAAATTGTGTTCACGACCCAATGTCCTGGCGTCACATAACTCCGGCACTGACCAGCGGTGGAACTGTTTTATAGTGAACGAATGTGTGCTGGAAGTGCGTGAGCTGGTTCTTAAGCAGCAGCTCAATGCGACGGCTCTGTCACACACGCCTCAGCTATTTCAGACAGCCACCGTGCTCCATCACAACTCCAAAGAGCCTAATGTCATGCCACATATCCCCTGAATATCTGATTCCAGCGGCAGCTCCGCAGAGCCTGTGCACTTATTTATGTTAGCTATAAGGAGCTTCAATCTTCTGGGAAAGTGAACAAAAGAGGGCAAGGCCTGAAAAAGTTGCTGACCACTCCTGTTCCCGGCCTCTCTGAGCCCAAACTTTTTCAATACGGAGGGAGATTTGAAGAGGCCCTATTGAACTGTCTGGAGCCTCGCGCATAGCTCTTTTGATCCTTAAAGGAACAGAGACACTTCAGGGGGTCTAGTGCTCCAACTGTGTTGAACGCTTTCACTTAGACGGAGCAAAACTCAATTCCAAAACAGTACCTGCAGACCATGCTGCAGCCCTCAGTGGTCGGCTCCACTGTTTTATACTTGGGCATTTTTAAATATGAAACACTTATCGAGTCCTCTTATGTTCTGAGACCACTTCTCACATCGGTTCTAAGCATTTAGTCCTGGCATACCTGCTGAGTATGTTCTCAGGCTGAAAGTACAGGTTTCTGAAAGCCTCAGACTCCCCCAGTGATGTGCTAGTTTTCATGTCACCTCCACACTACACACATGCTTAAGTCGCTTCACAAGTGACACTGGCTAAGGAAGCACATTAAAGGTTGAGTTGTACTGCTCTTTGCTCAGATCCTACTCTTCCACCTTGGATGGTTTACACTCATGCATAAAGATGACCCATATATGTCAGAGCAGAATAATGCCCTTGCATACACACACTTTATCAGCATAAGCATTTTATGCTTACACACTGCTTAAAGCAGATACAGTCTAGGATCACAGGAACGTGGTTTAAACCTGACCTGAGACAATTCGATATAAACATGCAATAAAATCAATATTTTGGCCAGTTTAACCTTATAATGGTCAGACTCCAGCACAGTTTGATTTTATGTGCTACAACACATTTACTAAACCTAGTAATTAAGTGATCAGTTAGAATTAGGTGCTTGTGAGCAGGGAAGTCACTGTAAACAGTGCTGGACACCAGCCTTCCAGGTCTAGAGTTCAACACCTCTGCTATAATGTGAAACGTACAAGACGAAGAGAGACTCACCTGCACTCTGTTGGTGGGATCCCTCTTGATCCATTTGATGACAGTCTCATACACTAGCTCCTCTGCCTTAGTGTTGAGGCTGTCATTGGACAGGTAGCTGACCAGGTCCTCCTTGGAGATGCTGAGGATTTCGTCCTGTCCGGCCACTTCTGGGAAGTTCTGCAGGGCGAAGGCTTTGGCCATGTTATGGAGCTCAGTGCAGCACATGGCCTCAGCCATGGCTAGCACCCCCAGGCAGTTCCCAGCCGTCAGCTGTTTCTCTGATGGGCACAAAGGAGAGAGAGTGAGAGAGAGTGTCTGACGCTCACATCCATAAAAGATCACAAGGCAGAGAGGAGAAAGGTAGCGAAAGCTATCTGGGCTGTGTATCTGTGAAGCTCAGAGGAGCGTTCTGGCTCAAAGCACCACAAGGACAAACATCAGGGTCTATCGATTGAGTATAGGGTGGCTGGGCAGGATGGTATCCAAAGGATTAGCACAGGCAGGTGAAGCTCTTATTGGTGTCTTAGGCCCGGCACGAGGGGTAGACCAAGGCACACACACACACACACACATATATATATATATATATATATATATATGTAAACAAAAGGCATACAGAATAAAGGAGCTGTTCCTAACACAACTGAGATGCTGAAATGGCTATATCTAAGTCCCAAGGGTCCAATAGATTCTGTTATTCATCATATTGTAATAACCTTATTAAACTGGCTAGAACAAAACAAGTTCTTTTGTCTGTCTGGTTAATATTGAAAAAGCAGCAGTAAAACTGAGAGATACACGGCTCTATTCATTACACAAATGTTCAGTTTCGTATAAAATATAAATATCAGGACTTCTTTTTTTGTACAAAGTAATACAACACAAGAGATTATACATTATCACAAATAATATGATAATATTCATGAAGAACTCTCTCTCATGCATTATTACTGTTCTAAATACTGTAGATTTAATAAGCTCTTTGTAAGGTCCTGTAAAACTCACTGTAACCAAAATAATACAAGTTTTAAGTAAGGATGAATCTAGCAGATATGACCTATCACATTTCAATAAAACATGTACACTACATCAAATGAAGTCTACAAATATGCATTAAGCCAAACCCTGGACCAGTTTGCGTCGAATTTAAACCAGAACAAAACAAGTTGCACCTCTTTAAATTAAATCTGGTTTAGGGAGCATCTGGCCAAAGCAGATGTGTTTTTATTATGTCTGGAAGGACGCAGGGCTGCAGCATGCCATCTCCCATAAACCGGGTCAGACGGCTTCTTCTCACACAAAGGGAAAAGAGGATCCTCTGCCAGGGGTCATAAATGGCACGCTGCAGACAACCGCAAAGTGAGGTACATGCCCAGAGCTGGCACAGAACATGCACACACACACGGACATGCACTTATACACACTCAGATCCCTGCCCTCATACACATATACACATGAACATGCATACACACACACACACGCACAAACCTGCGATTACCAGCTCTAAGTAGCAGCACTACAGCTACGCAGCATTTTGAACATCTTGCTCCTCTGCATGACTTCTATCAACACATGTAACTTTTTGCAGACTCTCATCTAGAACTGGCCACGAGAAGCAACATTTTGACAGCATACACAATGTTTTCCTTAATGGGGTACATTTTTCACTTTTCTTTTATATTTTCAACACATTGCTGGGTTTTCTCTCTGGATCAGATGTTCTGCACTGCACACAAACTGACATGCTATCATTTCTTTGCTCATAACAGACAGAAAAAAACAAAAAAAAAAAAACCAAAACAAGGCCACCGGCAACTTCTAACTTTTCCTCATCGCGCACTGGATTTGATCTCATTTGATTTGGGCCTTTAGATATTTCTCCCAGTGTCTGCACACTGCCAGAGCACATTTTCCTGATGTGAAAATGAGCAAAACAAACAAATCAATAAGAGATGGTGGTATTCCGTCAATGTCTCTCGCAGCCTGGCTCAGCTGACCTTTCAAACCAAAGATTTGCCTTCACTTTGTTCATATTCCTAAGACAAATGTCAAAGTTGGCATAAACTTCACAGATTCAACTTTTGGAGAAGTCAACTCAACCTTGCTGCTGAATGATACGCTTCATGTTTGTGTGTCTCAAAATCAGTTCTTTGGGTCTCTCTCGTCCTCTCCACACTGAAGCAGGTCTCAGTGTTGTCAGTGTATCAATCTGCAGGACAGCTCAGGCCCTAAACAGAGCTGGATCAGATCACCTGTGACACTCCATTTGACATTTCAATACGACTGTTCTCTGACCTTTTTTACAAATCAAACAACAGTTCCATGGAAGGTAGGAGAGATGTTAAAAAAGTTGTAACCAATTTTGACAGTAGATGGGATGAACCAGAGGCAAGACTTGTGTTTACATGGATACTGGAGTTCTTTGGGAAAGAATGACACAATATGATAGTCAATAATTAACAAACACCTTATTGTGTCTCCAGTACGAACTAACTGATTGTTGACATTTAAGATGCATTAAAAAAAAGCTTCACAATATAATATGTACAGGAAGAAATCTATTTATAAGTCAGAGACGTCATTTATAGCTCACTTATTTTCAAACATAAATATTTGACATCATTTGTGTAGCAGCCTGCAGAATCCGCACATAAGAGGAATTATTCTGAATTCTGAATTCATGTTCTACAATAAGAGGAAATCCCTCAAACCTTTTTAAAACATCTTACTCAGAAATCAAGGTATGACATTTTTAAATCTGCTGCTGAGGCGGGGCAGAATCTGCCCTGAAGGTTATACAACCCCCATCTCTCTCTCCTGCGTCGACCTTCAAGGGAGGTTCAATTCTTTGCCTGGACGATGACAAAGAAACTCACCTGTGGGCCTTAGCAAAAGTTTAGCTTAAATGTCTGATCAATGTCCCAACAACTCATCAACCCAGTCAAGCTTGCAACAGGTATTTCCACAGCCTTTATGAAACTGAAGTCCTTCATTTGAGACTACAGAAAACTTCATCCCTGGACTTTGGCAGAGCAGACGAATCACCAGTAGCAACTTTGTGAGGAGGACGGACTGAACTAGATATTTGCAAATATATCTAATCATGGTAAGTTAAACATCTGGGAATAGCATAATACAGCTTAACTTCAGAACACAAGTACTATAAAAGTTAAAGTTTGTAAATGTGTTAAAGTTTGTTTTTAAACAGAATCTACACTCAAATGTACGTGTGCACTGAGAGATCACCTTTGCATACAATCTTGTTTACTAACATCATGGAAATATTTCAGCACTCCGGATGATTTCAAATTTCATATTTATAAAGCTTTTCTCTCTCGTTCACAGGGACATACACATGCGTGCAAGCATGCACAGTACATGCTCAGTCGCTCACTCAATCACTCTTTTGCTCAAACTGTAACTGTACATATACTGTTATGTAATGCTCTGATCTGGTGCTTTATTGGTGTTTTAGAAAAGAGTGTCTTAATGAATGTTTCATTTATTTCACCAAGTTATCTTTATTTTATTCTAACATCAGTTGACACCAAAATCTATATAAAAAGAATTCACATTTCTTCAAAAAAAAAAACTTCAGAACTCAAATCATCAGTAGTTAGAAATGAAATCGTCTTTGGTTAGAAATGAAAAATTGCGATATCTATGATTTTATTATACTAATGAGACTGATATATTAATGAGAATGATTTATTTAATTAATGAGAGCAGACCCCAAATAACGGTGGCAGAATACACACATACCAGCCACTCTTCCTCACACACAAGATATTTATTCTTCTTTTTTGGTGGAAGTGTAAGAAGAAAAAAACTTAATGCGGATAATGGGGATGGTAACAGGTGAGCCTTGCCTAAGTTTTAAAAATGTTTTTAAAATCTCAACTTAACAAGGGATTCTATTTCAGAAACTGCAGAAAAACACAATAAAAATTGTGGTAAAACTGAATTTGTGACAAAATGTTTTTCAATGTACTGTTTTCCACAAAATAGAGGCGTATCTGACGGGCTTCTGCAGGCCACCACACATTCAGCAGACTTCCAGGTTTCCTTACATTCACAGCTGGATCTAATGATAGGAGGTTAACCCGAGGGCTATTATTAGTACAGTAGTGTGCATGAGAGCATGCTGAAAAGTCGCTTGTGGTTTTTAAGTTCTCTTTTCTTAATATTTAATTATTATTGAACAATTTTTCTCATGTGATAATATGTCAGGTTCGGTGAGGCTGGTATCTCATTGGTACAGTAGAGGTGCTTCTGCCAGGAAGGGAAATTGAACCTCAGTTTCCAATTTGTGGGAAGGTGCTCTTATCTTCTATGCCCCATTTGTGGGAGTTGAAATAATGCTGAGCTAAATGTAAATGCTCAGAACTAAAAACAGGGCACTACATTATCGGTTGTGATTCTCAGTATCGCTCTGCAATTCCAGTATCAGATCAATAATAACGCCATTCTCACATTTTTCTGTAAATAATACATCAGCTGCTGATACACCATGCACTCCGTACCTAGGAAAGACACGCAGACTTTGCAGAAGGTGTTAAACTGGAACTTGTTGGCAGCCTCCAGCAGAGTTTTGGCGTTGGCCGAGTCAATGACCAGCGAGCCGGTGTAGACGAACTCCAGAAGCATGTCCAGCACATCAGCGCTGATGTTGGTCATCTTCAGCTCCAGCTTCTCTCCACTGCCTGTCTCCCCGAGTGACCTGAAGGCATTGGGATGGCGGTTAGAAAGCCTCACATGCATATTCTCAATATATATTCATTATACATAAATAAATTCAAATACACACTCACACGCCTGGGTCATGAACAAAGAGAAATAAGACAATATGTAAACATATACTCCAAAAAAAGAAGAAATCAAATTAAAACAGAGAAGGAGTGCATAATATAATTTCCCACAGGTCTCAAGAAAGTCAATTTTCCCCCTTATTTTTAAAATTTCTTTTGCAATCAATTTCACAATACATTTAGCCTGCAACTGAAATAAAATGTAATCTATGGCAAACATTGAAAGACAAGTTATTGCTATAGTCCACTAAATATGCCACACGTATGCACAGGGAGGCATGGAAAGACACAGAAAACATACAAGCAGGTGAGAGAAATGGGACAAAGGCAACACTGCAGCATAAATGACACCTCCTTATGAGAAAAGGCTGTATAGAGCGTCCATTACATTAATAAGATCTAAGCTAAGGCTCATTCAAATGCCACACCGAGTTTACAGTGTGACTTATATCCCCTGCTGTCTGCCTGATGTCATTCGGATCAAATTGCACTGATCAGTTTAAATGTAATAAGCCCCCTGAGTGGATGTTGGGGGTGGGGATCTGTGAATAATGGTCAGCATCAGGGGTTTTATGCCCTGTGTGAAAGAATAATCCACTCAAGGTCAAGGCTAAGAGGAGTGAAATTAATGGCCACACAGCAGTTGATTCTGTTTCAGTATCAGGGTGCACGGATACTGAACGACAGCAAATGTGTCTTGTCACAGAAATATTCAAAGAGGAAAGACAACTTCGTATTCACACTGATTAATAAGTATTCTTAAAAATATAGAAAGAGGGCAAAATATAGCATTAAGAATAGTTCTTTAAAGCATTCCATCATTATCATATTTATTTAAAGCAAAAAGTCTATCTGTGAAAGCATTTAACAGGTTTGTGAAATTCATTCATTATTTCTTCTCCACATATAATTCTAATTTGATGATTCTGGATGACATGTACAGGCCTATGCAAATGATTTGACCCTGGTCAAACGAAGCTCTGTGTGAAAATAAATACACATCCGCTACAGAGAATACTGTTGTGTTCACCTGTGCTTTTGTGCAAGTCAAAATAACAGAACTCTAATCAAATAGCCATTATATTGCTATGAATTTTAATATATTTGAATATTTATTATATACATTTTCATATCGTTAAATTCGTTTGGTTAATGCGTAGAATCTCTATATTATACCGTTATGTGCAAAGGTTTAAATTAGTATAGGCTTTATCGATTTTCCAAGTGAAAATAAGTGTACTCCCTCTACCAGGAACAAACTTAAATATGACATTTTATACTTGTAGTGCAATTTCTATTTAGCAGTAGAGCTGAACATACTGCAACAAGTAAAACTGTTTTATTTTTTCATCCAACATAAACAGCAAATGTACATTAAAACATGCAGCAGTAAATGTCATATTGAAGTTAGGCTCCTTGTAGAGGGAGTGTACTTCTTTTCAAGTGGAAAGTTAACAAAACATACTATTTGATCAGGGGTGTTTAAATTTTGCATATAATACTGTATAATACTGAAATTATACAAAACTGAATTCAGTGATAGCAATAGTTTTTGGATTTGTTTCAAACACATTGAAGTTCAGAGCAGTATTTTGGCTATATATGAGAAGAGTTTTGACTTGAACAAAAGTACGGGTGAGTATAATTAATATGTCCCCGTTTGAAAGCAAGGGAAATTCTCCACTTCAAAAAAAATGAACATGCATAGATCACCAGGCAGGAAAAAAAAACAGAATGACTGGTGTGATGGAGGATGAGTACGGTGGAGAGAGGGAGAAGGAGAAAGGGAAGGGCAGGTTAGTTTTGTCACAGGGAGCCAGCAGCCATTCTTCTGGGGGTGGGGCGTGTTCCATGACTGGGCCTGGATCTTTTAAAATAAGAGACCCACCCCAATGTCGCCCATTCCTCCCGCCCCACAAAAAAAAACAACCCTAATCAACATCCTGGCCGCCTCTTTCACCATGTCCCCTGTGCATGAACATGTGAGTTTGTAGGACATTATTAGTCTTCATACAGAGCGGACTTGAGGGGGTAAAAGGGCGACTCGAGAGAAACAACGTGCAATTATGCCTCTGGAGCTACGGCTGAAAAGACTGAGAGTGTTACTCCCTCCTGAAAGGCAAAGAAACGTCAGAGTTTGTTATTTCCGTCCTCCCTAATTGCCATGGTGATGGTTTTTTTTAAGATAATAGAAGGGGGTGTAATCCTGGGTTAAGTTATGGAAGTGGTGGAGAAGAGAAAGAGAGGGAGAGAATAGGTGGGGGAAGAAAAAATAACAACAACAAAAAAATAAAAAGAGAAATAAAACAAGCGCATGGTCATCAACCTGGTCAATTAGTGCAATCTGAATCAGCTTGGATAGCAATTTGCTTTGTCTGGGCACTTTTGTTATGGAAATAGCTTTCTAGCTTTGGAGAGAGGTGCATATTTATGTGGCTTCTGATTGTAGGCTTGTTTGTGAGCATGTGAGACAGAGCAAGAGAAGAAAGAGGAAAAGAGAGTAAGGGAGCATATGTGCATATGCTGAGAATAAGAGCGGGAAGAATGAGAGGGCGAGAGAGAGGGAGAGAGAGAAAGAGAGGGAGAGAGAGAGAGCACAAAAGAGCAAAAAATAAATTTGTTTACCAAAATGAACATCTATTTCTTTCACAGAAACATCTCTTTTTTTAGCCTTTGCTGCCACTATGACGCTGAGGGGGAGGAGGGGAGATGCATGCTATTCCTTGATGAGTCTAAATAATAGTTTTATTGTAATAGTGCTCTGTATGAGGATGCAGACTATAATTTAGCCGTGGATGCTCTGGCTACTGTTGACTCAGAGCCTTATCCAAAACACACATATGGTGCAAATGAGGTTAAAAAAAACACACACACACGCACACAAAAGGAACACATTAATTCTGTCTTTCAGTGGCAAAAGATGATTAAACATGAGAATGGAAATAGCAGACAGTGATGGACTGTAATTATGGGATATTGTCTGGCTTTGGCAGTTTGATAGCAACAAACTGAGCTAGAACCTGGCGTCCAGGACTGGAAATATTCAACACTTATGAGCTACTAATCTAGAGAAAATTTGTCTTCCTTTTTTGTCCAAACAGGGTGAAAATAACTGCTCTGTATGGGGGAACTTCAGGATGTGCTCAAATAATAAACAACAAAGTGAGACGCAGATCGTCCTTCATTAACAACAGCATCAGGTTTTAGCTTTGGCCAGTTCAACCTGATGGAACATATAGAATCAGATGCGCCATAGAATCTGATAATGTCCCAGACAACATGGTTCAATATGATTCAACATGGCAGCAGTCTGGTCAAAAGCAAATTTGGCAGTCATTTGCACCTACTTGAAAAATAGCTAAGGCTGTGAAAATCAAGGTTTGTTACTACAAATACTTTGGAGTGTATTCCATAAAATACCCCCAAAAGAGGATGCTGAGCCTCAGTTTCAATGTCATCAAAGTATTAATGGTAACACTCCACTACTGAAATCTCACTCAAGCAAGACCTCATTTTTTCCCAAGAGATGCCACAGCTACTGTAAAGTTAAGACGCTGCTTTTATATAAATAAATAATAGCAGGGGTGTCAGAGCAGCTCACAGCCGAGTTTCGCATTACACACTGATGGCTAGGCACTGAGGCACTGCCCATAAATTAAAGTGGCACCAAACACACTTATTGAAAATCCAGAGGGGAAAATGGAATTACTGAGGGCAATCTGTCTCTGTGCTCCGTGCAACAGATGCTAAAGGGGAGAGTATTAGCTTTTTTTTCTTTTTCCAGCCGACAGGAGCATGCATGCATGTTTGGGAGCTGCACTATATCCTTCAGGTATCATGTGTTACTCTAACTTAGTGCAAGAGCGAATACTGTAAAAATTGCACAGTGCTCCCAGCTTAGGGCTTAAGCAGGGGGGAATGAAGGACAGTGACCCTTCAGGCTGTCTGATTCAAATGACAAAAATTGTCATGCAAAGAACCAATTACGAATTCATATTATGCATGACATTGTGTAGGACAAATGTATTCGAGTTAGCAGTGCACAACTTAAGGTTACATTACACATACATTTATACTGAATTACATTAAATTACATACATTTTGTGTTGAACATGCATACATGTACTGTATTTGTGTATAGTGTCATATAACTGTATATGTAGTTCTGGACGA
>JBBIGA010000153.1:7620638-7632436 GCA_037576975.1 Alestes dentex | reverse complement strand
TATACACACATACATACATACATTTATATGCATATATATTACCATTTAGCTATTGCCTTTGTTAGTTTGCTGCTTGTTGATTTATCCATAGGCGTAATTTTCTAAAAGTTTCATTTTAAAAGCAATTTAATAGCTTTATTGGAGTGAGGGGCCTACACTCATAACAAAGAGAGAGAGAGAGAGTGACTGTCTGAACAAAACTTAACCCATTTCACTGTGTCAAAATTTCATGATGAATGGAACAATCAGTGTTTCAAAATGACCTAAAATAAAACCTTGTTACATTTACTTGAAAGTTAAGAAAGGTATGTTTTATTAATACAAGGTTTTGTTTATATCAATGACAGCATTGATATAGTGTTGTATATGAACTATAGTGTCACAGAACTCTCCATAAACAAAGATGTGCCGTGGGTCAGGTGGGTTGGGTAAAAGAATAATAAGAATCATCCATGACACACAAAGAACAAAATTAGATCTGTTGACCAAAGATGGTATCATAGTCACAGATTACAGACAAACGATAGACTGAGCCGGAGTTCATGGAGGGTGATGGTTCATGGATAACATGCAGAACATGGCAACAGAAGTGCTATCAGGACTCGATTATCTAAAGTGCAGTCTCAGGCAAAGTGCTATCATTCTCTCTCTCTCTCTCTCTCTCTCTCTCTCTCTCTCTCTCTCTCTGTCTCAGGACAATAGTTATGGCTCTGTAAATTTGTTACTGCAAACACTTTAACAGATACACCTTGACACTCTGTGAAAAAACACTACAAAAATCTGACCACTTATACTTTACAGTGGAGAGAATTTTTTTTTTGACTGGAACATAGCCAAGGTCCACTAAGTATGTGGTGTAAGAGTAACTCAAGCAGACCTGTGGCTGTCTTAGAACTGACCAATTGCTCTGAAATCTACTGACATGGTAACATGTCCAGCCACTGGCCCCTTTGACACATAAGATAAAGGTCATCTTAACAGCGCGCTGTTCTCTCATTAAACTCAACTGAAGCTATAGGAAACACGCTAGCCAATTAAAATGGATGAAACAACTGTCCTGAATCTCTACAGAAGTATTACAAAGCAGATATTTATACTGCAGAAAGCTAACAACAGAACTACAGCTTCAGGAACAAAGATGCTAATTAAGTTTTAATGTCAGGAGTGAAGGCCAGAGATTCAATACAGTGTCTTTCAAGAATGTCGCTCTATATACAGATGTCCAGTGCATGATTTAATAAGGCCATTATGCCTCCGACGACCATGCCTTCCCAGAATTCTAAAGCATAATCCACTCCATTCAGATTTGGAGAAATGGTGAGGAAGTGGATTACAGTAAAAGGCTGTCTGGACCAAACCATCTTCTAACAATCACGCAAGGACCTCCGTCAAAGCACCAAGGTCACTGCCATAAAGCATTAAGCAACGGGACAAAGGCCTGGACCGCCTGGTTTAAGATCGCACCCTGCTCACTGAAACGAATATATTTGTGCCCGAGCAGGCAGGGGGCTAGGCTTTGTCTGATAAAGCTTTATTTTGCTGAGTTCCCTGTTTTGCCTGTTCTCTGGGGCAATGAGCTTCTAACCACAAATTCCTTTGCTGAACAGTAGAACGTTTCAGTGGGGAGGAAGGACTAAAGCTAATACACCCTTTACACACAGAAGAATGGATTTATCCTTAGGGAAGCTGTCTTTAAGTCCAGGTGAATGTATATACTGTAAAATGAAAAAAAAAAATCATCTGCTTCAAGGATTTCAAGCAGTGACAAACATGCTGAATAAAAGCAAGAGGTAAAGGTACATGAACATACGAGTGGGAAAAAAAACATACTGCAAATGAATGAATGAATGAATGAATGAATGAATGAATGAATACTTGCAGACAGGCAGCGATACTGGGATTCAAACCCATCCAAACACACCTCCCCCCCAACACAAAAGAGAAATCCTCATTAGCCTGTCATCCTCCTCAGTGTTAGCAAAAACATTAGCCTATAAAATGACTGCACAGTTATAAAAACAGAGCGAGTTGGCAATGGGAGTAGAAGAGTGCAATATGAAAGAAGTAATAAATAAAATTCGGCTCTTCAACAGTAAATACAGTAGATGGCTTTGACCTGTGAAGGTAATGATTCAGAAAAGCACAGGAAAGGGGCTCCATTCTCTCCTTTGTTTGTGTTCTCTCTACTAGTCCGTGCACCCATCCTGAATGTTTATCATATGAATGGAATGCTGTTTCAGTCCCTATATGCAGGATACACTTACAGATAGAACGGCTGACAAAAAGCTCGTCCGTAGCCACATGACAGATGCCACACTGCTTTCGGAGGACGCTATCCAAAATGCAAAATGTGGTATTCTTTTGTTAAGTCCCTATTGTGAGTTCAGTGTCTTTTTTTTTTTTTTGGAGGTCCCTCAGTCATGGAACACTTTCTGCTCGTTAAAAGCTCACTTACATTAAGGTACTCTAAAATGAGGAAAAAGAAGGTAAAAGACGAGGGTCGACCTCGTTACTTTGGGCTTTTTTCCCCATTTCGAAATACATTCATTTGAACGGGAAAAGGAATGGCTGCTGGCCCTGCGTTAGGAACCAAAAAGTCTTCACCCAACCTGCAAGAGAGAGAGGGGGAGGGAAAAAAAAGCGACACAAATGCGACCTATGAAAAGAACGGTTCGGATCAACGGCTGGTGGGAAGGGAAGGAAGGCAAACCTTTTCACCAGGTCCTTGAAATACAAGCTGCAGGAAGCTAGAACATTTTGGTGGACTTCAAACTCTTTGCCTTCAACTATAATTTTCAGGTCTGTAAATTCTTTCTCCCTGCGCTGCTGGTTCAGCTCCTTCAACATCTCTGTAGAACAAAGAAAAAAAAACAGACAACGGCAAGAATTGTTTTAGAACACAGTTCGGTTTTGAAATTGAAGAAATGTAACATCAAATACAGTTAAGACGAAAGAAACAAAGATGTTAACATACATAAAACAAACCTACGTCACGGGAAAATATCAAAAAGGAGGGCAAAATCTCTACAAGAGAAAGGGGGTGGACGGTATACACATTAGACAATAGACAGAACACGTCAGAAATCATGCAACAACACTGTGAGTACGAACAAACAACAAGGAAACACACTGTGCGAAAGAGCAGGGAGGTTAGGAATACCCTTGATTGTTCACAGTGCATACTGTTGACATTCAGGCTTGGCAGGAGACCCACAACTGGTTGACCTACATAGGCCAAGGACTGAACATTTGGAGCTCCAAGCAAACATCGAAATTGCACATCAAACGGAAACTAGGTGCAGAACATGTATCAATCAAGCACTAAAAGATGACATTTCAAAAAAATTATTTATTCTGTAGATGATGAACACCAATCACTCAAATGTACAAAGATGTGCCCTTACCTAACATCTTACATTCTCCAGTTTATGACAGAACACATATATAATGCATATATGTTCCGTATAAAATATTATATCATACAATTATATATTATTATGCAATATATATTTACATATTCATAATTTTTAAGGCCGAAATTTTTTACCTATTTTTACTCGCCTTTGCTCCTTTTGTAGCCTGAGAGAGCAAAATGAACGCATGAAGCATAGTAGCACTTTTTCAGGACTTCCTATTAGCTAAAGCTGCAATACAAATAAATACAAACACTGTTTGCTTGTTAATGAGCCATTTTAAATTCTTCCCTGAAAAATCGGCTGCGTTTTTAAATACTATTAATCAAATCAGGTGCCCCAAATTAAGAGCTAACTGGACATTTAGCACAACGAGTCATGCATAATTTTATGATGGCATATTGATATAGGTGTAGCAGCAGCATTCGAATACAGTGTGAGTGCACTTACCTGGATCACATTATTTACATCATAAAATTGCAACACAGATCGCCAAAAACAAATATGTGCTGGCTGATTGCCGCGTTTGGAAAAAAAGAGCCAATCCTGATCCAATTCCAATTGTAAGTTCCTAGTATAAAGATGATCAGATTGCTAGCAAATGTGAAAATCATATGTGAAATTATATTCACTCTGACTTTATATGCATGCTATAAGAATAAAGTGAAAGCGGTGTATACATTTAATGCCAGGCTGCATCTAAAATAAATGGAAATCACAGTCTCAAAATGGAACAGGTTTCTTAGTTAAAATATAGTGATTGCTTCATTCCTACTGAACTCTACTCTGGCAGTAGGTCTGGGGAACTTGAATAACTTGTAAATATAAAAAACAGACTGAAGAAAAAATTCTGAAGAATAAAAACCACAACTCTGTTGCTAAAATGCCCTCGCATATAATACTTTGTGTAACACTTTCAAAGCATTCCAGTAATAATTTGATGTGCCTTTGCCAGCCATTCATGTAAGAAAATCTATCAAATATGAGTGCAAATTAATATTTCCACAGAAAATATGAGAGCAGATATGCAAATAACAAAAATGGATAAAAGAATAACTAAAGTGAGCTCCAGTGATGAGCCGGAGAGGACGTGGCCTGGGCATTTAATGAGGCTCTACAAAGTGAGCCACAGCATCTAAGTTTAATAAGGAGATGATCCAAGGTCAATTGTCTCGGACAGACGGCCTCACTCGCCGTATGACAGGCGCCATCTTGGATATCTTTTTCCCCTCCTCACCACTTCTGGGCATATTGCCTTCAGGTATCATCTTTACTGAGGCCACGCTGCTTCATCACAAAATTAGCACAGCCAGCATAAACTATGCTGAAATAAAGATGAACAAGATTATTGCGTGTGTCTCTATTGTTTACACACAATCAACAGAGGGAAACCATGTATTTTTTTGCCCACTGCTTTCTTCCTGCCCTAGTTCTGTCTGTGAATCTGAGGTAGACAAGTTTATTCTGCTGGGATGTTTTCCAACATTCATATTAATACTTAGATAAGAAATTTCTTGAGATTTACAAAACCCTGCAGCTGAGATGTATTTTCCATCAGTAAGGATTTTAAATAGAGCATATATTTTGCGCAGATTATTATGACAGTTTTATTATAATATTAAAACTAGGGCTGGGCACGTTAATGCGTTATTTACTTAATGCCGACAATTATTTTATCGTGCGTTAATGCAGGTTTTTTTTTATTCTTTTATTTTGAAAGTTCGTGTGCTCAGGGTGTGAGCAGCACTCAGCGCTTTAGGTCTCAGCTGGTTTTCGCAGGGGTCAGGCGTCCAATTATATTTGTCTATATAATATGTCATCATTACTTTTGTCCAAATAATATGGACAACAGTAGTGGCACATCTGACCCCCGCGAAAACCAGGCGAGACCAAAAGTGCTGTGTGGACAAAAGTAATGAGACGCCTGACCATTACACCAAAAGGGACTGTAATGACACTGACTTCCATAGACTCATATGGAGTTGGTCCCTCTTTGCAGCTGCTATAGGGTTCCACCCCACATGCTCTGAGGGAAACTTGTTATTCTATAACAAACTACATAAAACTTTGAACGCGCTGTAGTGGCAAATGGCTTTGGTTTTATATTTGATTTGATTACATTCATGTTTAAGTTGAGATTTTGAAATATTTGAACTGCAGCTGTGTCACTGTGTTAAAGGGAAGACTGCTGTTAAAAAGCCCCTTATTTGTTGAAAGTGTTATTGCACTTTTGTTAATATAGCAGCACTTTAAAAATAAGTGAGCAATATACTACTTTTGAATTAATTATTTAATTTTGCATATAACAGTGTAATTAACCATGATTAATTGCAGAAAACCATGCGATTAATCGCAATTTAAGAATTTAATCATTGCCCAGCATTAATGAAAACATTTTAAAAGCATAATTTCATCAGAGTACAGGATGAGCCTCTATCTTCCATTTGGGCACATTAGATAGGGAGAACAATGAATAGATATTCTAATAATTATCTTAATAATACATTACATTGAATAACTGATGATTTAATGTACCTATGTCTATATGGCACTGTTGCACGACTGCTGCTCGCAAAGAGCATTCTTTTTGGAATAGATTCCCCAAATGCCGCACATACTGTAAATCTGCTATTCTTTTTAATGGAACAAAGCCACACTGTTAAGAACAGGGGCGTCCAATTCCGGTCCTGGAGGGCCGGTGTTCAGCACTGTTTTGTCGGATCCCTCCTCAAACACACACTAAAGCTGGCAATTAACAGGTGAGTTTAACAGGAAATTCTCCAATTAACAGGAAATTCTCCAAGCTGTGCTGGAAATATATTAAATTAACGGAATCTGCTGTTTACTCATTTCTGGCAACGCTGGTCAAATTACATTTTTTTATTTTTACGGTGAAAGTATCCCCTACAGAAAACACTTCTGCATATTTTAATGCACAATCAATATTTCTTTGCTAAAATTAATATAATACGTTATATGTAATATAATACAAATGTTTGTCTTTTAGACTTATGTAATATTTTTATTCTTATGTACTATTCAGATAGCAACAAACAAAAATAAACAGATACACAAACAAATTCTGCAGTGAAAAAAAAGCCATATTGTTGTTGTTGAGGATGTGTGCTTATTTTCACTTAGAAAAACAACAAAACCGAATCATTTGGCTTTTGCATAAGACTACAATTGTCCTGATTTAATTAATTTTATTCTTGTGAAAATGTTACAGGCAAACTCAACCCATTACTCTTTTCACTGATGGTGCAGAAAAAGAAATGGTTTCAGGCGCAACTGAAGAAACTGAATGTAATCAAAAGAGCAATGAAGGACAAACAAAAATGAAGACCAATCAACTAATTTTGCCGAATTAAATCTGAATGCTGTCTAAATTCGGGACATACGTTTTAAGGAACATTTTAAGATGATGAATTACTGCATGACCCATGAGCAAATCAAACTAGGATATGGTCATCCGCACAATTTTTTCATATCTGCCCACAGTACACTGTAAGAGCAACCTTGAAGGACCATGTTTCAGTCCTAGTGCACCTGGGAGCTAGAAATACAAACAGCATTTTGAAGTTGAATTTGACCTGCAATGCCAGTATAATGAGACTGTGCAGTGAACATTGTGAAATAACTACTTTAGCTTAGATTTGCAGACAATAGCGAATGATAATGACAGTCTAAGTCAAAGAAGACTTTTCTGTAACAGAGAAAAATAAATAACAGTGTACTGAAGGCCACTGATGTATGCAACCATAAACTAACATGTCTGGCACAGCTTCAGTCTCTATATATATATATATATATATATATATAGCTTGCCAACAGTGAACCAGCTCTGTCCTCTGGCACCTTGACATCTTAAACTTGATGAAAACAGTCTTCCATTCAAATTCGCCCAACCACTTATTATCAGATTGCGCTGGTTTGTGTGTTTGACTGCCAGCCGTTGTAATTGGAGCAGGCATTGTGGGTCTGTGACCGACATGGCTTTCACCTCCAATCTCACGTTGCGCAAGATGCCCAATTCACCAGCAGCCTGAATAAGAGAGACACAGCTAGAGACAAATGAGCAACTGCAGTGGGCCAACAATACTTCTCCCACCAAGTTGCCGTATGCAACAGAAAGGCTGTTAGAAAAGAAAATTATGCTGTATGAGTGTGTATGAGTGGTGGGTCAAGGCCCAGTGAGGAACAGGCCATCATTAGCACAGTGCATGAAACAGCCTGTGGCATGTGCAATTTCCCTCACACAAACACATACACATACACACACAAACACACACACACACACACACGCACAAATGGAATAGGTAGGAGGATATGCATGAAGTGCTTCTGGCGCACCACCTCCTCCTCTGCCTAAATTAAGGCTTACAGGAGAAAGCGACAGGCAAGATAGAAAGAACTGAACGGACAATAACGTTCATGGCCACATGATTTAAAAAATGCACCTACAGTTTTAGCTCTGATATAAATCGTTAATTGAATCAAGCACAACTTCTATCCTGCTTTCAGTCATGTTTTATGCATTTTCTGTACATTAAATATATGAAATATTCAACTACTATATTAATAACCAGCATTAGTACTGATATTAGGTGAATGTTATTACTGACAGTTAAGGTTTTACAGTCCAGTCATTGGTCCCATGGCACTAATTTACAGACACAATTTCTGCACTTTTACAAATCTGAGGAGCCGAGCTACACATGTGGAAAAGGAGCAGGCTGACATGAACTTTCAGAACTTAACTCGTAATCTTTCATAACGTAACTTACATTGTTTACTGAAGATCCTGTGAAATTAGTGGACTACAATGGGTTAATAATCAGTATTGTGCCATAATTAATTCCAAATAATTGTTGAGAATAAAATAACTCAAACCACATTTTAAAGGCAATAATAATAATCATCATCATAATCATTATTTTTTAATCATTATTACAACCTACATTACTGATGCTTTAAAAGTTAAAAATAAATAAAATTACTAATAATAATATCAGAATATTTGTGAAAAACATTTAATAACACATGAAATAAATCGAAATAATTAAAACACACCTTGATAATAATTTCTTCTTCAATATGAGTGATACCACAAAATGTGTCTAAAATATTAACAGACACGGCTACACAAATGGTCCAATTTTTTGTGTAGATCTTTTTTATGCCGTCTTTTGGCATTTCAGCTTTTTATGATTTGAGTTTTTATAAATATTACTTAAAAGTAAAATGTACTTCTCTTTCTCAGGGTACTCTATTTTTCTCAAAATACAACCAAAACAACATTTAAAAAAAAAAAATCCTGAAATATGTAAAAGTTAATCAAAATTAGTTTGGGAGAATTTCTAAAGAAATTAAGTAGAATTATTATATTAAAAGTCATTATGTGGAAAGTAATTAAACATTTCTTCAGGACTTTTCTATTATATTAAACTGTACTCTGCTTGGTTGTACTAATAATGGAAACAAGGGCAGCAATGATTTATGATTGCCTGTGCGGCAAAATATAATATGAGCAGACTGCCAATTTTTCGGTGGAAAAAATATTTTTGAACATTATGCTTTGTATATTATGAGAACTTTACCACGAGATGTCAGAGTCAGTGAGTCATATCGATTCTTGAGGACAGCAGTAATAATCTTTCATGATAGGAGTCATCAACAAAAGTCTCTGAAATGACTCATTTTAGGTCTGAAATCCAACGCATGAAGGTGTGAAGAAGAAAAGATGCGAAATCCATACACTGATATTTGCTAACTGTAAGGCAAGTGAGCGAGAGGTTACTGTACCATTAAGACCTTTCAACCACACAAAGCTTTCTTTCTTAGACTGCCTTTCAAAGCCTTTACTCTGCATGCAGTAAATTCTGACAGGGCCCTAATTCAACTGAACTGAAAAACATCCACATGAAGGATGAGACAGATGAAAGGGGTTAAGGAATCTAGCTTAAAGTTCATCTCAAAGACAGATCCACAATAGCAGTGGAGAGAATGACTGGTTTTGAGGTTGAAACCACGTTTCTCAAAATGGCGACGGCTGAGTTTGGCTGAGCTCATTTACCAGCGTAACATAGTGGAATATTCCAGACAGGTCTGGTGGGGCTGAATCAGAAGACCTGAGGATGCTATTGGTGCTGGTTTCACTGGTGGGTGGGCATTACCATCCTGACTTACATCTGTCCCTTATGGCAAGAACACTAAGAAAACAACAAAAAAAAAATAAATACAGATCCAAGAAACCTCATTTTGGAAGATTCTATTTCCAAAGGGCAAGGCTGGGGTGGAAGATACACACAGTGAGGCTTTGCAAACACACATTCCAAATATAAAAGCCTTTAAAATGTCGAAAGAGAAGCATAGTGTAAATTATTACTTAGAGTTGTATACAACGGTGTAGGCGCCATGGCCAAATTATATGTTTTGTGGATCAAACAAATAGGGCAGCCATTACAGAGGGCACGGTACTGCACATTTTAATTTGACCAGGGGTGTGCAAACGTTTGCACATGACAGAGACCTTATATAAAAGGCCAGTATTTTTTCTAGAAAATACAGTGTCTGAATAGCAGAAAATACATAATCGACTGTTAAAGTAAGAACAGGAGCAATAAGACTTACTTTATTTCTAGTGCAATCCTCCTTTATCTGCTGTGATACTGCCTACGTTGTTCCTCAACTCTATATGCCAGTCAGTTTCTCCAGCACAGAAACACCTACACCACTGGCGCTCAAAGTATTCCATAAAGAGGCCATTCTCATCTTTAGTTTGGGAAAGGCAGTGATCTCTGCACTCATCTCTGTGGAGGGAGGCTCCACGGTGTGCATGGATTATTGGACAGATAAGCCAAGGGCCTCGCCTTGTATGAGAGAAAAATGCCTATCGGGCCCTTTGTTCCCCGCTCCAATAGAATGAGTCCAAAGCACAGCATAGCATCGCCCCACGCTGAATGCAGGGCACCGAGGGCAATGGCCCACACACACACACACACACACACACACACACACGCACACACACACACACACACACAAAACACAATTGCTACAGCCAGCAGGTACCTAGTGGCCACACAGAGCAGGAGAAATGCCAGTAGACACACGGAAGATTCGTCAGGTTACTGTGGTGGCAAGCAATCCGTCATTTTGATGTGCATGCGCCCCAATCGCCTGTGCTTCCTCCCCTATAGGTTAGTTATGCTTCACTCTAATAGCCCTAGTTATGAATGTCATTGAGAAACCATTTGAGGCATCTCAAAAGTACGTGGGCAAAACATTTTTAAACAATACAGCGATGGAACGCTCTAATAGCACATAATACAGTACATGCAGTCGCACTGCAGGCTAAACTGAAATGGATCACTTGTAGATTACAGCCCACTGGGATGAATTTGCCATTAGTCATGAAAATAATATTTTATGAAATGTGTAAGTACTTTTATTTCATTACACCAAGAGTAGTTTCATGGTTTTATGTGAGTTTTATGATGATATTAATCATTAACCATTTATTAATAATTTCTTTCGTTTTTAAGTAAAAAAGGCACCTTCACCTACATAAAAAACAAAAAGTAGGAAAACCCCCAAAGGTAATAGAGGTAGTGGGAAGGGGGGTAGTGGTAAAGGAAGCAGTGGTAACAGTAGTAGTAAAGGTAGTGGTGGTGGTGGCAGTGATAATAGTAGTAGTGTTAGTGTTGATAGTGGTAATAGTAGTAGTGGTGGTGGTAGTGGTAATAGTAGCAGTAGCGGTTGTGGTGGTAGTGGTAATAGAAAAGTGGTAGTGATAATAGTAGTAGTGGTGGTAGTGGTAATAGTAGCAGTGGTGGTAGTGGTAATAGTAGTAGTAATGGTGGTGGTTGTGGTAATGGAGGTGATGGTAGTGGTAATAGTAGTTGAAGTGGTTGTGGTGGTAGTGGTGGTGGTGGTAATAGTGGTGGTGGTGGTAGTGGTAATAGTAGTGGTGGTGGTAGTGGTAATTGTAGTGGTGGTGGTGGCAATAGTAGTAGTAGTGGTGGTAGTGGTAATTGTAGTGGTGGTGGTGGTAATAGTAGTAGTAGTGGTGGTAGTGGTAATAGTAGTTGATGTGGTTGTGGTGGTAGTGGTGGTGGTGGTAGTGGTAATAGTAGTAGTAGTGGTGGTAGTGGTAATTGTAGTGGTGGTGGTGGCAATAGTAGTAGTAGTGGTGGTGGTGGTAATAGTAGTGGTGGTGGTGGCAATAGTAGTAGTGGTGGTGATGGTAATAGTAGTAGTAGTGGTGGTGGTGGTAATAGTAGTAGTAGTGGTGGTGGTGGTAATAGTAGTGGTGGTGGTGGTAATAGTAGTAGTAGTGGTGGTGGTGGTAATAGTAGTAGTAGTGGTGGTGGTGGTGGTGGTAAT
>JBBIGA010000153.1:7595070-7606526 GCA_037576975.1 Alestes dentex | reverse complement strand
CACACCAACCGTCGTCACCGCCACGCCCCCCGCCCCGCCCCCTTGTCCCGGTTTTTCTCAAATCAAATGTGGCAACCTTAGCAATGACCAGAAAAATGTCCCATCACACGCAGAATAACATGCAGACATATGGTCCTCACAAATACAAACTTACAAACAAGCACAATTCGGCACGTTCGCTCACACTTCCTTGCTCTTTCTCACTCTCACTTGTTAACGCGGGCTGATAATAAATTGCTTTCTTAAAAGCCATGGAGTGAATCAACAGTGTGTGTGTGTGTGTGTGTGTGTGTGTGTGTGAGTGTGTGTGTGTGTGTGTGTGTGAGTGAGCATTTGTCCTTTTTATTTTAAACACATTATCACTGGCAAAAGGACTGACAAATACCTCCAGCCTGTGAAGGTCAAACAAAAATGGCAAAAAAAAGAAAGGCAGCTGTAAAATGCCACCATTCCTGCTTGTAAAATTCCCAGTCAGAAAAAGGGATGCACTGATATGGAATTTCAATGTTGATAATGCTAAGTGATAATTAACACGTTGTTGTCAGTATGATAATAACCAATAATTTACATTTTTTTCTTATCTCAGGGGAAAGGGAAAATGAGTTTGGAATCAATGTTTACAATAAAATAAGTCTAAAATCATTAAATTATACTTATCTGTGCATCTTCTTAGGTCAATATAATCACAAGCAACTAGTAGGATAAAAAAAAAATAATACATAATGAGTAAATCTTAATTGTATCCAGAATAATGAGCAGAGCTGTAGATTATTCTAATAAATGAATACTTGTAATGCCTTTAAAAGTGACAATCACAGCTCAAGGCAGAAACCTTGACCAAAAAAAAAAAATCATATAAAGAGATAATTATGATTTTATCTTTGAGTTAACTTTTTGTTGTTGTAAAAAAAATGCTTGAGATATTGAATACAGAACCTAAACAACACATGAACATAACTTATTGTATATAAAACCACCTACAATGCTACTGCGGAAAAGTGGTGAAATTTTGAACAATTTTGAACAATCAGACATGATAATTACTGCAAATGCTTACAATACCCAAATCATAAGTGTTCATTAATGGTGGTCCTGACCATTAATGAATGGGGTAAAGGGGTCTGCCAAAGATGTAGAGAAAGTGACAAGTAGAGCTAATAAGACAGACAATGAGTCTAAAATAACAAAGTCAAAAAAGTTTGGTGATTTCCCTGCTCAAACACGCCTGGTTCAACTCACGATTTACCTGTCAGGTTTAGCGATTGAGGAGTGGAACTACCAAACTGTGCTGGACACTGGCCCTCCAGGACTGGAGTTGAGGATCCCTGGTGTAGATATAATGTGGGTGTACCTAATGAAGTGGATTGTCAGTGTATATCCTTGTCAAAACAGGAGCAGCCATCAGAGCTGCCCTCTTCAAAGCAAGTCAAGACGCTCTTTGCTTTCACCTGTGTCGGTTCGTGCCATCAGAGCTAACCTTTTCAGCCTGCTGCCCTTAGCCACACTGCAATCATCTTAGAAAAGAAACAGGGGCATTTCTCACGCCACTGCGGCTATGTGCTGAGCTGTGAAGCATCCAGCCCCCATCAAAAGGCTCTCTCAGCAGGGAACACAAAACCCCACGGTATCATAGACCTCTAGGTCACCTCCACTATTTAGGTGTTCAGCACACTTCTTAAGCTTTTGTTCACTGGAGTTTTCTTATTACCAAAAAGCATATATTTGTCACGGATAAAACAATGTTAAATTAGGCTCAATTATTGTTTAGAAGATGTACCTTGATTTGATGTAAGTGAGCGTGTGTAAGTTTAGCAATTCAAAGGTAACTTAGGCAACTTAAGTCCAATACATCAATGTTAACATGACGCTGCAAAGATCTGGCCTAGAGCTCAACAAAGCACAAAATCCTTTCTATTAGCCATGCATTAGCAGTCCACTTAAATTCAGAAGCTATGTTTAATGTCTGCTTCAATTGGTCCTTTTGTATCTTAAAAGACAATTGCAAGTTGCTTCAGTGTGGAAAGTAAATTGCACACGTTTTATAGATCTCATAAAAAAATCAAATGAGTTTAGAAAGCCAATCTAAACCTAGATTAAAAGCTCCATTAAATGCGAAAATTGCTCAGGGAATACTGAACATCTGTTTCTGGTCTGACAGAGCCTAGTCCAAGGTTATCTTGTGCAAACAACAATTTATTGCCATGAAACCAGTCAAGTCTTCACAGCACAAGCCTCTCAGAAGGCAGAGAAAACAGTCTCGAGAAGAGAGGCACTCTTTAAGTGACAGTTGTTACTGTTAAATATTGAAATCCACCATTTTGGAAGTGCTTTGATTCCAGAGGCCGATGTTTCCGGGGCATTATTTTAACAGCGTCCCACCAGCATGTTTTGTGGTTCTCTTTCATTGCCAGCATCAAATGCTATTCCCTGGAAAAGATATTATAGGACAACCCAGAGGCATATTCATTATTTTCCAAAGGCCAACATGATCTGTGTTCTCTCACAGCTGGATTTTCTTACCTTTAGGATGCCCAGGGTCTGTGAATTCGTACTTCCCCATCCCGACTGTGCGAAGCATCTGAAGCCCGTTTGGGTTCTCCTGATTGGCTGAGGCTGGCGGGGGCTGAGGGGTTGTCTGCCCGTTGGTGAGTGGGAGTGCAGCAGAAGGCAATGCAGGAGGCTGCAAGAGCGGGTGGGTGAGGTGCCCGTTTCCCACTACGTTCTGAGGCGTGGGGTGGGCGACCTGTCCTACAGATGTCAGCGGCGATGGGGTGATGGGCGGTTGGCTGGTGGCGTAAGGCGACTGATTCTGCAGGTTGAGCACCAGGCCACCCGGGGGTTGTGATGAGTGGGGGGGTATCTGGAAGTGAGCAGTCATGAGGGGGTGGTGAGGGGGCACTGGGGTCTGTATGGCTGGGGTCACACCTATGACAGGTGACTGGACAGAAACTCCCTGGCTGAAGGCAGGGGGCTGAGGCATCCCATAAGAGTGAGCTAACAGGCTGGGCTGACTCACTGCAACCACTGGAGGCACCCATGGAGGCCCTGAAAGGAGAATCGAAAGCATCATGCTGTCAGTAAAGGTGCCAGAAAGGGGTCGTTGGAGCAATACCACAAAAGAGCCACTTTTAGTAATCTGCAAAGCATTTTTCCAAAATCATGTTGTACTAGCCAGCAAAAGGGCTTTCTACATGCTGTTACAACAGAGTACAGCACTGATGAAGCAAAAAAAAGAACGGTTTAATGGACATTCTCTAACAGTTAGCAAATAACAAAGTTTGTGTGTGCGACTGTACATGCAGTGAAGTAGAAACTGTTGCTTGTGGATATTACTCATAGCAGCCATTTACACTTACCTTCATAATTCAAGGAAGAAATTACTTTAAAAAACAACTCATCCATCCTATTTGAACACTTACACTACTGCACTACATTTATTTCCGTAAGATTTAGAATGGTTCTACCCTTGAGGAATACATTAGCTAACGAATTCAGTGATTAATTCGGGCATGTTTGAATACCAGCACTAGGTGAGAATTTTTTTAACAAAGCACTCTCTGTCAAAAACTCTCCTCTATAACCCAAAATGTGTTCAACATTTTAGGAGCTAAGCGGAGCCACAACAGTCAATTTGTCCTGTGTGCCACAGGCCCATGGATCCGACCCAGAGAGATGGCTGGCTTGTGGGAAGGCTTACCCACGACCACAACAGGCCAGATTAATCTCATGAATATGCAGCCATGTTGGACCTGTGCCCTCCTTCCTCCGGAAGAGGAACAAAAATAGCACATAGCTCAAGAAGGTCTATGGGGTACGCTCCACCAGGCGGGAAAAAAAACGAAGATTAAAAAACATTATTCATGACATTGGCCCTCGTTGCACTGTACTGCGAATAGTAGGAAAGATGCTAGTGGGAATAGATGATCTACTCCAGCTTGCATGGGCATTTTATCTGCATTATTTAGAAGAATCTTAAGGCTAATCATAACAGAAAGCATAGAACGCCTCTTTCCCAAAAGTCTGCCAAGACCACTCGGCGGCCTCATTGATAAATAAAATAACAAGTGGCGCTGGACACAGTAATAAAAAAAAGCCAGAATATTATTGGATATCCCTGGAATATGCACATGAGATCACCCACGCGTCCAGTCTTTGTCTGGGGTATTAGAGGGTTCCTGTAGATTTCTGTAGCATAATTAAATTCAAAAGCCTGAACTCATTAGCACTGCCCAACATGCGCTCATATTTGCCGTCTTCGGCTGCAAAGCTAATGAAAGGTTTTAGAAGCAAAAAAGTAATTGCATTAACATGAAATGGATCCCAGTCTTGATTGCTCTCTTGTAGCCTATAATTAAAATGTGCAAGGATGAAATATCAGTTGTTTTGTAAGCACTCTGTCGCCCCTTTTAAGGAATTCTATTTTCGTCTTTTCAAATTTCTCAATCTATGTCTAATTTAATTCCAAATAGTGTAACTGTATTGTGACAGGGAAAAAAGAAGAAAAATGTGCAAACTCTTTGCAACATGGAGGGAAAAGTACTTGTGCAGCTCTTTGCAGTTGTCTCTAATTAGTTCCAACAGAACTGTTAGCAGTATCCTTGTGTTTCTGTTCAATTAAGTGAAGCTAGTTTCGGAGGTAATGGTGCCTGTGTCTCCAAGCCTTGTTGGTGCCAGTGTGGCACACGATGTAGCTCCCATGCCACTTGTGTCTCAGCAACAGAGCTGGAAGTGATGTGCTGTAGCGTGTAGCACAATGCTAGCAAAGATTCCATCAGTGAGCCACTCAATCCACAATCACACCGCTTAGCGGGGGGCCATGGACAGCCCCAGGGGGCACTGTATGGATCACTGACCAGCCCCAAATACGTAGCTGCCACACCAAAGACACAATTCCCCGAACGTCCAGTCTTCAAAGATCAAAAATACTACAGAAGGCCTATCTTTACAAACTCTCACTCCCCTGATTTAAATTGATTTACTCATTCATGTGGGCTGCATTTAACGGTTGTAATAAATGAAACTGTACTAGTGTACTATTCAGTGTACTGTTTTGTACTGTTTTAGGGTGAGTAAAATTTGCCACCAGCTGTGCTCACATCCATTTGAAATGCATCCAGTTTACATGCCTTATACAATGGTTTCACTTATTTTTGAATAATTAAGCATTCTAATAATGGGAGAAAACTGACAGCTCAAGGGTAATGAGTGCGAGTTCCTTTCTGCAGGAGGATGTCTGAAGACTTCAGTGTTTGCACCCTTAATTTCTGTGACATATTTAAACTGTACAATGACAACTGCTTTTGTCAGCTTGCTCTTTTGCTCAGTAGCAAAGTGAGGTTGTTATTTTTGCACAAGATAATGCTGCCTGACAATAATATCTTGTAGAGTCCTAGACTGGTGCAGAGAAAGGTGGAACAAATGAGGTGAGGCTAGCATACCCGTGGTGTCGCTCTCTCTGTGTTGTTTGGCTGGAGGCTCGTCCGTGTCCCATGGCGTGGACTGGTTGATGGGCGTCTGGCCCCATCTCACCCCAGGAGCCAGGAGGAGGCCAGGTGTCTGATTCTCCCCAGGAGAAAGCCCTGCAGCCTGGAAGAAGAAGAAAAGAGAGATAGGTGTCAGCCAGTCAAATAATACCCAGCAGCAGCAAGCGCCACATGTAGTCCACAACACTTTTGAATTCAAAACCTACCATACTAAAATAGGGCATGCCAAGTGTTCTCAGGTTAAGGGGGCTGTCAGCTTTATTTAACTGTCAAATAATACAATGTTATTCATTTAGACTCAGAGATTCCTGCCCTGTTTCCCTGCTGGGCAGGACTATGTTGTGTGATAGAAGTAGCCTGTTTTAAGTAGGCTCGTTTCATTCCAAAAATGTTGGAATTGACTCCAGTTCCAATCCAAGTAGTGGGAATTGATGGAATTGATTCCAAAATTGAAGACCGAAGCCCCTTTTACCGAAGCCCCTTTTACACTTATGTAATTCCACGTAAATGACGAGGAATTAAACTTAAAAAAAAAAAAAACAGGAGCTGAAATGCCAGGAATTCTGATATGGCACCTTACCAGCACAAGGCTAATAATATCAGCGCTCATGTATGGACATACTCTCACCGTTCTGTCTTTGGAATGAAATAAGACATACAGAATGTGCAAGAATATTAAAATAAAGTTATTATACCATAATTTGGGAATTTTAGTCAAAAAAATGCAACAGATGCTTGAACAATTTGTTGTCTATGGTAGTCAGCAAACCATAGTATCATAAAGGCTTTAATGTTACTATAGTTTAGCTAATGTGAAACGCATTAGCATGACATATGGCCCGCTAACATTCACCATAGTTGGCATAATCGCTCCAAGATGAATGTAACCTTATCTTTGCAATTAGACATCTTACAGATTTAAACAAAAGTTTGCCAAAAAAGCTTGGTGCTATGGGATTGTTTACACTGCTATGGGTACACAATTGGCTGTCATTATGCAGTATGAAATGCCTAAATATTAAACTTAGATATTTTTAACATTTAGTAGATATATTTTTAATATTTGCAGTCAACTTCACAGCTCCTTGAAGCTGCAAATCTCCTCTAATTCTCATGTTTAAGATTCATTTAGATATAAGTATTTGAGTCCCTTACTGATTTTCTACAGAAATTTTAATGGTTAAACTGGTGAAACCTGTTGATTATCAACAGTATGACGATTAGGGTTAGGTTTAGAGCATAACATCCAGCCCTGCCTTGTCCCTGACTTTGTTTGTTTCATTCTCCCTAATGTCTGAACATGTGCTTCTGTTCTGTTTTCCTTTTGCTTCTGTGACTTTGCTCCGCCCCCGGTGTCACGTCCATCACCTGTACCTTGTCTGTAACCCCGCCCGCTGATTGTTCTCAAATGTTACTTGTTCGCGTTCATTTACATTTTTACCTTGTCTGTGTCAGCTCTGTTCCCATAGGTGTTTTTATTGAGTGTTTTATTGCTGTTAGTTTCATGTCTTGTTCATTCTTCTTCTTTTTTTTTTTTAATTCCTTATTACCTTCATCAGGTTAATTTTAGTCTTCTTTTTTGTGGTAAATGACTCTTTGTGTTCTTTGTCTTCAGCTTTCAAGTATTATGATTAAAAACCACCTGTCACATTGTCTCATAGTTTTAGATTTAGTAGAATGTATCAATTAACTTAACTTTCAGGTGAACTGGGGATTCTAAATTGATTGTGGGTGTGAGTGTGTGAGTGAATGGTGTGGTGAGTGTGTGTCTGTGCACCCAGGGTGAGTCCCTGCCTCGCACCCATTGACCCCGGATAGGCTCCAGGTACCTGCAGCCCTAGTGAGGAATAAGCAGTTACAGAAAATAAGTGCGTAAACTTAACTTTCCGTTACACTGAATAGGTATTTAGCTGAATGCCATTTAAAGACAAGGTGAGCATCTACGGAACATCTGCAGGGGATTCTCAAAATAAAGTGTTACTGAATATTCCTCTCCCGCAGACTGCACAAACATAGATCAATAAAACTGTGCTGCAGCATAGCTTCAAGTCAGTCAGTATTATTTGTCAAGTTATCAAGCCAGACCCAAAACAGTAATTAATTATACAGGGGCTGGGGTTCGAATGAAGGCCAGAACAAATGACAGTGTCTTAAATCAAGTGCCTTCATAGTACGTTTTGGCCTAAATTCAAAGTACATTTAAAAGCTGTGTTTAATGCAAATTATTTAGGGAAAAACGATCTTATTGCTAAGCTAATCATCAAACAGCCTCTTCTTCTGCTGTTTAGAAAGTCTTTCAGAGGTCACTTTCAGCTCAGATCGTAATGCATCATTTGTTCCAGTTCACTCACTCTCTCAGAGCTCGTTAAATCCGCACAGAGCTGCAATGGAACACACTTGGGTAGTTTATCTGACTTTATTCTGTGACACTGACAGCTACCAAGTAGGCAAACTATTTAAGGCAGAGTAACACTGTTGAGTGAGACAGAATAGGTTAAAAAAGAGCAGCAGAGGGTAAGGGGAGCGTGCTGTACACAAACAAAGGAGAACAGCATATACTATTCAGACAGCCCATTTGAGTTAAAACGAATAGCACGGACAGTTGGGGAACTTTGCTTTACTTGCTTTTCTTTGCTCAGCTCTTATTGAGCTGAGATTTGACGGTACATGAGCACGCGGGTTGATGGGGTACTGGACCCTATGTCAAGCACACAGGCATAAGAATGGGGCGGCTGGGAGGAGAGTTAACCCCCATTCACGGTCTCACCCTGTACTGCACCCCGAGTTAATGGAAAAGACCTAGTCATCAACCCTTTGGTCTCGCCTGGAACCTTCCCTCCATTCCATTATCCTCCCTGACCCGTGGTTCACTTCATCAATTTACCCATGATGCATCTCTGCCTGTGTTGTCCAAGGCCAATTTGCTCTCGGTTACACCAAGATTTGTCAACATCTGAAAACACATCTTTGGCTAATGAAAGATGTGATAAAATACAGAAGGCTCATCTCGTTCAAATCAGAACAAACGCTAAAAACATGAAAGGAAATGAAACAATGAAATAATAACTGAAAACAAAAGCTTCGCAAAAGTTTGCAAGAATTCAGGAATTTAACCCTGAATGGGGGATCAAGGGAAGATGCTTTTTAGAGATAGGGACTTTTATTTTTTTTATTTTTTTGGTTTTCAAAATTTTCAAAAATATTTTTCATCGTATTTTCTGCGGATGCCTTGTCTTACATGCCAAATGCATGAATGTTTTTTTTTTGTACAGAGCACCTCAGGGTTCCTGAGTGGAAAGAAGTTCAAGGAGAAATGTTTTTCCAAAGTAAAGCAGGTCTTCAGTTTGCAAAGGAGGAGGAATTAGTCTTTGCAGTCCCATGACAAATAATAAAAGTAAATGTTTAGCACCACAATTGCTAGTTAGTAGTTAAGCTTGTTTTGCTTATGCACATCGAAACATTAGCTGTACTGATAACACACTGTGCTTGAAATTTCAGATATGTTTTTCACTGTTGCATAATATTATCTATAATTAACAAGCAATTCTAACACCCCCAACTAACCCCAACCCCAGAGTGACACCCCTCTTGGAAGATATCATCAACAAAAGTGTGATGTAAATTACGAAGTTTCAATAGTTGGCAAATTCCACAGTTTTAATAGTTCATAATTATAAGATGTTCTATAAGTAGAAGATGAGATACTGATGTGATGATTTGAATTGGATGAAAAGTTATTGTTTTGCACACAGTCTTAATTTGCGAAAAGAAAATAAACCATTCTTTACAGCTCCACCCATTCCTGATATGCATCAGGAGGTCCTTAATTCTTTGCCTATCTCCCCAGTACACATATTTGTGCCTTTCAACATGGTGGTTTGTGCAGTGATGTTAAGCTGTTGCAAGATACATGTGGCTACTCTGTTATGCTGCTCTATTTAGATATTGTTTCTCTGTTTGGTTCTTTTCATTTAAATATTCATTGAAGTTTCCTGAGGTTAGATCGTTACAATGAACTTTGGCATACATGCATCCTGCCTCACCATTTTCATCCCAGTTTGTCATTTGTTGACAAACGTAAAAAGTGCAGACTTGAATCTGTCCATGCAGAATGTGAATCAAATACAAACATAACGTTTTTATATTAATAACACCATTATTATATGGTCATTCGTCCAAAATGTTCCAGAAGAGCAGGCCAAAGGACGTTGGAGAAGTTTGCAGGCACCTGTTGATTCCCTTTAGGCTGTTCTGGGCCATGAAGCTGTCATTGCTGTGTCCATGTCTACCTCAAATTCGTCCTAGTTTACAGAGCCTGACAAACTTGACATAAAGAATGGATGATTTGAGGCCCAGCACGGCTGTTTCCTCCCAAGTCTTAGTGGGGCAGCATTGATCTGTATAAAATATTGAAAGAGTGTAGCCTTATTTAACGAACAGTACACTCGCCTAGGCATGCACGAGTCTATAATTCTCTGCACTGAGCCCTGTCTCCTACTTTCCTATTTTCCCTCTCTGCTCATTCGTCACATCTTGCCTTCACTAATCCTCATGATAATGCAACATTTTAAACCACAGCATACCCAGTAGCAGTAATCTTCTGCATTCTTCATGTGCAGCTGTCATTACAGAGTTGGGGAAGTATCCACTCCATTCAGCATCTTTCTTACTATCACAATTATATTATATCGTAATCATAATTATGCCATATTACCACATACATTAGTCCTTGAATAATCTAGATTATTTTGATGATTAATTGAGTATACGGACATGCATTTATATACAATTGATGACAGCAAATATACATGACATTTGTTGTTTCAAATATATACACATTTGTGAGATCCTGCTGGAGTGGGTTTCCTCGGTTACAGTGATGCACATAAGCTTGTACTCTCTGACAGGGCTTTGATTAGTTTGTTTAGTTGGAAAAGATAAAAAAGATCCACTGGTGCTACATTTTAGAATAATACCAGTGGCCTTCTTTTCTACCATCACGTGATTGTTGCTCCTCATCTAATCATGGGCAGCTGCAGATTGTTTGGGGAGGAGCAATGGCAGCTGGCTCTCTCTGGCATGAAAGGAGGATGCTGGCCTCAGAGCCACAAGCACCGAGAAAAAACGTGAACTTTTAACAAGGACTAAGTCAGCTTGGCAAAGGCATTTGGTTATGGTTGTCCAGTGTCATGTGTCAACAAAGCAAACAGGACTAATTATGCTCTTTTTGAAAGTTTATTAGCCCTCTAGAAGTACTGAAAATATCTACACATTATTTATCAGGATAACAACAAATCTTTTCATATTACCCATTTCAACTCTCTATTCTTGATTTTTACACCGATTATTTATTCACAGTAAAAATAAGGAGTGGTGGGATTGATATGAAAATCTTTATATCATAATTATATTCTAAGTTTCTTAGCTTATTTAAAATGTTATTCAATTTTGAAAGAAACACAGTGGTTTAAGGTATCTAATTCTACATCCACAAGCTAATATATTAGCCACAGTTCAATGATAAGATACACTATGACATGCTATAATTAAATTTGTTACCATGCAATTGTATGTTGTAGTGCTGCATTCCTCAACAAATTTAGCAGATTTTTAGTGGCAGCTGACATGTGCAATGAAATGCACATCAGACTTTTACACATGCCTTGTAACTGCAGTGTTAATGTTGACGAGAATGGCAAAAAAATATGGTAAGACTTGCGTGTAGCGAAGCGTTGCCCATTTTCTCCCTTTTTTAATTCATCTCCACTTTTACCAGACCCTGCTTCCCTTGTGACCCATTATCGCTGTGTGGCAGATGGCTTTCCTCTGACTCAACAGAAAACAAGCTGGAATTGTGTGCATGCGTGTATGTGTGTGTGTGTGTGTGTGTGTGTGCGTGTGCGTGTGTGTGTAGGAGAGAGACAGAGAAAGAGGCAGACAGAAAAAGAGAGAGAGAATGAGAAAGCGGGAGAG
>JBBIGA010000153.1:7556205-7577889 GCA_037576975.1 Alestes dentex | reverse complement strand
TTTGTATGTATATAGTATATATACACGGTGTGTGTATATATATATATATATATATATATATATATATATATATATATATATTGTATATTGTATATTGTGTTAAATATTATGTTGCCCAAGTGTGCCTGACTATAGTAACACTTTCTCTGCAGCAGCCAAAACTTTTTTCTTAAAGAAAATCAAGATGCTAGTAACCTTAAGCCGAGGGCAAAACTTTTTGGAACTACTGTAAATAATTAATCACATCACTGCGCATTCACGCATTACATAAACATGGTGTTGATTGAGTCTGCTCTGTTGCAATTTGTAAACAGCGTGTTTTTGCTGGTTGTCTCCGCCGTGCTGAGGAGAGGAGCAACTGAAACGGCTACAATATGGTAAACAGCCTTAAACTAGGTCCCGGGCCTGTACTTACAGCTATCTGCCTATGATCAGCTTGGGGACAGCTGCAGCAAAAAAGCCCCATCCATCCCTTCCGGCACATCACAATCCATCTCATTTACAACAGGAGTATTCGGCTCACACAAGCCACCCAGTTCTGGTCACATTTTACCCTACACGAGACAAATTTAAATGATTTGAATAAAAACAAGCGCTTAAATGGTTTTTTTTTTCCTTTTTGTTCCCCTTTCCCATCACAATGTATAAATATTAATGCCTTTTCTCTTATGAGGAATAAATCAAAATGCCAGCGCCTAAAGCAGGAAAAAATATTATCTTGTAATGATACCTCAACCTCGTTCTTGAAGGGCACAGACGGTGGGGCTCCTGAGAAGGCACAAAAAAAGGAACACAAAAAAAGGCCGGACTGAATTACGACAGGCCATCTCCAGCACTTCCCGGCTCTTCATTCTGACACGCGTGAAAGCATACACTTCTGCGTACAGAAACACTCATTAGTAGTCATCAATAAGACGAAAACTCCATTAACGTTCCATTGTTATATTAGCACTTTTTTATTAAAATGGGTTGCAGATCTTTCTATATGACTATGTGTGATCTTTTTTAATAACGGTTTCTATATATAACCACGCAGACTTCATTTATCCTCTTATTAAATTACTCTTTTGCTTCTTTAGCCACGGATTTTGCCCTTTGATAATGACATATTGAGTCTTAGGTGCCATGGACATTCCCGACACTGGTCATCATTAAAAAAGATTAGGGGGGGAAAAAAAAATAATTCAGCTTTAAAAAGTTCGAGCTGTTTCTATTACTTGCTGTGAATTTATTCTCATCATATGGACGAGGAGAGCTGCCAGGGGATCAAAGACCCAGTCCAGGAAAAGTTTTTATTACTATATTTTTTTTCCCTCCTAGAAAACTCATATGCATTCCATGTGTCTTTCCTAGAGATAAGGGTTATTATCCTCAATTCAAGGCTTAAGCCATTGCATTTGAGAACCACGGGCCAAGCATTTGAACAACGTGGCCTATCTTCTCTAATGGCAAATGCCAATTGCGCACTTTAAAATGTACTGTAATGTCCCTGAATGACTCCATTTATTCTCTATAAATGCACCCAGGTATTAAAGGTTTGAAAGGTTTGTTCTCAAAAAGTAAAATGCACTTCAGCCTTCGATTACCACCACAATGGTTTTTAGAGGTTGAGACAGAGCATGATGCTAAACTGTTGATTTACTGAGCAGTCCATTTACATCTCCATTAAAAGGAAATCTGACTTTTCCCTCCAATCCCTTGATATGTTTTATCTTTGGTTTAGACTGCTTTCTTCAATAAACACTACAATACATTTCAACTGGGTCCAAATCTGGACCACTGGTTTTGTGTTCCCACAGCCATCTCTGCATATATTTTGATGGGTTTGGGGTCGTCATCTCGCTGAAAAGTCCATCACTGCCAAGTTTCAGCTCTCTGGCAAAAACAGAATTTTTGGCTAAAATCAGTTCCTTTTCTTAGTATGCAGCCCCCATTTTTGTCAAATGTGAAAAAAAGTATGCATATATGTAGTGTGTCTCATCTGACCACACTACATGATTCCATTTGTAGTCCAAATTTTTTGCAGTTATGCCTTGCTTTTAGGAAAGGGCTCTTTGTCTCACACATTGTGGAATGGGAAAACCCCAAGATTTTTTGTGATATCTGGGTACTTGTCCAAACATTTTAAGGGACATATGAATTATTAAATATATTGTTTATCTATAGGATTGTTCTTGCCTAGTTTCATTATATAGACTGACTGTATAGCTGCTTATACTCCCCATAGAATCTTGCTTCAGTACGGACTCCCTTTTGACTGAGCCACAATACAGGGCAGTCAATCAAAGGTCGTTTACATATTAGTCTTAAAGGCCGAGGGCCAAAAAAAAGTCACAAGTGGAACTCTGGGAAAAAACACAAAAGGTGGAACACTGCTTCTAAAGATAACATTTTACTGATTCTAAGATAAAAGTCGTAAGACCTCATTTGAGGTTTGAACCCCGACTACATAACTTACAGATGAGTTTCACAGCAGTTACCTAATAATTCATAGTATTTACTGAAAAAAAAACCTCCTAAGATGAATGACTAAAAAATAAGCCCTGAGTTCAACGGGTAAGACAATAAACCTCAGTTGCATGTTCATTCTTTGATTCTAAAGATGAAATGGACATCCTATTCAACCTCACTAGACAATGTAAAAGGGTTTCAATATAATGCCGTAATCCCGACAATAAAGCATTTATAATTTGTGAAATAATAAAGCAAGTTCCAAGTGAGTCAAGTACAATAGAAAACCCCTATAAAGCCCCTCTCTAATAATATATTTCACATAAAGTGGTAAGAAATGATGGGTCATCGCCCTTATTGAAAAAGGAAAATGTGTTGCGCTCTCTAATACACTCGCTTCATCTCGCAAGGGCATGATAAAATATTTCTGCACCGTGAGCTCAATTACGTTCTGACCCTGAAACATAGATTCCAGCATTCTAGATTACGCAGCAATGAAAAGAAGCTGGGCACCAGTTAGCATCAGTGCATGAACGCACAGAGCACCGTATATGAGAGCAAACTGACACACAAATAAGTTCCCCTGAGAGGCCACAGGCTGTTTGTTTTTCTAGAGCCACAGACTGAGACATGACTCACAAGCTTGGCCGACGTTTTATGGCGCAGAATAATGTTAGCATTAATGCATCAAATGAGCAGAGGAAGTTGTATGCTATTGCTTTAGATGCACTGCATGGTACATGTGTGGGTGTGTGTGTGTGTTTGTATGTTCTATCTATCTGTGTGCGTATCTGGTGGTGCGCTGAGGTTTGTTTTGATAATACTGCATTCTAGAGACCCCTGTGGCAGCGAATCACAAACGTGCTACTTGGAGGTGCTCCACACGCCGCCTGGGGCGATGCTGGCAGAAAACACAGACTTATCAGTCCTATCCTATTCAAGCACTCCTGTGTGTAAACACACCATCAAACTTCACTGCCTCTACAGAAAGAGACAATCAGAAACAGTAGACTGTTTAAGAGACAGAACAAACCTGGGTGCATTGTGTGAAATATACACTACAACTGTATGACTATAAAGTACTCTATAATGATTAAAAATGGTCTCTTATAGACCAACAGAAAAAAAACACAATAAAAAAAAAACAAAAACCTAGACACAAATTCTCTTCCATTAAAGATACAGACGTTTATTTTTTTCGGATACAAAGTTCTGATGGAAATACAAGGTTTTTCTATAGCAACGACGGTACATAACAGCCCTATACTGACTAGGTTGTATTCTAATGAGAAACGAACGCAGACTTGCAACGATTTGTAACGGGGAGTATGGGTCAAACCACAAAAGCGAGCATGATTGAGTTACTCTGAAAATTCTGCATTTTAAAGCCTATCTTTTATTTATGTGTGTGTTATTCAAATGGAAGGCCACGATTCCCCCTGAGAACTCAGCAGAGCTGAGCAGAGTATATGCTAAACAGCGATAAAGACAACTACACAAACGCAACTATTCAGAGAAAGGCTGAGGGAGTGAGAGAGATATGGAGACAATGAGAGAGAGAGAGAGAGAGAGCCAGAGAGAGAGAGGGGAAGGGAGAATGTAAAAGAGAGAGGAGAAGCGAAAGACAGGGAGGGAGATGAAGAGTGATGCAGAGACAGACAGAGAGGCAGAGAGTGAAAGAGAGGCAGAGAGAGAGAATGAAAAAGAAAGAGGGGAAGACAGACGGAGACAGAAATAGTGAGGGAATGAAAAGTACGACGGTAAGACAGCAAGGGAGATGAGTGATGCAGAGAAAGAGACAGAAAGAGAAAAGAGATTGAAAGAGAAAGAGGGGAAAGGAGAGAGTGAAAGCAGAAAAAGACGAAGTGAAAGAGAGACGGAGTGGGGAAAGGGGAGACGGACAGCGAGCAGTGAAGTTACAGAAAGCAGAACAAAGCATTAGAAAAAAGAGCCCACCTCTGTGCAGCACCTTTGAGAAAAACACTACTTATTTAAGGGAAGGCAGAAATCAAAGAATGCGTTAGTTCTTGTTTTAGGGCTTCTACAGGTTCTGAGTTTGTGAATTTTGTCACAAAATATAAGTTAACACTTTTCTTTAAGCTTTTCCAATACACTGAATTTAACAGATTTGAATGTTCCCACTGTGGCTCATCTGCTTCTCCTCAAACAGCCACACACACACACACCTTTTTTTTTTTCGAATGCAAAGAGGAAGCGTAATATCCCACATTTCCATGTTACATAGTTAAAGACTGGGCTGCCCATTTGTCATTTGTCAAAGTGTTTGAATGTGTGATTCATCAGAAGACTCTGAGATTGCTCATGTGAGATTGGTCAGCACATCACAGCACACCACAGACACATTCATGAACTGCATCTTTTGCTGAGATGCACAAAATGTGAATGGATTAGATGCGGTTTTTCACAGTATCAGTATACAGGACAAAATTCTATTAACGATTATATTATCCTACAGCAAATACTTCTTTAAGTTAAGAAAATGAAAATAAATAACGGGATTTGTAAAAGATTAGTGCTATTTACACTGGGGATAGGCAAGGCTGTTGAAAGCACGGCCCTGAACTTTCACTGAAACAGATTAAAGGCTATAAAATCGCAGTCAGCTGGATATTGATTCTTTTCCGGGGACTGGCTCCAAACATGTTTTAACAATTCGCTGGTGCTGCCAGTGGGAGCATCCAATTGAAATGTAGACAAATGAGCGCAGTGTGTCTCTAAGCCCAATGACGCCTGGCATCAGTCACCATCCATCAGTGTGAGGGTAGTTCTATCACCAGGGCTCAACCTTCTAAACAAAATGGATGCTTTGTATGGAGGCAGCCCCTTTAGACCCTGATTTGGTATCATATTGTGTGAGCAAAGCAATTAATGAACTCATTAATTTGCAAATATATTGACTGCCCGCGACTGAGCTCAGCCGAAGGCCCTTCAGAAGTAAGCAATGGCCACGCTTTGTTGTGTGTTTTTTAGACATGGGAGGCTATGTGAGGTAATTTCGCCTTGAGATGGGAGACTAGGCTTTTTGACTGTGTATTTGAGCGTGCATTTCTGCATTGTGAGTGAAGCATCGTGCCCATTTGACTACTGCTGAAAAGGTATCTTAATGATATTTCACCGGGGTTGTTTGAAGGTAGGCCATGCATGCATTCACTATCAGCTTTTGGACAAAGTTAACCTTAAAGAAGACAGTCCACTGAATGTCAAGTCTTTCGGCCCGGACCTTTTTAAATGTCACTGTTATTTATTTGGGCCTTGTGTAACACAAAAGACATCGGGGAGCAACCTGACAGATGGTGCTTCTTCAGCCAATAAAGCAAATGACATAACCCAGCAGCCCAGCATGAGTTCATTTGGTCTCAGGGTTTTCAAACATGGCACAGGAAGACCACAGCTCCTGCTGCTCTTTTGATGTGGCAAAAATTTGATTGAGTTAATGGCACTTTGGAACGCTTTCACTTGTCTCACCTCCTGCCCCTGGCCTTATTAAACAGAAACTTCCCCATTCCAAAACAGTGCACTCCTAAAATATCTGGTGTCAGGTGTATTTGGTAGACTTATGTGTTTCTGTAAGCCTCAGAGGAGGCAAAGTGGCATAAATCCCTGCAGGTACAACATGTTGCATCCTGTTCAATGGGGCATTCCGCAAGGTTACGCTGAGGCCTGAATTTTAAATGAATTTGAGATGTGGCCACACTCAGAGGTCAAAACATTTATAATAGGTTACAGATTTGATTCACGTCAACCCAGAGATGTTCAAAATTCATGTGAGCTCAAGCCAAGAAGTAAAGTCACTGGTCTCTGGGCATAGTCTCGAGTCTTTACTGGAGAATTTTAAACATCTTGTTTAAAAAAAGAAAAAAAAAACCTGCTGAAAACCTGTCAGGCTCAGCATGGTTTCAAGACTCTTAAAAATCAAGGTGTCAGAAAGGGTTGTTTGCATGATGCCATAGAATAATGACTCTTGGTTCCTTGGGAACCTTTCAAAGGATTGTTTTTTTTTTTCAAGAGCAAAATAGGGTTTACAAAAATAGTTCTTTATATAAATAAAGTGGCATGTTCAAAGAACATGAATGAGTAAATAAAGTCAAACAAAAGAAGCCACACAACGACTGGTTAAAAACTGGCACAGCAAGTATTCTAGTTATTCTACGTATTTTGCTAACTACTGAAAAGCTCCTTATTGGAAGCCATATTGAGCCTGATGTCACTGTGAGCTGTGCACAGTTGCCCATGTATAATGTGGAGCAAAAGTTTTTCTTCAATTATCACTTCATTTTTGGAGGATGAACTTCATCAATTCTGTTTTTCTCAGAGTCAGTTAAGGGTTGGTCAAAATCATGAGTCAAGTCACAAGTCAGATTCCGGTTCAGTCAACAGCAGGGCATTAACGACTTCAGATTTTTTCAAGTCGACTTATCCATCAAGATAGTCGAAATCGAGTCGACTAGTCATGATGACGTCACACACACGCGCGGAGGAACACAGGTGTCCAACACTGAGCAACTTTTATTAAAGTTCTCTGTAACATTAACGGTCAACATGACAATTAAACTAAACAAGACAAAGGCTGATACCTTGAATTTTCTGGTAAATTTAAGTGTACAACAGAAAGTGGGAACAGTTTAAGCCGCAGCAAATGGGAACAGTTTAAGCCGCAGCGACTCAGCGTCCTCTGGACTGGGCGACTCTCTGCAGTGCTAGCGTTAGCCATGTTAGCTAGCAGTGCCGTTTCAGATGGCCGTGCAGAACGCCGGTACTGTTCCTGTACTTTAACACCGACTTGCGGGTTGTGCAGGTCTCCGTACTGTTTGTGTGTCTAGAGTGAAGTATCTCCACACATGTGATGTGTGTCTGTGTTCTCTGCTGCCGCCTCACGTATTGTTGTGGTCTCGTGTTTAGATTCCAGTCTACGTGCCAACGGTACCGCCCCTTTTATGATGGGACTATTGGTTAAACCAAGGAACACGTGTCAGTGTCAGCCAATCAGAGGCAGAGACTGCATTGCGTACACAAGCAAGGGCAGAGAGAGAGGAAAAAAACATGCGACTCGTGCCTCTATAGTCGACTAGTCGACTTTTGTGTTATGCCCTAGTCAACAGGCATAAAATGTGATTTGAGTATTAGTTGCTGATTGATTCTTCATCTCTGTTTAAACTCAACAATCAACAAAAAATAAAGCACTACCTGGAAAAAAAACAAAGAACTACCTGGGTTTAATAGCCCACTGACCCATACATTTTACGGCTGGTGGCCTTGGAGCTGATGTCCGGGAGGTGCTAATCGGGTGCCGCTTACATAACGATCATTGAACTGCTGTCAGTGAAGGGAAATTAGTTCTTGGCCTTGATCCCACAAGAAAGCAATAACCAACTTTATAGCAAGTCCCTCGACCCCTGTATACATGCCTCATTCAGAGAGAGACGATTCTTACAAGGAGACACAAATTTGCCTGAGTGCTGGAGGTCATAACCTATGACTCATTGGATTTAACCTTCTGCCCAAGTGGTCCTTGCGGTGGTGCTGAGAAGTGGTGGCATTATTCTTATAGCTCTAGAGATTTAGCGGGTCTCTTCTTGATCTGGTGCATGAAGGCCTCGCGCTATCAGGTATTACATCTCTGCCACTCAGAGACAACGGATGAGCAATCCAATTTCACACAGGCGTGAATACAGCCCGGCCCTGCAAACGCTGTCAGTGAGGAACTGCTCTCACAGCCAAGGATGAAAGATATGTGAGAAAGAAGAAACAGAGAGTGAAAGAGAAGAGAGACAGGGTGACTGAAAGAGAGAGGGAGAGAGAGAGAGAGAGGGAGAGGAAGAGAGAGTGAGAGGGAGACACAGAGAGAGGGAGACACAGAGAGAGGAAGACAGGCATATAAGCTTCTCATATAGCACATCTCTAAGTTCCACTACACAGCCAGAGGAGAAGAACAAGCTCCAGACTTCTCTTCTTGACACTCGGCTCAGGCTCTCACTGCAGTGCCTTTGTAATTCGTTTAGCAGTGGGCTCAGGCTCTACTGTCTAGTGTCATGCAAATAGGGATCTCTCTCTCTCCTTTCTCAGTCTTCCTATCTCTCTCGCCCTCTGTCCCACCCCTCTCCTTAACAGCCGTTAGCCAAAGCTTCAGCCAGAGCCCCGACTTGAGTCCTTCGCTTTCCCCTTTTGTATTCTGCAAAGTCATTGTGGCCACAGAAGCGTCTCTGTGTCTCACTAAGGGGCACTGTCTTTGGTATTGTATTACTCAGCTGCTGAATAACAAGTTCCCAGATTCTACCATGTTGTTTTTTTTTTTTTTCCCTCGAAAAGTAGCTTTGATACACAATAGACACCCACGCTGAACTTCTTGCCTTCAAATTGCTGGTTCTGTGGCGCTCCACAGAGATCCATGCTGTGCTCTTTATTAAGTGCAGAGGTTTTCCAGATTTAAATCCAAGAAGGCTGCAGTGGACCTTCAGCAGGGTAGGCACTTCCCACACACTCCCCCTAGGCTTTGACCTTCTCTTCATTGTTACTGTCCAAATCACTCCTACCATGTTTTATTAAAATCTACACAACATAGGCAAAAACAATAGCTGATGCTTCTGGTCTTGCTGTCTTTCTGCCCTTTTTCTCATAAACTGGTTACATAAGAAGGATAATTGCTACAGAATCTTCTTCACTTCTGGTATCATTGTATTCTGTATTTTCTTTCCATTGTCAAATGATTGTGCGTTTCATATTTCACGTCTATTCACACCATGTCCAGTTTTTGTGGATAGAAAAACGTTGAGTTTGAAAACATGCACAAGCATAAAAATTCCTTCTTTAACATTGAGACTAAATCTGATGGACTGCAATACTGCATGAAATTTTAAATCTGAGCCAGCCCTATTTTCTGCATGTTAAAAATCAGACTGACCAATCTGATCCCTGTTTTCATGGTTGAGGTCTAGTCATATGATTGCAAAACAGCTCATCTTGTTCGTGGCAGAGCAAAAAAAACAATTATGCTCGCCAAGGTTCAAGAAAATTCATAGTAGACTATTTTTAGAAGGCTGTAGAATGATGGTGAGTACACTGTTTATACTCCTTCTCCATATAGGTGTATCACAGCTTGTTCAAGCCCAGTCTTCTTTTAGAATTGTGTGTGCCTTCTGGTTGCTGTGCTCAGAAGAAAAATGATAACTGATGGGCACTGCTACTCACAGAGTTAGAGTTCTCTTCAGAGATTTCAGGGTGTTAAAAAAAACTGAATTTGGTGTGAAGTTTCTCAGTGTTAAAAATTCCTTTTTTTCTGAAAAAAAAAAACTTGGTGTGAGAAGGTCTTAACTCCAATCATATTTCACATGTGAATTGTCTGAAGTGTTCACAAGTGACATAAAATGGCATGCATACATACGTGCATACATACGTTTATAAACGTATGTATGCATGCATATACAAAAAATGTGAGACGTGCATTAACCACATGTTTATTCACGTGTGAAATGCATAAGTTGGGCATCACTGTTAAAAACATCATTGTTAAAAAAAAAAAAACTTTTATCTGCATTTTGTTTCTCTCTCTTTTTTTTAATTTTTTTTTTTACAAACTTTATATGTTTCCTGTGCCAAAATTCAACAAACAGGCCATTGGAAAAGGTCCAAAATCTCTTACAATAAAAACACTTCACATTAACTCACATTAAAAGCAAAGTTACTTTTACAAAGTTTTATTTAGACAGTGACAATTTAATGCACAACCTGGGCATGAAGTGACAAAGTTGGCCAGAAGTTGCGGCTTAACTGATTGTCCTTGACGGATATGAAGATAAAACATAGAAGTTTGGGCACAAACTGAAAAAGAATCAGGGCTGTTTGGAGTTGACTTTAAACAGAAAAACAGCAGTCGGGCCTTTCAAGAGTCGAAAGGCAGATGCTACAGCCAGGAACACTGATTCATTCATGTGCAAAATGGAAGCCCAGCTGCCGCTCGAAATTTCCATACATCCAGTCCCATGATTGCTGTTGAGTGAAGCTAAGCGATGAAACCTTCTCCTACAAACATGCATGCTCAAGCCAAAATCCACTCGGAATTCTTGCTCTGTAAGATTCTTGTCATGCTATGCCAATGGAGAAATGTATACCGCAACAACTATTCTGTGTTTCACTTGCTAGTCTCGACAGTTTGTGTTGATAGGTCTAGCTTTTGTCACTTTTAAGTCTTCAGCAGCAGGTTAACTCTGTTTAGGCAATAACAATGGTGAAGACATCTCTGAAGCAATGCTGAGAGAAAACTGCTCTGAGAAAGTACCATCAGCACTCGAAGAGTAATCTGGAGAGATCTTCTCTGTCTGTCTCTCTCTGAATTGCTTGCCTTCTCGGTTTCTTTTTCTCTTTCTTTCTCTCTGCCTGATAACTTACAAAAAGTACTCTCCATTCTGCATCAGTTACTTAAAATATATTTTATACAGAATGCATATAAAATCACATTACTACTAGCTGTCTCTTTATATAGCTCATTGTTCAAAGTTGTCTTCTATCAAATCAAGCTAAATGGCTAAATTCTAATTGAACAGAATACAATAAAACCATAATAAGTATCATGACGCATAATATTATTATTGATTTGACATTTATAACCAGACAATTGGCCTTCACCCCAGGTCGAGGAACAAAAATGAAAACCATGAATGAATGGTAATTTGGAACAAAGTACAAAAATGAAACGGCTCTCGAGCAGCACGACTGTTTAATCACTGACTCTTTCCTGAGAAGGTTTCAAGTTCAAACCCCAGCGATGCCACAGCCATTCAAGTGAGTATGATTGGTCTCACTCTCTCAGAGTGGGTGGGACTGACCTCTCTCTACCTCTCCCTCTAGCCAGTTTGGGCATCTGCTGGCAGTAACAGCTCCCTGCAATTATGTTGAGCTGTCCAATAATGTTGTGTTAGTGGCAGTGTGAAAAGATATGGTGGCGCTTCACTTGAAGAAACATACCTTCACCTTTGATGGTAGGACTGTATCATTTGAATCAGCGTTTTATTCATGTCTCATCTCTAAACTATGATGTCTTTGGATTATAAGCATGTCGCACATGCTTTCAATAATTTTTTTATTCATTTGTGTCTGAAGAGTTACTGACTGTTAATAACTGTATGAAGTAGCTATAGCTACGCTATGTCATCTTCAGCCTTTTTGATTAACAGAAAATAAAATGTTTTTTCAAAGGGATCTTTAATAAAGGCAATGGTTCTATACTGTAAACCCCCAATCAGGGTTCTACTGCTGGTAAAAGCTAAATCATGTTCTTCCATTTCTGCCAAGAATGTACACAACTTATGGAAGAACCACTGTAGTTCTCAACAGAACTGGATATTATGTCCATAGCAAATTATAGTTAATAGTTCGTTGCTATGATAGTATAGATAGCCTAATGATAATATAATATAATATATAACCTTTTTTAACAAGACATTTTCCTGATATTTATATTTTTCTGACATCTGATAAAGAGCCTGTGGTGCCAATATGAAAAATACTATCTAGAACTATAGCATAAATGATTTTTATTCAGTATTTCATGCACTGCACTATACTAAAGCCAGTTAAAACTTTGTTGGTAATGAAGCATGCAGTTGGTCTGTGTTCTTTAAGTACTGAGGATATTAATATACTCAGAAAAGAGACAATAAAAATGATCATATTGCCCAGCTTAAACATCTGGTAAATAATGTTCAGTTAGATATCGGATAGATATACGTATTTAGATTTTTATTCCGTTCTTGAGCACGGTTGACCACTGAAATTCACACGGTTCAATGTACTGTTTGTCTGGAGATTTTCTTTGAGAAAAACATAGCAGAAGTTTTCAAAATTGACAGATGTGTGCGAAATGGACTTAATGTGCCTAAATCCCCTTCTCCCAGGCTCAAATCTATGAACTGAAAGTGTGAGAAGCTTCTCTCTCTTTTCAGCTTCATTCTCCAGACAAAAGTCTCTGTTCTTAAGGCTCGAGGAGCTCTTCCTTTCGTTCATTCTCTATTCAACTTCAGCAAATACTCAGCCTCCTCAGCAGCCCTAAATGGGAAAGACACATTCCTAACATATGTTGCCAAGGACTTCAGGTCCCAGAGCCACAGAACTCACAGTAAACACAGCACTCATTAAAACTGAAAAAACAAAGTATTTCCATGTGCCATCACACTCCCTCTGTAGGACCTGACCATCAACACTGGAGTAAAGGCACCCAGCCACACACACACACACACACACACACACACACACACACAGTGTATAATGAGTATATAACTATAAAAAACGTGGAACACAGTGACCTTTTTTGAAGATTTTGAGAGGATTACCTGAGGCAAACAAAAGCTGGCTCACCTTGTATTAAACAGACCTGAGGGCGAGATTGTCTTTAATCAGTAAGACATAACATGACACAGTCATGGCTTGCCATTGTTTTTAGTATAAAAATGAAAGCCTACAGTTGAATCATGAAAAGATGAATATAGAGGCAAACTATGTTAGGATTCATCATCACACTGTTAAATTAAAACGGATTAAGAAGAAGAATCAGTGAGTTCATCAGCCGCGGTTACCTTAAGCATAGTACAATATGTTAAGACACCCTGCTTCTGAACTCATTTGAATGCTGAGGAGAAACGGTTAATTAGAGTTTTAGGCAGCCATCCTTCTGCTGTTCATCACAGGAGATTATAAATTCATCTTCCCATCGATTTTTAAGCAACACATCAGAATAAATACACATACAAGTAAAACAAATAAACCAAAATGAACTAAAAACAAAAACAAACAAACCAACAAACGGAAATAAAGCATGGGCTCTGGATTCTAATCTACCAAAATGCCTTTTTGGTTCTTCATGATCAACTTATGAATAGAAAATTAAGTTTCGAGGCCATTGCACTAAAAAAGTGGGAATAGGATTTCTCCGAGCATAAATATTTCATGCTCACGACTTTGCGAGGACCTGCTGCCACGCGCTCGGCTTTCCCTGTTTTCCACTCAGGATCTAAATGGCAGACAGCAATGAGATGACAACATGGAGGAATGATGACTCAAACGCCAGTGCCACTGTACTTCCCTTTTCCCTCTTCTCCCCGGAGAAAAACAAACGAGCGGTAAATATCAAGCGGAAACGAGAGTGATCTGTATCAACTGATGTATAATCCCCACAGAGCTGAAGACACTATGAATCTCCACCCTCATTTACTCCATCTCACAGATTTATAGGATAGAACTGGAGCAGGGCACAAATGCATGTCTTTGACCTTCCATTACCTTTAGGACTACACAATAGCAGAAACAAAGATTAAATATGTCCATTATGAATAGTCCTCCACTGATCACTTTATAGACTGGCCAGTTACTTCTTTAGATACACCTACGTTATATCTACATATTGTCCATCAGCTTCACTTGCTATATAGGAGCACTTCACAGTTTAAAATTACAAACTTCTGTTCTTCTTACCTTCTTCATCATTCATCTGACCTCTTTACCTCATTTATTAATAACCACGGACCACACAGGACCACCAATAAGCAGCTATTAGTTGAGTAGTGGATCACTCTCAGCATAGCAGTGGCACTGACATCACTGACCAAGACGAGTGGGGTAAAGGGGGCTAATAATTAATGCAGAAAAACAGATGAACTACAGACACAAATATGTCTGTAGACATAAATTACTGTCTGTAGTAGTAAAGACCACTTATATCGTAAGTGGAGCTGATAACATGGAGTGTTGATATGAGGTAGGTGTACCTTATACAGTAGATTGTCAGAGTGTATATTCCATTGTTTTTGTTCCTTGGGAAGTCTCTAGTTAATTTAACTGAATTCTTATTTTGTTTGTGTTTCTGACTCTAGCATTGTTATCTATTTTTCTGGATCATGGACTTGCCTTCATTTTGCTGTGTACAGAAGCCTGCTTGTGAAAACCGAGTGTTGGAATGTTCCAAATAAAGCAACTCAGTGAATGTGTCCTGCCTCCAAGCCCCATCTGTTTACACCTTATGCATGTAACTACCTGTAAAAGGAATTAATTTTAGGATTCAGTTCAAATTAGTTAGAACACCTCTGTCTCCTTCACTCATTTTATCCAGTGGACACACATGAACTTGCTTGCAACTCAGTTAACTCATACCTTCCATCTTTATCTTAATACATATCATTTTATTGCTCAGAGGGTTTCATTCAGAGTTGACAGTAAGCAAGCTTGTGAAGTAGCACCTAAAGATGTGATCAAATATGTTGTATCTTTCACATGCTTAAAAGAAGCAGTGATTTGACGAAACAAAAAAAGATTGTTTGCAAGTTTGGACTACAACATATGCAAATAGAAGGTATATATGGAAACTGACGGGACATTAGACAAGAAAATTCTTTTTTTTAATGTGTCATTAAGCTTTCCTCTACTGTTTTTGACCTATTTAACCATGATCCAGTTGACTGATAGGCGGCTGAATTTTTGGGCTGCAATCGCTGGACTATGTACGGTTACTTATTTTTAAGGTTTGCTGGGCTGAGAAAATAAACCTTGGAAGAGCTCCAACAGCTCTGTGCTTCGTTATGCAAGAGTTACAGTATGAGATGGTAACTTTTGCTCTGTTGAATCACCATGAAAACGTCCTACACACATTGACATCCTGGATAACTGGCGTTTTTTCATAATATCAAAGTTAAGTGCTCAGTAAGGATATGCGAATGGCATGCAAGGTTAGATAATTGATTGGACAGGAACAGACAGTGTCTAGGGAAACTGGGTCTGGTAGAGCGTCAGGGTTGTTCTGGAAGAGTGGAAGCCTTCGCACCTCTCATCTACTTTTAGCCCTATGCATATGTCTTTTTACTTCATGTGCTCTACATGTATGATACATGGTTTAATGGAGAGAAAGAAGGAAGATTATGAAACATGTTCTGGTCTCAGTGGTATTTCCTCCTAAAAAATCTTTATACTGCTAGGCCATACAAACCAAAATACAAGAAAATGTCTCATTAAAAGCCACAGAAGGGGCTGTGTGAAGAACTGAAACTTCCCACTTAATAAGACCAACAGTGGAATTGTGCAATGCATACCAAAGAGGTGGAATGAATTATTATTTGTATCTCCATGGAATGTGAAGCTGCTGGGTGATGTCCATAGGAGCTATTCTGCCTGTGGCCCCCATGCTGAGCATGGACTTTAAAAATGTACGAGTTTATCTTTGCCACAGAGAGTCGCTATTATCAGGCAGTGACAGGCATGACAGGAGGAGGCCTCAGTACCCATACTACTGTAAACCACACTCCACTCACCTTTGTATTTTCACCCAACCTAAGCTTCTTAAATGTTAATCACCTCACTTTCAAAATAACCCCTCTCACATTTTGCAGAAATAAACTCTCAGCAGACCTCTTCTCAGTAAATATAATCTGATTTGATCATTCAGTTGTTTCTTTCTAAAGCATCCTGCCCAGCGATCTTTCTTGGTGCATCTTTCGGAGATGCAGATCAGAATCTATGGCACAGTTCAAATGGCACTGTAATTGATATGAATTGCTCTCTGGGTCTTTCTCAGTAAATCTTCACTACGATGTCATCAAAAGTGAATAGTTTACTCATCCTGATCTTAACATCGACTTCGAGCTGAATCCGACTCATCCTTTAATGTGATCATGAGATGAAAGGATGGCTAATGATTAGAAAACAGCATATCTGAAATGACTTTTAAATACATAAGTACGCCAGTGAAATTGGATTCAGGCTGAGCTAATTAAAAACTATTCATCGCAAATGATGCTGGAAAAATGAAGGCCTTTCCGCGTCACATCAGAATCCTTTTTTCTCCCCCTCTGCTATTAGCTATTATGAACCAGCGTGTCAAAACCTTAAGAAATTTTGTCTGAATACACATGTGGGCACTGAAGTGGGGAAAACACCCTTCCATGAGCAGAGCAACAGCGAACGAGTCAGCTAAGGTACCCATACTCAAACACATTTAACCAAAATGTTTAAACGAAAAGGGGCTGTCTATGAATTACAGCATGAGAAGTTCTCCACTGGGTTTCCGTACAAAAGATATTAATATCACCCACAATGTTGTATTCATATAACAGCCCGCCTAAAAGAGCTTATATCGCCAGTTCTTCAAAGAAAAAAGTGACCCTACTGAAATAAATCTTTGGAAGTATTGTTATATTTTATTAGTGCCATAATGGAGCCATTAGTGCCTGGGAATGTCTTACTGGTCTGTCTTTCCAGTAAAAATGTGAGTGCTTCCCATTTCAGGATAATAATTGTGTGGAATGGATGTTCTCGAAAAAGGTGCAAACTCTTGCATATCGTCGCTGTCGGGCCAAAACCACATATGTCCAAAACGACTATTTTTCAGGAAACTCAAAAAACTATGTCTATTCTAAATAAATGAATACTGTGTCATCAAAATTGGTATAACTATTTTCAACACTTTTCATTGGTTAATAATTTCTAAATTTTACAGACCCACGTGGAGACTGACCAATAGTATCGATTTATGAAAAAAAACCAACAAAGACCAAAAGTGGAGGTTTCCGCCAGACAGCGACGATATGTTCCCGGTCTCAGTAATATGTTCTTCCTGCAGAAGAAGTTCAGAGTTTGTAGTTTCCAGTACTTCCAGCCCTGGCACCAGTCCAAGGAAATGATAGGAAAACTAGAAATGTTCTGCTCACGTCGGATAGTATTCATGTGTGAAATGGCTGACTGACTGTATAAACAACTGCAGAGTTTCTTATTTTCCATGCAAAATCACAGCTAAAGAGTATGTTCAACTATTTCACTGTGCTGAAAAATGTCCCATAATGATAATTCGGTTGAGAAAGTCTCGGTGTTGAGGCTGCCAAAGGCTCTGAAATTTATGGATAGTTCATCAGAGAGTGAGGAACTATCCATAAGAGCCAGCCTCAATAAAGGCATACATTTAGGTACCAAATGATAGCATCATTTGAAATAAAAACAATGTGTGTTCACTTCTAAAGGCATGAAAATAATTGTGTTATAAAATTTTAGAATGATAATTGTGCTGTGTATAGTACAGTGTACAGTAATGACTGTGTTACAATAATGTAGAGTGATCACCATGTTGTAACAGTGTTTAGTCATAACTGTGGTGGAACTGTGTATAGTGATGCTTGTGTTGTAATAGTTACAATGTGCTGTAATAGTTGCAATGTTTCCAATATTTTGGGCATGTACTTGATCAACCAGGACACATTTGACATCTGGACTTTGCTTCTTTAGTTTAGCACTGGAGCTACAAAGCTAAGGTAGCAAACTAGTAATGAAAAACCTCCTTACCAACTAGCACTGGGCAAACTGCATGCTTCAACTATTACACAACTGCCGTAAATCATGTTGACCCAACTCTTGAAGGGCATGGTAAAAGAACACCATTTCAGATGTAGTGACCTAAATGGATTTAACCAAACAGCTTTTCCCAGGCCACGCCGGCTCCTATTGTTTCATCACCACTCATCAAACATGCTCGTCCACAACACATCAACAACTACTAAATTAGTACCCTCAGCTGCAGGTAGATTTATTGTCACGCACTAGCGGACAAAAATAAACGTCATAAATAAAAACGAACAGAAAACACAAGGCACGTAAATCAGCAGCCACACCTCTGGTTAAATTTGGAATTGTTTGTTGATTTTGAGTTGAACTCGTTTGTCACGACAGACAGCTAAAGCAGATGGGCCTCCTGCGGTCATTACACCAGCCATCTTTACTGATCACAACGGAGAGCCAGTCACAACCTCTCTCTCTCTCTCTCTCTCTCACACACACACACGCACACACACACTCCCACACTCTCACAGTAACTTGCTCCTGATCACCAACAGCTTTAGCACTAAAGCAAGATCATTTTTGCATTTTACTCACACACACACAGACACACACACAAACAAACACACTGACATCCACTCCATAGTCTCATAGTCACCTCTTGATTAGGACACTACTTTCGAATGAGGATGCTTCATCTTATTAGACAGCACTGCTATATTCAAGAGCTGGATAAGACTTTTCTCCAAAAGTAGATCAATGGCTCTGTCAAGTCTTTATATAGACAGTTCCCCCCCCCTCTGTCTCTGTCTCTCTCTCTCTCTCTTTCTCTACTTCCCTCCTTCTGTCTCTGTCTCTCTCTCTCTCCCTCCCTCACTCTCCCTATTTCTCTACCTCTGGCCCTCCTAAGGAAGGAGCCTCCCTCATCTCTTCGCCCAGCCTATGGACATAACTACATAGAGGCTTTGATAGCAGATGACAGGAAGAGTGGCCTTCCCTTGAGTGTCAGTCTGGTTCTGATGCTGACAGATCTCTTACAGGCAGCAATTAAGGTAAAAAAAAAAAAAAACAACAACAACAAAGCAAAGACCTGAGATAGCTGCATTTCTCTACATTCTCCTCTAATGCGCACATCACAGTGAGCCGTCAAAGACAATGTGGAGCGGAGTGGTAAGTCCTCTACTGACAGTGTCAGACAACAACAGCTTCTTCACATGATCATCTTAAAGCAAATCATTTGATACTCAGGTCCTTTAAGTACATGCACGATGCACATGGCTCATACTAAACACAACAAACGGACTTCGAGGCAGGAGGTCATGCTGAGAGTGGCCAGGAATGTCACGTGTGGCAGAGGTGCCTTTCCAGCATGAATCACCTTGGAAACCCCAGTCTCGCATACACAGTAGCCACTTAGCACAAAGGATGCTGTTCAAGGCATAATTTCCAATAAAAAAAATAAATAAATAAAATTTACACACTTTTCCCCTGATCTCAAACCAGTCAAGACAGGCTTGGGGCTTTCATTCTGCACTAGAGCTTTGAGGCTAATGTTAACAAGTAATGGGCAGAAAATAGTGTAATTCATCTCAAATAACATTACCTTGTGATTTCTGATAATGTAAGGCATACAATTGCTGTGTTACTTGTTTTTGTTGTTTAATTTACTCAAGTGCATTTTTCCACTTCTAATTTACACACGTACTATACTGACTTTGCGCTTACAAGTATGAACAAGAAAGGTATGCCCTCCAAAGCATTATCAAAAATTGGTTTGAAAACAAAACTGACAGCATAAATGTATTCAGACACAAAATACTTATACAGCTGAGTACAAAAGCTTGAAGAAAATAAGTGCACATTCTCTGCAAAGAACATGCTGTGCAACTGACAGCACAATACCTGTTTACTTGCTCAATTTAACATTTTGGGGAAACAAAGTCTGTACAAAGAATATATCACATAAATTGTTTTTTTTTTTTTTAATATGTTAATGTATCTTTTGCACTGTGTGTAAAGATTAAAATTGAAATAAATTAAATTAAGTTTTGGATATGAATTCAGCACCATTAAAATTCAAAATGTTCTTTTTCTCAAACGTCATTATAAAGGACATTACAATTGGTTGGGCAGCCTCCATGCAACAGGCAGCAATCATGGTGAAGGTGAAGGAACTTCCTAAAGTCCACAAGGACAACATTATTCAGACAGGGAGCAGACAGGGAACAGATGTGCCATGCATAATATATCACAGGGTACTTTTAGAGTACTGATAAAGAAGTTAAGACAGAAGCCAGAAAATTAATTAGAATTGAAGGGCGATCTGAAAGTAGCAGGAACACAGAGTCATAAGATATAACCATACTGCAATCATCTCAGTTCCTACAACTCAAGAAAAGTGCTTCTGTTAAATAGGAATAACAGAGATGCAGAGACTTAAACATGCACACACACATTTAAATTAATTAGAACTCTTTCTGGTGAACTGAAAATAGAGCTATTTTGCAATAATTTAGCTCATGTTTGGAAAAGGAGGGATCCATGAACACTGCACCCACACTGAAGCAAGAAAGTGAACGAAAGGTGATATGTAGCTGCTGAAATGTTTGTTGGTGCTCTAACCCATCAAGGGAAACATGAATAAAGTGATAAACTGGGAGACGTTAGAGGAGAATTCAATCTCATTGGCCAAGAAACGCAAAAAGAAGGTTTCTTAAAAAAAAAAAAGTGAAGGTACTTGCAGGGCCTAAACAATCTCCTGACTTGGAGGATTTTGAAATTGCAGCTGCATCAGAGGAATTCTCTTAACCTTGGGGAACTGAAGAATTGAACCCCAGTTCTGCAACAAGCGATTACTTCTTTCTGTGGATGTCTTAAAGCTTTTATAGTTCAAGTTGTAGAGTCTGAATACTTTTTTTTCCCATATCAATTTTGTTCATATCATGCCATATAATATCATAACATATCATATATTTTGCTTATTAATATACACTTTTTGGTTCATATCTATAAGTACAAAGTCAACAGACACATTTGACATTAAAGTATAAAAGCAGTGTCAGTGTGTGAATACTTACTTCCCCTTTCATCCAAAATAATAAAAAAAAGAACGTAACAAACCTAATGCCTGAATTTTGTAGTTTTGTCCGTTATGAGAGACATTAGAATATCATAGAGTGTATCAGTGTAAAACTGACACCAAGCATGTCTCAGCTTACCACATTCATTTCTCAATAAAGGAAAATAAAGTAAATCACAGAGCTATTTCTTAGACATTGAGAACACTACAGTTTAGCACATCAAGCATTGTTGGGTGCTACTGTCAGTGAATAATTTATAAGAAACAGTCTGTCATCAGCTGAAGAGCAGTACAAAGTATCTGTGCTGTAATTGAAAACCAACAAAGATGACGCCAATCATGGCATTGTCTGAGAATGGTCTGAATTACATGAAGCGTATACTATAACTGTTGTCTAATGTTAGCATTAAAAGTGAAAAAAAAACCCAAAACGAACCAAAACATTGGACAATTTGAAAGAAATGTATGAACGGTGATGCTACAGTTAATGGCTTTTCATAAAGAACTAATTTTCCTGATTGTCACTCTGCTCCGCTCAAATGGCAGACACCTGCTTTGTATTTCTTGCCCGCGACAGAGTTGAAAAACCCTGGGCTTGGACTTAATTCAGCCCATCACTCTGAGTTTCTCATTTACATAATGACAGAGAAAATTAGCAAGGAGGAGGGAAAGTGAGGAGAGACTGAAGTGATTTGGCAGGGAGAGGAGAGAGAAGGAAGCAATCTGGCATCCCCCTCTCTCTCTCTCAATCTCTCTCAATCTCTCTCTCTCTCTCTCTCTCTCTCTCTCTCTCTCTCTCTCTCTCTCTTTCTCTCTCTCTCTCTCTCTCTCTGTCT
>JBBIGA010000153.1:7538028-7549008 GCA_037576975.1 Alestes dentex | reverse complement strand
ACACACACACATATATATATATACAGATATATATATATATATATATATGTGTGTGTGTGTGTGTGTGTGTGTGTGTGTGTGTGTGTGTATTTGAGTATTTAAGAATCAGATGTGTATACAAAGTCTGTAAAACACTGGGTCCGCCCTACAGATTATGTACTGTCTGTTTGACTCGCTGGGACAGACATTAGTGGAGATATACAGAATTTTTGAGAGGACATATGAATATTTAATCACTTTGCTGGTTATATTTATAATAACCTCTTTAAAACAGAATGCACATTTGGAAAGTTACTGTAAAAAGTAACGTTCCAGAGGGACTCAAATAAAGGAGGACAGTATAGCAGCAATGGTTTTAGGTTTCAGCAGAAGCTGTAGCTTTCCCTAAAAGTGAACACGTCATGTAAATTATTCACACCTAGAATACTTTCACAGCTCTGCCGACTGATGTGGATATCTATTGACAGGCGGTCAATGCTGTAAAACTACTGGCGCAGCACCGTTTTGCAAGGATGGAAGGATCAATCTACAGTCATGGCCTTCGAAAAAGCTTAAAAACTCCATTAGCCGGTGCAACCCATGAAGACAAAACGTGGTTTGCTCATTGTGAACCGTCTGTCCTTACATTCTCCCTGTCAGTAAATGACACCCCTTATTAATATTTATAAATCCCAGTGAAATTAGAGCACAGTGATTAAATCACATTTCAGATGTAAGGGGAAAGGGAATTAAATAAAGAATTACAAACAGACAGGGTGAAAGCTACAATAGCCCCTCCTCGATTCATGCATAGTAAACTGTTAATTAAATGTGTTTCTTTCTTTCTGCTGGCTTCTTTTGTTTTACGAGACAACAGGCCACATCATCCAACTGACAGAGAGTACAAGTGGAGAGGTCTCCTGGGTGAATTTTAAAGCGTGATTTCAAAAACAGCAACTTCACCTTGCCTCTATGCACTTAGCATCTCCTGCTGCACTGTCTCTGACAGCACAATGGAAAACAAATACATAAACAGGCAAATGCTACAATGAAAAAAAGCAATGCATTGCATTTACATGATTCGACCATCTGCATCATTTCCACATGAATAAACTGTATTACATCAACTCAGCTTTGTCTTTCAGTGTACTTACTTTTGGCTGGACACCAGTACATCCCCATTCTCACGCTTGAACCGCATTATTCAAGGACGATTTTATTTGAGGCCCAATTTCAGACACTACGCCTTCCCAGTGTATTTTTAGACTTTGCTTATACATGGTTTCTCGTTTGTGATCATTGGTATTGCTCATTCGGCCCATTCACCTCTTCCCAGTTATGGTTTTAAAAAATATGGCTTTTGTCTCTGGCTCCTGCTCTGAGGGCTGCAGTTTGGGTTGAAAAATCCAGATCCTTGCTGTAGATCTAGTTTTTTACTAAACTGCATTAAGGATGTATATTTTATTAAAGTAGATTGTTATTTCATTATAGCGACACACCAATATGGGAGTCCTGGGCCAGTGCCAGCCTCAAATATGCCACAAAAATTGCATACGTTGGCATCTAAAATTACTACACGGAAAGATAATAACATGGAAGAAGGACTACACTGAACAATTGGGAGTTTCACACAACTTAATTAAAAAAATGAAAGTACATTTTGTAGGTCACTATTCAAATTGAAGCACATGTTTGTAAATGTTATTTATAATTAGATTTATAAATTACTAGTTAATGACTTTCCACTGGTCGGCCCCCAATGGACTCCACTACCAAGCTCTGATGCATAAACATTTTGTTAAATGTAAAGTGACTTGGATCAGCACAATAGATATTTATTTGTAGAGGGTAGAAGTGCAGATAATGAATAAAACACAGAAAACTCTGCAGTACAACTCTGGAGAACAGTAAATATGTCACCATATAACAGTGTGAACTATAACTGAAATCCTAACATTGTTGGATAAATGTATGATTTCATCACACATGTCTACTTAAAAGAGCAGTTTTTTTTAGCGTAACGTGGTCGCTGATTGGAAAGCCTTCATTTTCAAGAAGTATATTCAAATAAAGGGGAGAAAACAAAGCCAGATGCTCACAATGAACAGAGAGATGGAAAGACAGAGAGAGGTGACAGTGAGAGTGGGGAGGACAAGGGGCAGGACTGAAACAAAAGGAGTGGGTGCATGTTTGTGTACATGTGCATGTGAGTGACAGACAGCAGAAGAAGAGGGAGGGAGAGAGAGAGATTAAAGCAAAGGCTTATTCTGCCCTCACCGAATGGCTCCATTGTCCTTGCAGACAAACATTTGCCATCAGATGAGAGAGCGCTTTGATGCCCAGCAACAAAAGAACACAGCAATGTCCACTTGAACTTAAGACAGATACAAGAGCACGGTCACGTACTGGCAGACTGCTCAGTGTCCTAATTTGAAACATTCACTTTTCGGAGGGCAGGTTCTAGAGTCATACATGTCACTTTGCAACCCATAAAAGTCTAAAGTTATCAAGCTGTATTTTGCAATACCACTGTTATTACACAGGTAAATCCATAGTTGCATACTACAATACATTTCAATTCAACTATAGAGAGATTTGAATATGCATGTCTGGCATTATATGTTTATATACTGCCACAAACAATTATGTTGTTAATACCATAAAACAGTTTACTTTCAGTTTACATACTGTATGCTTTGAATCTTGTTTTAATGAACAATGACTTATAAATGATTAATATACAGTCACAGCATCCTTTTGTTATCATCCGCGTCTTCTAAAAGCTCTGATCACAGTAAGGTTTCTGAAGTGTAATAATGAGAGTCATTTACTCATAAGAGCTAAAATAGACTGGTAATATTGGCGTGAGTCAAGTCTATCTAACATAAAGACAACTGGTCTCTTTATTTCTTCATGAGAACAGAATGTCATCCTCAGTACAGGCTCAAACCCAAATTATGTGAAGACCCCCTCTCTAAAACGGCATTATTCTAATAAGGATGTGTGGACACATATTGATTACTGTCATGTGATAACCTCATACGTCTATTTTTTTATACAGAATTTTAAAAGTCCAACCACCCTTTACATTGTGTCAAAATCTCAGGACAAAGAGGCCAAAAGAATGTTTCCAGAATGATATGGAATAAAATGCTGCTACTTTAACCTACATTTCACTTACATTTGATGTTTTCAATTAACAGAAACAAATACATTATTTGTCCATGTAACTCTATTAGCAGATTAACTAGGACACTGTTGACTCTCTGTGTTAAATATTATGGGTTTGTGTTGAGCTGCAAGCGAGCAATGCAGGGTTAAATGAGAGAGATAAAAACTCTCCTGCTGTGAAAACTATTTACCCCTCTATTGGAGGTCCTAAAATATATAATAGTAGGCACAACTGCAGTTTTCTTAAAATCAAAAATCATGTATAACCACCACTACAAAACAATGACATTTAAAGACAATAACACACTATTATAAATGGTGATTTGCTCGATCACCTATGAAGACGAAATTTCAGTTTGCCTCTGGTTTTGGAAATCATACCAAACCAGGCGGACAGGCAGAAACAGCATTTTTGGCGACTGAGAAAAAGGGTTAACAATGTTTTCTGCCTCCTTTACAGTTACTGTAGGGGTGCTTATTTATAACAGCAATGATACCAACACATATCTATACCAACCTGCAAATACATACACATATGCACATGCTTACAGTAAAACAGGCCCTCATGCCCTGGTTAATACATCTATGAGCACAGCAGCCTTACAGCGCCTGAAGGCCAGGGAAGAGAAAGCCTAAATTAACTGCCTGGGAGATCTGTCTGCATGGGCCACTGTGTGAAAGAAGAGGAGCCATTGAAATGTAAAAAAGGGAAGAGGACAGAAAAAATGTACTCTCATAGATGAAAAGGCTCAACCGGTTCAATATTTGCTGTCAGGTGAAGTGTGTGCTTAATGTACGCGTATTGCTGCATGTGGGTGTGTGTGAGAGCATTCGTCTGAGTGGAGCATGCCATGCGGCTAATTCCCCCTAGCTGAGCTTCTAACACGTGGTAAGAAACACGACCGTGGCAGAATGTGGAGCTGATGTAATGAAGTGAACGCAGCTGCAGAGCAAAGCCACGGAGGCAGAAGTGAGGCATGTTTCGGAGAGCGCTGTAGAGTGGATGCGAGGTGAAAAGAGGAGAACGCTTTATTTAGGAGAGCCGCCTGTTTTCCCCCCACAGGCCAGCTCCCAGTGTACAGCTGTGCACCTATGCCACAGTCGTGCACACACACACACACACACGCACACACGCACAGAAACACAAACACACCCACACACATGGAGAGAGAGAAAGAGAGAGAGCAAGTTAAGACAGATTCCGTATCCAGCCTAAATTGATGGAGCATGAACATGCCAAAAAAAGATAAAAGAAAAGACACTCAATTAAACAAACAGAGATGAAGTAAATCAAGTCATGCAGAAATACAAATATGTCTCCTATCACCAACAAAACAAGAGAAATGGTATTTCTGTTAAAATGCTCTGACAGGGATTTTGCCTATGAAAAATGATCACATAAAGTAGAATAAAGACGAATAAAGAAAGAGCAGGGCTGCTGCTATGTGTGTGTGTTTGGGTGAGGGTGGGGGGGGCGTGCTGGATGCTGCTCCAGAGCACTGGCCAGCAGTCCACCCCAATCAGGTGTCAAATCATATCCAGTTTTAATGCATCATAGCTGTGCCCACACTCTGCTGGTCATAAAGAGGACCACTATTACCCAAGAGGCAAAAATCACAGTCTGCAGTCTCCATTTAAAGTACTGATGTACTCTACTATCCTACCATTCACGCTTAACTATTTAATTTGAAAGTTAAATGGACTACATAGTTAAACAGAAAAAACCTATTAGAAAATGTCCATCAGGGCCACCAATAGTCATAATTTGACCAGTACTGTTCCCACTGCTCCCATATAAAGTAAGGCCTCACCTCCTAAATTCCTTTTTAACTCAGCGCTCCTGTTTAATCCTCTATAGGTCAGTGAACAGCTACCATACAGCTCCCCCTTATATAAACTACCAATATATATGTACAGATAGATAGATAGATAGATAGATAGATGTGTGTGTACATTATACCAATATTATATGTACAATATATATTTACAATGTATACATATACCAATATTATATACACTCCATATACACCACTCAGACATTTTGGCACACACCGAGATTTTCTATATTTTTCTATATTTTTTTCTATATTTTTTCTATATTTACTAATACATCTCCTCTGCTCCTAATCTGTTTAAACCATGGCTGCAATTGTAACCGCACATAAAGAACAAACATGGCGTGGAACATACATAGTTAAGTCTTAATTGCTTATCCACACACACATCCCGGTTAATACTCGGGAAGCACAGACACGTTCAAAATACAAGCCAGTATCAAAACTCCAAACTTGAGAGCCACTATCAGATTAGAGCAGATTCACACATCAAAGCTGTTTCACTGTGTGTTTTATCTGACAGTGCGATGGGAAAATACTATAGAACAGCTGGGTCCTGCAAAACAACTCGGCCACAGTAAGCAGACGGAGCATATCAGGAGTGATTACACGGCATTTTTTTGCTTATATTAGCTCTTCACACCTATTATTTATGAAGCTGTTTAGAGAAAGTAACTGTGGGCACAACAAAGGTGTAGATACTGCTTGAATTCACAGAAAGCATCCGTCGTCCACGTCTGCTACCCATTTTGCGGCGGAGAGGATAATTGATGTCTCAGAGGCATTGTGTGTGTTCATAAATAAAAGAAAAGGAGGAATGGCCTGGTATTAGATATGGCTCTGACAGAATATGAAATCAATGCAAATAGAAGATTGAGCGCCTGGATGCAGAGCTGACCCTTCACCCTTCCCATCTCTTCCTCTAATAAATACTGCTCAGCAGGCCAAGCGGTGCAGGTAATACTTCTCCTTTAGGAGGGCAGCACCAGCACTCAAGATAAAAGTCATATTCATCAGACTCAGCAGCATTTAAAAACACAAGGCTGTGAAAGCAGTGAAACGTAACACCTTTTACAGGAAAGTGATTTATCGGCGGGGAAGTGTTCGACGGGAGGCCCGCAGTAAAGCGGGTGTCCTACTCTGGCACTTTTCTCGGACTCGGCCGCCCCACCGCTCCGAACGCTGGTGGTCTGTGTGTGCTGGCGGCGCCTGGAGCCGGCCGCGTTTGATAGCGGGCGATAAATTACCCAACTGTAAAAACACAGTGAGGGGAGACGGGTGTAAAACACCGACGCCAAAAGCTCTCTCCTGAGGCTCGAGAGGTTTTAATGCGCTCCTGGTGGAAAAATTTGTCAAAAGAAGAGCTCTTTTTTTTAGATGTGAGATAATGCATCTCCAGTAAGGGCACATTTAACAACGGGTGGCATTACTGGAAAAAAATACCTTGGCATTTCTACTCATTTTTGTTAACGTGATTTGCAACTTAATTTTAAAGGCGCTACAGTATATGCAGAGAGAAGTAATTGGCTCTTCTGGAGTGCGCCATTGTTGATGATATAAGCCTACCTTTTGTTGTGTGTGTGAAACTGAGCTGGTTCATTCTTCCTATGTGAGCTGATTTAAAACAATAAACATGAACGCATTAATGGCATTTTTGATTTTTACCAGTTACCACCACCACTAAAATTATAGTATAGATATATCTCATTCTAGGATGCAAAACGTTAACAGCTTTAAAACGTTGTTTTAGATGTTTTAGACATGGGTTTTAATCAGCACTGAACTGCTAAAACCGTTTAATTTTTTGGCAGACTGCTCACAGTCTCTTTGCAGAGTGTTTGTGCCATCCAATGACATGAGCCAGTTTGACAACCTTCAGAACATAATAAGGTTATTGGAAGTCCACAGTGGGGTGTGTGACCTTAACTTTAACTTACAAGTAACAGGGCTTGACAGATTTTAAAATTGTACCACTTTTATTTTTATACTAATAAAGATTTTATATGGCTAACAATTCCAAAATCTGGTCATCCTGGCAAAAGTAAGGAACATAAATAATATAAATAAGGAGACTGTACATAGTTTTAATTGAAAAGTGTTTTACTGACTAGACAGACGCAATTGTCAACTGCGAACGGTCAGTTTTTTCAAATATACAGCTGAAACTCACAGTAAAATACACAAATATCACATAGAGGCCAAACATCCCTCCAATCTAAGCCAGCTTTGTTGGATTCTAATTAAATGAATTTTTTTTTGGCTTTTTTACTTGCTTTTAACTATGACAGTGTTTCTGTTAAAGTTGACCAGTTTAGCCTGCATTATTGCTTTAATGAAAAAGCAATAATTTAGAAAACACACTTTCATAGCACTACCTTTTTCCTAGTCAGTTTTGTCTTATAAAATATGGGGTTATGTATCTGTTCCAGTTCTCCCTATACCATTTCTTCCTGATCTAATTCAAGTCTTCTCAGCATTCTCAGTACAGCCCCTTGGTACAGCCGGTGTCCGTGTTCGCCCTCTGTAAAGCACCTCAGAATTTACACCTCCTCACTGGTGTCTTTCCTCCGAGAAGGTTATGTTCTCTTTGTGTGATGTTCTCTGCTCGGTCTCCTCTGGACTATTCCCCAAGCAGTCGGGCAACCCTGTTTCTACTAGTTTGGCCATGGCCTCGCTCACATACTTTACGGAGCATGAAGCAGGCGAACGACTAATCCCGGCACATTCGGTAAACTGAGGGACTGCCTCTCTCATTGCCTCCCAAGTGGCACCTGTACGGGCGTCTCTTTATTAGATTGAGTGGCGAGGACAATCGCGGAACACACTCTCACTCCGTTCCTTTATGGATTAACCTTATTCACCCTGAAAGGCATGACCGAGTTCCTGCTGGTCCATAACAATGCAGCTTTTAGCCCCACATTACAATTACAATCAGCTGGCAGAGGAGGAGCAGGGGCGGATCTGGCAGGCCCCATCAGGACAGCGCGCTAGTTTAGAGTCTCCTCAATGAACTGAACATTTAAAAACTCAATAGAAGTCAATAGAAGCAGTACAGTACCATTGTAGCTCTGTTTGCTCTGAGCTCATGTGGGAGCGTGACTGAGGCCGAAAAGCATTCGCCTTTAGTGCAACTAGACACAAATGCTCAAAAGGCTTTGAAAACGTCAGAGAAAAAAGCATACGCTTTAGAAACAGCTTGGTGATATAAATGGAACAACTGCATCCTTTCCAGGAAGGAATCTTCACAGTCCATTGTCCTCAAAGAGCCCATAGGACAGTAAAATCCACACTTTAAAGAGAAATACAATATTTTCTTATACATTTGTTTCCATTGGATAGCTTCAAACATGCTGCAGACAAGTACCTGACCAATTTTGAAACCAATAGAAATTTTAAGGGGTGCATTTAGCATGTTTCTGATATTTTAACTTGTGTTCAAATGCATCAGTTCACCCCTGCTAACACGGCAGTTGGACAAAGGTGCAAGAAATGGTTAATTCCTATGAGATTATTTCTGATAGTCTCTTTCACATCATAGATATTTTTTCATAAAACGAGGCTTTAATTATCTGTACTTTATTGCCAGTATGATCACAAAACCTCAAGCCTGGACGGTACTATATTTTCGGACAACTGATATGAAACGAAACACTCATCCGTAAACTTTTCCAGGATATCCAGATTTATGTAGCTGTTCATTTAGCCACAGCTGGAGAATATGATCTGACTTAGAAAGCATGTTCTGAACACCCCTTCTCTCATCAGAGAATCAGTGACAGATGACCATGACATATAAAAACTCTATGATTTTGGGATGGAATTTCCCATAACCTTGATTTATGGTTGGTACAGCATCTGCAGGATTATGGATTCCAATACACTTCATCTGTCCAGTCCTTCCAGGCTGCTTTTGTCATCTGTCCATATGACCTTTGCAACCTTCTAAGCATGAGGGAAATATAAATCGAGCCTAGCACTGCCCCTGTGCAGGGCCCACAAAGGCCTCAGTGCAACATAAAAAATAAAAATCACATGCTTCCTGATGTTCAAATGCCTGAACATGATGCATTCGACACAGTTGTGCTGGTGAATTTAAAACACATCATGATAACTGAATCTTGCTCTGTTGGTACACAAAGGGGTTATTATGGGTTGTTTAGAAGTATGCTAATCAGATTTTGCCATAATGTGATGTGTTGAACAGTGCTTTGATGTATGTAGCCCCTTTATGCTTTCCTTCTATACTTTTCTTCTGAAACCTGACCCTCAGCCTTGACAGGGAAATAACTGCCTGGCACCTAAGGTAACATCTCTCAATATTTCTTCTTCCTAACAAATATTTCAGCCATGGCACTACCCCAATGCCCTGCTCTCAGTGGAAGTGCTGCAGATGCCATTAATAGCAACAGTCATGTCTTAAAGACAGAATCCTCATAAGCATTTGGCAGCACTGATTGTATTTTTTTCCCCCACAAAGCTTAAATCACGTTTAATTAGCACATTGTAATGTGTCAGTGAGGTGTCGATGATTATGAGTGTTTGTGCTAAATGTGTTTACTGTATGAGTGACTGACACACAGCAGGGTTTTTTTTATAGTGACTTTGGCTCTGGAAGGATGGTGGATGGCAGGAGAGTGGTTAGAAACAGGCATATTTATAAAGACATTCTGCAGATATTTTTACCTCAAAATCCCAGTTTCAAACATCGGATTCAATCTTGTCTTTAGACTGCTGAAGATGACATTTTCATATATAATCAAATACAGCTATTCCGTCTCGGAGCTTTCGCCTCATTTGAGGGATAATGCGCAAAAACAGCATTAGGAAGGACAGAGCTGAAAATGTTATGCTAATTTTCCTCCCACTTTCATTAAAAAAAGGGAAAAAGGTAAAACGCATTAAAGAGCAGGACGTTTCCTCTCCTTTCCTCTCCTCTCCTCTCCTGTCCTCTCCTCTTCAGTAAGTGCAGATGAAATCTGAAGTTTGAGCACCGACTCCATTATCTCCTCCATAAAGAGGGCGAGGAACAGAACATGCGAGTCAATGCAAAACACGAGGCTCCTTTCAGTGGATTATCAGACCAAAGTATCAAATTAGGAAAATGAAGGGTACAAGATAAAGAAAGCAGGGGGAGTGATGGGAATGGCGAATGGTGCTGAAAGGATTGATTGAAAATGGAAATGGGGGAAGAAAAGAGTGGGCAGCGAGTGTTTCAAGCACATCTTCGTAATCGATCGAGCGAACAGGAAATCAGAAATCATTAGTCATATTAGAGCAGGGCTTCGAGAGAGGCCTGACGGACAAAAGTACACACAGAATCACTGTGACACTGCTTTTCTTGGGGTCATGCCACTCTCTCTCATTTACAACCAATGTTTCATTATGCTTTTTATTCTATTCTTTCTCTTCTCCAAAGCTAAAAGCTTTTATAAACCAGCCTCACCATGGTCAGGGACGACACCGTTTTATGAAGATGCCTCGTCTTCAAGCACACACCAAGCTAACTCATGTCAGGAACATACTGTACATGCTGTACATGCTAAAAAAAACACAACACTCTAAAGTCAGCACTCACTTGCATTTTTCACTCATAAAGGAAATACAAACTCCCACCATTTACTCTACCCAAAGCGCCTTCAATGCCCCAAATCAACAAATCAATTACATCTTTTTCCAATCCATTAGGCGCCAAGAGATGAACTAAAAGCATGGTGCAGACAGTGTTCAGACTACAGTCTCTCTTTCTCTTCCTTTTTATTTCACCACCCCTTTCTCTTTTTCTGCTCAATCATTTCGCTCCATCCCTTCCTGTCTTTCTGTCTGTCTCTGTTTGTCTCATACACATCTTACACATACACATGTACACACTGACTCCCACTTTCTCAAGTGCATGCATCAAGATAGTGTTCTAAGCACTTTTAATATGCATTACACGTATTAAAGGAAAAGGATAACATGTATTCATTTAGTATTGCTCTCTCTCTCTCTCTCTCTA
>JBBIGA010000153.1:7506339-7523351 GCA_037576975.1 Alestes dentex | reverse complement strand
TCTATGTGGGAAGAGGGGTGGGTATAGGTGATGTGGACACACACACACACACACACACACACACACACACACAGTCTGATGCAGGCGTGTAAAGCCAAGAGCCCCCACCACACTTCCCTCCCCTTTACAAACAGGCCAATCAATACACCATCACTTAAGGCCCTGTTTCCCCTCACTGAGCCTGACTCAGCACACTTGGCAGAATAAGAGTGTGTGTGGGGTGTGTGTGCGTGTGTGTGTGTGTGTGTGTGTGTGGAACAGGATGATTGCTTTATGAGAGGGGCTACTGCGTGAGGTTGAAAATTCACCACCTCTAATTTCTCTCTTTTTCTCACGCACACATACACACACCCTTACACTTACCAGCTCTACCCCCTTTTCTCCCCTAACCCTCTTTATTCCCCAATAGACTGCTTGACAGCTTCTCATTTACCTGGAGCTCAGTTCAGGGCTGAGGTTGGGCTGTATCTGTTTGAAAGCCCACATGGCCATCATCTATCTTATTAAAGTGGAAAATGAACTAATTACAAGGCAGATAAGCAGGGACAAGAGAGGAGTGAGCAGCGCACGGTTCTCAGTGGAGTGTGCTCGGCTGTCCTTCAGCTCTGCACAGAGAAACAGGCCATAAAACAACATCACGCTGCACTGCTGAGAGCAGCAATGCATTAACATGCGCTAAGTACCACTGAGAGCACTGCCGCTTGCACCCCACGCTGCTGTGTGCACGGATGTGACAGTGCCCCTCTAAGTGTGTGTGTGTGTGTGTGTGTGTGTGTGTGTGTGTGTGTGTGTGTGTGTGTGAGAGAGAGAGAGAGAGAGAGAGAGACAGAGAGAGAGAGAGAGAGTACTTTTTAAAACCTTTTTTTAGAAATGAATCTTCCAACTTAAAATTAAGTAGCAAAATGGGCCTCTATGAAATATCCTTTTATAGAAGCTACAGCATTTCATTTGATTTCTTTTGACTGAAATGACAAAAACATTTCTTTTTAATAACTGGGGTTACATTTGAAAATGAGTATTACATAACACACACGCACACAGTGTGTGCATTTATACAAATGTACAGATGCAAGTCTTATAACAGAGCTATACACACAAAAAAGATGCTCAAATACAGCCGTATAGACAGTGTACAGCCCCGTGCAAATAATCATAGGGAGACAAGAAAATTATTAAAAATATATCTGGACAGTAAGTGTGTTACTGTCAGTAAAGCATAATATATAAAAACAAATAACATTTCAGGGTTTAGTTTCTATAAATTCCTACATATATATTTATGTATATATATAGGCGTGAGGACCGCTTGGCTCTCAGTGGAGTGTGCTCGGCTGTCCTTCAGCTCTGCAATATATATTGTTTAAAAGATACAAGAGAAAATGTCTATAAAAACTTCTACTGTTAGAAAAGCATTCATTAAAGCCTAATTTAACCCAGTGAGACGAAAGCATGCGGTAAAACAATCACTCTCCACAAAGCCCTGGCTCCTTTCATAACAGCCAGATGGGCCCACTGAGGCGCAATCTGATGTAGCGCATGTCAGAATTACCATGACGAAACGCAGACCTGGAGGTGCGGTAAGCATCTCAGCTGCTCTATATCTTATACAACACATCCCATCACTGTCCCAGTCAGCTGGAGCCTCTGATTCAATAATGAAACCCTATGAAACACATGCAGATGTCAATAAACATCTAAGGACTGTCAAACACGACGAAAAGCTGTCTGTATTTAGGTCCGGGTAAAACTGCACGTGATCAGAGAGCTGAGTTACACAGCAACATAATGGCTACACAGCATCGCACATTTTAAACAGGACCAGTAATAAACATCTTTATGCTTCCACATTAACATCATATCAGTGGTTATTTGATCAGTGCCTTGTTCTTCATTTATAAACTGGCTGCTAGTCTGCATTCAATTTTCCCACTCAAACACAAATTACTTATTTGATTAGGGAATAAATATAATGGGTCATTACAGAAAACAAATAAACATTAATGCGTCAGCTCACTGTGCTGAAATAATAGGCCAGTCGAGCAGCAGCCATTGTGCTGTGGAGACCCCTGGAGCTCTGCATCCTCTCTGGGAGAAGCCAGCATAGCAACGAGCAAAACACAAACGCCTCGACTGAGCCTTACACATCCCCAACTCAGCCTTCTTATCTGCTCCTATAGCGCTCCAGTCTTTTTGTCTCTATCTCTCACTTTATCTCTCTAGCTACGTGTTTATCTTTCTCTCTCTCTCTCTCCCTCCCTCCATTTTTGTGTCTGTGTGTATGTTTCAGTAACTAGGCTACATGTGGTTGTTTGTTTGTAGGGATGTGAATCTCCGACCTCACAATGATTTGACTCAAAACATGTACAGTAAACAATCACAGGGGTTACGTTCCAAGAATATCTGCGCATAGTGAAAAACCGCGAAGTTTTGAAGGAGGGAAAAAAACCCCATTATTTATTTCTCCTTGCTGCTGATTGCCTGCTGCCCTGTGAGGCTGCAGTCCAGAATTTCCCCCGTGGAGCGTCTCGAGTGTTCTCGTGTTTTTCGTTTTGTTCTTCTTAAAGCCCTGTATTTTTATTACTGTAAATTAAATTCATTTGTTACTGTATTTACTCTGCTTATACCAAAGAAAATGCGCGTGCATTAATTACAGTGCAGTCTATATAGGGGTAACATTGGTATTTTACATTCTAGCACTGCACAAGTTCAATATAAACTGTATATAACAATTTTCCTGGCAGTTGTGGCTGAAATTTTAGTTGGTCTACCTGACTGTGGTTTGGTTTCAACAGAATCCCTAATTTTCCACTTCTTACTTAGAGTCTGAACACTGCTGATTGGCATTCTCAATTCCTTTAATATTTTTTATATCCCTTTCCTGTTTTATATACCTTTTTCCACAGATCCTTTAACAATTCTTTTGCTTTGCATGACTTATAATCCAAAAACGTCAGTGTAGCACTGGATGAAAGATGCAAGGGTCTGTCAGGAATCCTGAAACCCTTTTGATCAGGGTCATTTGGGTAGTTTATGTCGTGATTATGATTTAAAAAGAGTAAACACAGTTGTTTGACAATAAATGGCTTCAGCCAATCACTAACACTAACAACTAACAATATATATATAGATGTGCACCTCAAAATGTAGTTTTGAACAAAACTAAACTATTATAATTGAAACTATTATAATTGAAATTAACACAGCAAAATCACCACCTGCATAGAGAAGCATTATGATTACATTGACCCCTTTTCAGGCTTTCAAAACAAGTCCTACCTGTTTTCCACATATATATTCATTTTATGCACTTTCACTAAGTTCAACGGACTTCAGCTTACTCTAGTTCTTGAGTTATTACTAATAATATTAACATGTTATACTTAATTATAATGCATAATGCATTCCCTCAAAAGTTTTAATACACTGTGACACTGTCCCCTAACCACCTTTGGGTCATTACAGTTCATTTGGTGTTATAGAACTCTTTACAAAAACTGTTTGGTACTGCATGAGAGACTTACTGTAAAGCAATGGCCACAGCAGTTTCATATTATAAAACTGTGACATTATGTTTTATTAAATCCTACAGTTAATACGTAAACTCATGACAAATCATAGTAGTTGCCTGTAATTTACTAACAGTCTGCTAAACCTGGTAAACCAAATCACAATCTTCTGTGGGTTGTTTTTTGTTCAAAGCCTTTTAGGACATGCTCAGGTAACTTTGTACTTCTCGTGTTCTGGGCTGTATTCACTGCAACTCTTACATGTAAATGTGGTTTAGTAAGATGTGTTTGCATCACATCTGACAGTAAACAACAGGACTGTTGGACTTGGATGCAGGGCCTGTCAATCAAAAGGTGGCAATGAATGTGCAATCTACTGAGATTCACACTCACACAGAGAACTGTGAATGGGTGACAGGGAAAAATCGAAAATACTTATTTTAATGTCCATTTTCAGGGAGTATTTGTAAGGTTACAGAAAATGCATGAAATAGTTTGCTAATTTTGGTCAGAAATGAAAAACTGTGCTGGGTCCTTGAGAAATCGACACTGTTCCTGGTTTCACGATCAAATCAATAAACTAGATAAAACAATAAATCAATCAAATCAATAGAACCTAATGTTCTAGAGTTCTGCTGGAGCATTAAGCGTTAACAAAAGACTTTCTTGTTCCAAGCTTGATCTCCCGCACCCCAACCTCTGCCACGCTGCTTCTGTGACTGTCTCAAGTGGACACTCCACGGGAGAGCGGAGAGAGAGGAGCTTCTCTTCGCAGCTTGTGCACTCTTGCTTAGGCGGCATGAGGTAAAAAATCTGGGCCTGGTGGTCTCCGTGATTTGCGAGTGCACTGGGCTGTGTGTAATTGCTGAGTGGGTGGAACGGAGATCATCGGGGACACGTGGAGTAAAACTGGAAACGTGTAGGCAGAGATTTAGTCACTCACAGACGGGGGGTCAAAGCTTCAGCTGAAACAGATGGAAGAGGAGGAGGAGGCGAGCTTCTGGCACAAAAACAGGAAAAAATGTTATATTTCTCGGCCTTATTAGCCATAATGTAGGACTAGCTTTCAGCATGTAATCACCCTTCAAGCCAGCTTAGTGGCTACTATTGTTTAAAGGAGAAGTTATAAGTTATTACCTCACATTGTGATTAGCAGCAAGTTGAAAGACAAAGCTTTTCATTACTTATGTAATTGTCAGAGTTCCATTTGTTCCAGAACACATTAATGCAGTGAGTGTAATACCTGCAAATCCATGAACCGCTGGAGCAATGTAGGGGAACATGGGACACCTCTTGGTGCCTGCAATATCACACCATTCTGAATCATAAAATGAACTCAGCAAGAGCTAGCCAGCCTAAAGTACAGCTTCCAACTGAAAGATTTAGTTGTGACACAGTATTACAACAAACCTCTCAAAATAAACAAGGATAGAAGTTCATCTTCCCCTGGATATAATGTAAGTCCAACATCACCAAAACTTTGCAGTCAGAAAAAAAAAAATCTTGATGCATACATTATTATGTGTATAGTTTGGAAAGTTCATTTGGTTCAACCAACACAGAACTGTATTGAATTCATTGTGTTTGCGTCAACCAAACTTTTGTAGCCAATGTTACAACTAGCTCCTCAGCCTGTCAATATTCCTGGCAATTGCATCAACAGCATAGGCAGTCAGTTGTGTAACATATGTTGAAGAGTTTTAAAAGCTGCTAACCTTTAGCACGCTCCGATGTTGCACTAACAACTGATTCAAGAGGTATTGATTCCTGACAGTTTGTCTAAATCAGAGCATCTTGCGATGCTGCCATGTGTTCCTCTGAGCTAGCAGGATTACTTCTGCAAAGCTCGACGCTTCTGAGCCAGACTGAAAGATATTGACTTGTGAAGAAAATGCTCCTCTACACTCCATCATGTCGAGTAAGGGTAAGTGATATGGCAAAAGTACATCACAAGACTTTGTAACTGTAGCAGCAAGAGAAGTGTGCCACATTTTAAAACCTATGAGTACCACAAGCCTTTTAAGTGCTGAAGAAGAAACAGGGGGAAATTCTTACATTTTAAAAAATAAACTCAAATAATATGATGGTCTAACAAGTTATCAATATCAGCCATGAAACTTTAAGTATCAACCAACACTGATTCTTTAAAAACTACTAAGCTTTAAAATAAGCTCTTTTTGATTAAAGTACTTAATGTGAGATGAGCATCTAAAAGTAGCCTATCATGCTCAACTTACTAAAACACCTCACAAGAAGAAATAACAACATGACAGGACACAGTGTGAGTGTGCTATTTCAGGATATATGTGTTAAAGGATTAGATGGGATTTGTTCTTTTTTCCCTCTGAATGCAATTTAGCACTTTTGCGGGTATTGGCCCGACACGACACCTGATGTTGAATCTGGCCCATCTCTAGCTAACATCTAACCCAGTTACTTTAAATGGTTCATTTTTAAAGTTTTTTAATTATTTTAATCATTATTTGTAGTTGCTCGATGCTCTAGAAATACCAATGATGTCATATGAGTATATACTAAAGACAAACATACTATGACATAACACAAAAATATTAACATCAGATTGTCCACTCCAGTGTCAAGTCACATGTAATACAAAAACACAAAAGCTCAAGGGTTGCACACCAGCCATTTTCTTATAAGGGGCGAGCTCTGTGCTATGTTCTCTAATCTTTTTACCTGGTGTGTGGCCGTTTGAACAAGCTGCAAAACGCTGCTGAAACATGCATTTGCTCAGAGTGGAAGGGAAAGCATCTCCAAGCCATCTTCACATCATTATTATTTTTCAGCAGTGCTGGTCGTAAGGTAGAGTGAAAAGCGGGCACTCTCACAATCCATCTCCTCAATCTCACTGGCCATTAAAGGTTAAAAAGGCTTGAGACAAGTTCATAAAAAAATGAGAAGACTGATGAGATTAATAGAGGAGAACAGAGGTTAGGCAGCATATTGCCTAGAGCAAGTTGGCCCCAAAGACCTAGATCAAGCGGGCTCAACCTTTCAGGAGAAGAGTGAGTTTGGACCAGCCAGAGCTGAGCCAAGATAGCGCCTCGCCTTCCATGAGTGTCATGAAACAATTTGGGGGAAACAGCACATGCTATGTTGATTCACACCATCTTTTAGGAGACCAGTATATGGAGCAGCAGCAAGGTCTTCACTCGTGATTACAGTGAGCTCCTTTTTTAAAGTACAGTGAACTTACGCATGTCTAAACAAGACCACATGCAAGTACTACAAGGCATTTTGGTAATATCATTTGCCTATTCAGCCACATTTAGGCTATCACATATGGATAAACACATGTATTTGTGCTCAAAACAAATTTAGCGGTACAAGTACAAATGAGCAAATCCCATTGACACCTCTTCTAATTTGTAAATGCAGCGCCTATAAAGAAATGGTTCAACCAGAAATCAAATAATTTTCCATTTTGTAGACAATCAGCCAGCATGTTTGATACTATTGATTACATCTGAGGTAAGAAGAAGTTTGTGCTTTTTTTTTCAACTGAACTATTTCTTTTTGGCGCTCCTTGCCAGAACAAGAATTCAGAACACATCGCTTATATAATCTTTCGTTTCTACTTATAGAAAAGCACTGTAGATTGAATGAGACGTTCTTGTGTATAAGTTCACCACTTCCAATGTTGTGTCAACTAGAGCTGTATAAACGCCCCTAGCTTTGGGCTGTGGAGTATTGGCACTGTCTTCTCTGAGTGATAGAGCTCCATGTAATATTTTTGGGATGAACTGAAGTACAGTTTGTGATCCAAATCTAATCATTTTACATCAGTACCTGCCATCACTAATGCTCTCATGACTGAATGCAAAAAAATACTCACAGCAATGTTCCAACATATAAAGCATTCATTGATGAGTAGAGGCTGTAACTGCGGCAAAGGGAGGGGGGGGTTCTGTTAAAATTCTTGATTTTAGAAGAAACACACTGATTACAAACATTAAGACATGAAGTGTGTATGTTTTCTAAAGGAGTTTTGTCCTTCTGAGTCTAAATCTTAGTTGTAGTTGGTAGGCAGAGAGGAATAAAAATGAAATGAAGGTGGGTAAGTGCTGGCTGAGAGGTGCAGTATAAGGTCGTATGTACGTGTGGTGATTGCTCTTATCTCAACTGGCTCATGCGCTTTGTGCACATAAGAGATGAGAAGAGACTACATTAAAAAGAGAACAAATAAATGGACTGTGCAATTAGCTAAAGCATGAAAAAAAAGGCCAGCATCAAAAAGTAATCTTCTTAAGAGTGCTCAGTGATGTGAGCGCAACCTATAAACACAACAGGGCACTGATGCACGGAACAAAAATGCAGAACAAGGCATTTAGTGTACGGGTCAAATGTTAATCATGTTAAATGTTAATGTTTTTCCCTCTCTCTGTTTTCTTGCATATGGTTTTATTTAATCTGACTGCCCAGATGTTTTATCCCTGCTACAACAGAATGCAATAACATTTGCATGTACATCTCTTATTTCTGACAGGTCTAGTGCAGCTCATACATTCATGCATTTGGACTATTCCATCTGCTCTTTTATGTCATTCCTCCGTCGAATAGTGCAAAGAAGTGCAGATGGGCATGAAGTCAGGTGATCTAACAAGCTCCCTGCTGCTGTTCTCTTCACTGAACTTGATCTAGACTGCAGTAGCAACCTCATGGCTGCTAATATAGCTGTGATCAATAATGAGTCCCAACATGTTTCAATTGAATCTGAAAATGTCACTGGAGACCATGCATCAATAATTATGGCGCAGATGGGAATAGAATCGCAGCGCTCGATGGCATAGGCTACAGACCGTTTTACACACATTAGTGGTGCTGCTGGAGAGGTTTGATCTCAGTATGAGAGTGCCCCCCACGTTTCCATTAGCCAGCACGACTCTGATCTTATCACATGCCTGCCCTGCTCTAACTTCATGGATATTATCATATTTCAAGGGGAGCTACAAGTCAAGATTCGCATTAGACACTGCCTTGTTACTTTAAAAGTATTATGGATTGAGACAAGCCTTCAAAAATGAGCGAGGCTGCCTCAAAACATCCCTGCAGAGTCCACATACAGCAAAAAAATGAAACATTCAAACAAAGCAACGGATTTTACAGGCCTTCCTCTTGAGCAAAGGAATCAGAAATGCTTTCTGTCTGACCAGTGCTGACTCTGTGCTAAAAGATTAACACTAACACTCTAAGAATGATAAAAGGCATTATCCAAACGGGCATAATTTACACCGCCTACAATCAGTGACAGGAAGATGTTATCTATGGGAAATATTGATTAAATTCAGGCTATAAATGGCTATGTGATGACTAAACTGTGTGCTATGCATGTTAAACTGCAGACAGACTGAGAAAAAAGGCTCTGCAGTAAATTCTGCAGCACTTGGAGCCAAGGCTGTAATATATGCTATATAAATGTCCAGAAAGGCAGACCATACCTCACTGAATTGATACTATTAAACCCAGATTCTTTGCTGTTTAACCCTCTTTTGTTAATCAGTTGGAATCAAAAGGGTCAACTTAGTACCCTTTTGATTTCAACTAACTAAAACAGTCAGCTAGTAATCAGACTTATACAACATGTTCCTTTTTTTACTCTTAATCTTCTATAGCAAAGCAAGTGGCTAGTTGACCATGTTTTTCTGATCTACAACCACTCAGTACAGGTTTATATTGCTTAGACTGGTTGATCCAGTAAGTGTCAAAAGCTCGAATGTCAATCAGGGAGCATTCAGACTTCTCAATGGCTGCATGTATTACTATGAATGAGCAACTAGCATCATAGCACAAGTACTTGTCAACTGCAGTCTGTAATGTTGGCCCTAACCATCAGCCACTAGGAGAGGTGAAAGACACGATAAATTCAGTCCTACAATCTGTTCTTGAGTGGAATCAGGAAAGAAATTTGACTCTCAAATCCAGCTTCTGAGCGCACATGTCAGCACCATCTAGACTGATTGCCTGGCATTCAGATTTGAATAGAATGTGAAGTGCAATGAAAACACACAGAGTGCTCGGCACAGATGGTGCTTGGAGGCTGAAAGAGCCTCTGAGAAATGTAGCCATGAGACATGAGCAAGGAAGTCATCTTCCAAAAGCAAGTGTTTAAGAAACAGACAGCACCGAGGCCAAGAGATGAGAGGTTACTGCAGAATTCTGATTTAAAAGCGCAGTTGCTGATGGGAGAGAGATGTACGAAAGATCTGATCTATGTTGCCTCCCTGCTTGTCCCAGAACCTGCTCTAACCTCAAATAAAGCGAGTGAGAGGCTGCCAATAAAAACTTGGACCAGGCATCGAGAAACAAAACCGGACTGGATTGTCTTTGGAATCTTGAGGCAAGCGGCGCCAAAAGACACAAGGAGAGGGAAAGGAATAAAAGGGCGAGAGCGGAAAGAAAAACCTGCCCTCCTCCCCCGAGCCTCTCACACTTGCTTAACTTACGGCCCCCGTGTTTCTTAAGGGTGTAAGCCCTGAGGCTGCGAAAACTACATTCGCCCATTGCTTATGACAGATGTTAAGTTATAAATCTGAATACAGCTTAATGTGCTTGGCTCTAATAGGCCTGGGAACAGTCTGCAGGGACAGCGTCTGCTCTTGGATGGACGGATGAAGGCCTTTCAGCGCCCTGAACCTGCAGTGGAGGATGGAATGTGAACCTGCAAGATTTTACCTAATAGCTTCTCCAGCTGCCAGGCCTCCGGTCACCACAGTGCTGCATGGTGACCGTTCAGCCCCAACGCTCACGTTTTACACACCCTCCGCTGCAGCTCATGCACCATTAACCTGGGGACGGGAAAAAACGCAGGCTGGTGAGACACCAGGCCTTTGGCCCCAAACACACACACACACACACACAAACTCACATCCACACATCCACATGCCCCTCACATTACGGAGTAAAATGGTCGAGTGAGGCGATAAATAAGTGCCGCGGAGGCTAAGCAGCAGCTCATGAGCCGAGCTTTAACAGGGGCTGAGAGATGGCCGTGAGCATTCACTCAGAAACTGTGAGGAGAATAGGGAATGAATCTGACACCAAGATACAGCAGAATAAAAGACCAGCAAAGTCATTTAGACATGACAGTTGCAAATGCAGTAATTATGCCTGCTACGATTCAAAGGGCCATGTTTTTCAGAGGGAGTTTTCATCAGACCTTCTAGACGCTCGCCAGATAAAGGCCTTCTCTTCCAGTACCTAGTACAGTAAGAGCATAAAGCCATCTGACCTAGTTTGAGCAGTGCATCATCAACAGCAATTAAGTGAAATGGCAGCTATCACAGAATCCTTGGCTGACAGAGATATTAAAGGCTCTCGTAGTCCAGGGACACGCTGATTTACTCAGCCAAAACAAAACAAGCCACGTTCAAAACGGAAAATCCGTGAGGGTCAAAGACACGTGGAGAATGACAGCACCATAAGAATCCCCAGATGAATGGCTGTTTCAGTAATATTCGCTTCTGTTTTCACTGCACAGCTAAACAGTTCGGGAAGACTGATAGAGACGGTCAATCCTGAAAAAATCAGAGCACTTTCATGCTGCAGCTTTCTGCCTGTGACGAACTGGTTAAGGTGGGAGCATCAGACAGACACTGAGAGCGAGTGATAGAATAGAAACACAATATCATGGTACTTGGGAGATATTTTCACTAAATCCTTAGTTTCTCTGAAGTCTGCAGAGCTCCTTGTGCCCATTCAGCCAGGAGAACGCAAATCATCTTGTCGGGTTTTTTACTAACATAATTGAATGAACAAATATAATTCAGAAAACAGTTCAAATAGAATTCAAATAGTTCAAATAAAATATGTAAAATGTTATTGTTAAAAACGTTTTAAATGTAATTCAAATTCAGGTCCAAAACTGAAACTGTAGAATATTGTTGCTGTGAAAAGCATTTTAAAAAGAAAACAAAAAAAAATTATCATTTATTTTGAATTCAATTTATTGCAAGAATACATTCATGGAAACATGGGGAAAGTAGCAATTAAAAATCGGCAAAAATGAAAGACGATGGCATGACAGGCCAGACATCAAATCAGCTACTTGTTACTATGCACTTTACATACAGGCTGTTGCTTCTTTCAGGCTTCCTCTAACGGGTCTAAATCCTTATTTTTTGGATTCATCAGTCATACAGTGTTCTAGAAATACTGACAATATTCATGAAATAAGCATCATCTTGATGTAATTTAGCTTGATTTAACACATGTTCACCACAAGACTCATGTAAATCTATGATGACCCTCTAAAGACCCACCAGATTAAAACTGACATGTTTCAAATCCTCTCAAGATTACTTACTTTCAAACCCCAGAGCTCTGTTTTCCATCCTCTGAAACAACAAGTATTTAGTGTTTTTCAAGCTCAAAGCAATATGCCTACCACAGATATACTGGTAGGGAGTGGGGGTGGGATGTACTTTTGTTACTATATTTAAGTATCATTAAGTATATTTTGTTACTAATATACAAATATATTACTATATACTTTGTTACTAAAACTATATTGAACTGTGTTATTAAAACAGAACACTTGTTCAATCATACTTGTGCATTCATGCAATCATAGGGGTCCAAGCAAACCACTGCCCAGGAAAAGGACCATTAAGTTTGGATTTGCAGTCAAAGCCTTGTTTCCGCAGACTAACAACAAGACTAACATAACTACTTAACCACAACCAGACTCAGTGATATCATATGCTGTATAAAGATTGGTTGCTCTTCAGATGTGGGGGTTGAACTGGGAACCTTCTGCTTGGTTTAATCATTATTGCGAATATGATTTTTATGTTCATAATAAACTTCCTCGCAATGATTGTCTGCCGTAATTGAACCCCAGTTTTCTACATGCAGGGCAGATGGGCACTGTAATATCTGTCCACATGTTCAGCAAAGCATTCATAATTTGAGCTTTTGAAGTCAATAATTGTCCAAACAAAAAGAATAAACACTAGGAATGCCGTGTCATTAAGTGGTATTTATTTGTATTGTTTATTTCTTAATTGTCTCTTTCTTAAAATTCTTCTCTAAGTTTCTGCGAGCAAACAGAGTTCTCATGTATTTTCTTATCAGTGAAAAATAAAACTGCCCACAACTACACTAATCTTTCATTGTGCAAGGATTACCGCAATCGATTATCCACACATTTCTGCGTCACACACCACCAAACACAAATCTTTTACTTAATCGTTTTTTATGTATTTGAGTGTCTTTAAATATACATACAGTTGCAAGAAAAAGTATGTGAACCCTTTGGAATTCTGCACAATATGGATTTCTGCACAAATTGGTCATAAAATGTGATCTGAAACACAGTCTGCTTAAACTAATACCACACAAATAATATATATGTTTTCATGTTTTTAATGAATACACCATGTAAACATTCACAATGCAGGTGGAAAAAGTATGTGAACCCTTGGATTTAATAACTGGTTGACCCTCTTTTGGCAGCAATAACTTCAACCAAATGTTTCCTGTAGTTGCAGATCAGACCTGTACAATGGTCAGGAGTACTTCTTGACCATTCCTCTTTACAGAACTGTTTCAGTTCAGCAATATTCTTGGGATGTCTGGCATGAATCATTTTCTTGAGATCATGCCACAGCATCTCAATCAGGTTGAGCTCAGGACCCTCCAGAAGGCATATTTTCTTCTGTTGAAGCCATTCTGTTGTTGATTTACTTCTATGCTTTGGGTCATTGTCCCGTTGCATCACCCATCTTCTGTTGAGCTTCATTTGGTGGACAGATGGCCTTAAGTTCTCCTGCAAAATTTCTTGATAAACTCGGAAATTAATTTTTCCTTTGATTACAGCAATCTGTCCATGCCCTGATGCAGCAAAGCAGCCCCAAACCATGATGCCCCCTCCACCATACTTCACAGTTGGGATGAGGTTTTAATGTTGGTGTGCTGTGCCTCTTTTTCTCCACACATAGTTTTGTGTGGTTCTTCCAAACAACTCAACTTTGGTTTCATCTGTCCACAGATTTTTTTGCCAGTACTGCTGTGGGACATCCAGGTGCTCTTTTGCAAACTTCAAACGTGTAGCAATGATTTTTTGGACAGCAGTGGCCTCCTTTGTGGTATCCTCCTATGAACTCCATTCTTGTTTAGTGTTTTACGTATTGTAAATTCGCCAACAGGGATGTTGGCATGTGCCAGAGATTTTTGTAAGTCTTTAGCTGACACTCTAGGATTCTTCTTCACCTCACTGAGCATTCTGCGCTGTGCTCTTGCAGTCATCTTTACAGGACGGCCACTCCTAGGGAGAGTAGCAACAGTGCTGAGCTTTCTCCATTTATAGACAATTTGTCTTACCGTGGACTGATGAACATCAAGGCTTTTGGAGATACTTTTATAACCCTTTCAAGTCAACAATTCTTAATCGTAGGTCTTCTGACAGCTCTTTTGTGCGAGACATCGCTCACATCAGGCAATGCTTCTTGAGAAAAGCAAACTCAAAAACTGGTGCGTGTTTTTTATAGGGCAGGGCAGCTTTAACCAACACCTCCAATCTCATCTCATTGATTGGACTCCAGGTTGGCTGGTTCCTGAGCTCTTGGAGATGTCATTAGCCTAGGGGTTCACATACTTGTTCCACATGCACTGTGAATGTTTACATGGTGTGTTCAGTAAAAACATGAAAACATATTATTATGTGTGTGGTATTAGTTTAAGCAGACTGTGTTTGTCTATCGTTGATCATATTTTATGACCAATTTGTGCAGAAATCCAAATAATTTCAAAGGGTTTACATACTTTTTCTTGCAACTGTACATATTGGCTCAGGTATATTTTTGAGTCAGTACTCACACTACAGTTTCTCTGTGCTTTTTCCAACCTAACATTCTGACATTTTCCTTTAGGTATTCAAGGTGGAGAAAGTAGTTCGTAGCAGATTATAATTTCAGCGTGAGTACAAATTCAAATCACATCCACACAGGCAGTTGCCTACTCATGAATCTCATACTAATCCTGACTACAGCCTGAACGTAGTCAGTATTTGTTACTGTTCTTCTCAGGCTCCTTCATCATCGCTCAGCTCCACACATCTACTGATGGTCACTACCACTGCATTAGAGGCTCAGTGGACTTACTCAAAAGCAGCACTCAAGTAATGAAAGCACTGAATCAGGGTTAAGGGAAATATATATTTTACTCCAACTCTCAGGGTCAGCCATCATATATCTAAAGGGGATAAAGGCAGATTTGTCAAAGGCGGTTTAGTTTGACTGAGCGTGCCTGTCTGCGGGAGCACACAGTACTCTCCATCTGGCAACCTATGGCTGCTCCCTCAGTCTCCATCTACTGTGCAAGTGCAATTTCTCTAATGGCTTCTACTGGAAGATAAATAGGATGTGTTCTGCTACCTTAACCTACAATATCAGATTAAATAAGGTCAGCTCTTTAAGAGACCCCTCAGGGAGACGATGATGATAGACGGAAAGGGGTTATGCTTTGACATGTGACATGTGTACACGGATCCTTGTGTAACACATGCAATAGAATGGCTTCAAGTCGTTCCTTTAAATAGCATTGTGGTTAGTCTATGTGATCTACTTCTTACTCCCTCAACAGTAGAGGCAAAAAATAGAAAGTGATTTCGACAGGCGCTTCCACCATGTTCAGATCCTCAGTAAGTGGAAAGAGGTGAGTTAATCATGTCACAACTGTTGATATGCTTCATAACACAGAGGTGATATACGGTGACACAGAACACTCCTCAGGAATGCATTCATACAGGTCAGGCACCAACCTACGCTTCCCCCTATAGCATGCGTTTGACATCTGTACGGCACATGGAGCCAGTCCATAAATCTCCCTGGAATGCCTTTAATGGAGCTACAAACACTGCTAATGGATGTCCTGCTGGTGTAGAGAAAGACTAAAGCAAAACCATCAAAGCAAATATGACCACTAACCTTAACCCCATGCCATTCCTTAACTGTCACAGCAATGCCACTGATGAAACTCTAATGCGCCACATTTGGTACCTCTGACCTCTTATGAAACATCACCTTCACCACGAAAGAAGCAGCTGAGCACACCATGACTGTAAACCATACGTATGAAATAGGGCTGGCAAAAGATTAAAATGATGAATCGCATTGTATTGTGTGATAGTTAATAACATTAAACTCTTTGTGTGAAAGCGGGGTTCAGATTAACTAGAACATGAACAATCACAATCACAGATTTACACAGGATAAGCATTCTTTCCAATTTTCATCACTGATGTCCAGCGAGAAGAAGTGTCTGAATGTTCCAAACAAGGTGTTCATATCAAATAGGTTATAGAATGGCTTCAACTCCTCTGTTATTGAAGTCTCTCACTCTCATTCACACAGCCCATGGATTCTTGTAATAGTGGAGGTTCTCTGGCTTCCCACTTTGCTGTTGCTTTTAATAGTTTCCCGCAGGACTCCTATGTGCACTGTCCACCGTAGTCTGCAGACTTACTAATATTGCTGGCATCAGCTGTGCGTTGTAAATGATTCTTGAGATTTTATGCGCTTAACAAATTCAGCAGTAGCTGCAAATAATTTTTATCAGGATGGCCATCAACGAAGCCTGCCTTTTAAAAGCTGTATAGAAAGAGATGGCAACAATCATGGAGTCCTCCAGAGCAACATACAGCGCTTGAGCAGCTGTGCTTCAACCTTCACTACTACGGAGGTTTGAGGGGTAAAACTACAAAAATGTGATAAAAGTGCTTTTAATAACTCTGACAGCTGTAATATTAGAAATTACAGGGTGAGGATGAGGCATTCAGTAGAATAATAAAATGCAAAAGAAAAGCTGTCATTTTAGACAGAGTTACATAATCCTGGACCCTTTTGGGAACAGTACTGATAAAGTCATGAGAGTAAGGGGTGTCTAAACCTTTCTGGAGCTGTTTTCACAAATCTTGGCTTGATCTCATCTTTCCAGTGTGGTTTTCGGAGGTGGTTTACTTGCTCCTTTACACAAGTTTCTGTGCCAAGGCTAACCCAAACCTTTACATTTTAGACACACTACTGAATAAGGAACATGGTCCAAAATCCAAGACAAATATCACACTTGCAGTTAAAATGTTAAGCAACGAATAGCCAGAGAGGCCAAGTTTGAATCACTGTACTGCCTACACCCTACAGGAGACTATAACAGCATTCAGAGATGTATTACATTCTGCAGTTAATGCAAAATTAAACACACGGCAGCTACAAACGTAAGGAACATTACCCTTTAATGTAGCATTTTCCACTAATATTTCTCTGGTACTGTGATTAAACCTCACTGAAGCTTACTGGCACACAGAACATCTGAAGGACTTTAATAATATCATGAGATATTCTTTGTAATTATGATGCTATTTGCATACTCTATGCTATTTGCATACTATATTTAACCCTCTGGCCCTCCTGTGGGCCATTTGTGTCCACTTCACTCGCTTTTTTTTTTTGACCATTTTAGCTGTGTTAATGCATATGGAATGAAATTTCC
>JBBIGA010000153.1:7449253-7460763 GCA_037576975.1 Alestes dentex | reverse complement strand
GTCACACGGTTAGGTTGTCACAGTCATCATATCTCAGCCATTAGAAGGCGCTTAGCTAGGCTAATACATGTGGGGACTAGACTCCAAAAGAGCTAAAAATGTCAGTTGGGGTAGGTTGTCATGCATGCTAGAGTGCATGATGTGCAAGGGGTGGGCCCTCAAAGACTGCACACCTGGTCTGCCAGTTTATGTTTGTCAGAACTGTGATTCTGAAGTGGATAGTGATTGGTGAATGTTGATTAGGAATCATCCTTTCTTTAGTCTGTGTCATGAATTACATAGTGTAGCTGCCCCTGTGCTCTGTATTTTTGCATGAGTCATGCCGCTTGTTTGAACTTCAGTTTGAGGAAAAATCGAGTTTCTTCAGATTTCATAGCAGTAGTAGTAGTTTTCATAGCCTGTGGTGTTTTACATTCAAAGCCTGTGGTGTTTTACATTTATGCATTTTACATTTACATGTTTGAACTTTTTTGATGTTTTTATACACATTCGATGTGTTTCATTTGATATTTCACTGAAAATAAAAATTTTGTATCATTTTAAACAATGTCTATATTTTTCATTTTTTCCCATGAGAATAACACTTGGACAACCAACTCCATAGGGTGTGACAACTTACCCCGCTATGGGGTTGTTGTCACATCTGCACAAGGTGCCTTTGACAGCCCATATCTTTTGAAGAGAAAGGATTCTACCGGAGCATGGACTATCGATTTGTACTTGACACGTTAAGCATTAGTTGTGTACAGAAAGGAAATTTTTACTATACACTGTTTTGGCAGAACTTATATTTAAGTAAAAAGTGTGACAACCAACCCCAGTTTCCCCTATATGAATGAATGAAGAAAATGTAAAGATTAACAATTAACAATTAACGGTTCAAACCTGTAACAGCCGCGTAACACCGTTGTAATATGTATTGTACATTATATTTAATAAGACATTATTTATATATATTATTGTATTGTCACAAATAGATATATTGTCAATATAATAGTCAACATTTATACTGGAAAATGGTTTTTGAGAATCAGTCCTAGCCAGCGAGGTAACATGAATGACATGGGTCTGACCTTATATGGTACTGGTGGCATTAATATGGCATTGGGGGCATTAATTATGTAGATTAACAATTTACCAGCTTGCATTCACTTATGAACAGGTGACGATAAGTCTAATGTAGGCTTATTATCTTAAAATATGAGCATTAATGCTGTTGGATGAGGCCTATCGTCTTACTTTGTTAAGCGAATATTTTACGTATTCTGATACTGTACAGTTTACACTGATTTTCATACATTCATTTTGCATATTTCTCATAATTGCAGATTGTGTCTTATATGTTGTTCACAATTAATTTTTGCTATACAGAGTAAACAAGTAAGAATTTCAGTTCACCCACTGCATATATAGTTATTCTGGCTCTAAACAATACTGTCTGTCTGTAGCAGATCTTGAGAAATTGTCAGTGTATGTGCGTCCCGGAGAACAAGTGCCAATGGGTTTGAACCTGATGTAACAAACCAGGAGCCTACACATCAGCACTGGACCACTCTGTCAATGATTAATCCGGTCTAGGCTGCCCACACAGAGCAGAATGGAATTCAGGGCCAGATGGTTACTACTGCTCGTCTCAGATGTTAACAGTATTGTGAGGTCTAAGGATACTAAACCCTCCTCTGCATGAAAAATCAAATGTGTGTCAGCAAAAATAACTGAGCAAAAATGAATAAACACACTGTAATCAAAGGCTTTGTTCTTGGACAGCCTTTCCTTGAGGCAGAGTAAATGAGAAACAGAGATTTGAATCAAGGTGAGATGATGCACTTTAGGAGAATTCAGACTGCGCTTCGTTTTTATGCCCTATCAAAAGCAACAAAAGCAGACATCATGAAAAAAGGGTGTTATCTTCAAACATCAGTCTACCTATCGGTCTGTCTGTCTGTCTGTATATCTATCTATCTGTTTTTTAATATTTATATGTTTTCAATAACTCTATAGTTCCAAAGTTGTGAATACATGCAAAGTAATAAACTAAACCCATCTGTTGTACAAGCCTGTTATCATGCAATTATTTTGGTCATTTCTATTGAGCAGTGGGTCCATTTGCAATACTGTGAATTGTTTACTGTTTAACAGTATGAGCTGGCATTTTATTTCCAAGCACTTCTAAGCTGTGAATCTACTCATGTTTATACAATAAAAGGTAGTGTGACCTGGAAAAGTGCGTAAAGGGAGTGTGTGTGCTGAGGAAGCGTGGTATGTTTGTATATTAGTCAATACACAAAGTCCTTCATAGTGAGTGGTAGTGCATAGCGAGCTGTGAGGCATATTTATGTACCCCATTAGACAATCAATAATGGCTCTTTTTTCTGATGAATGTTTCCAGTGTAGTGTTTATACATTTGCCTAGTTCAATGTGTACAGCCTCACTGTGTACAGCCCCACTGGTACACTATGGGCCAGTTTCAATGCCATAAGGGTTTCACCATTACAAATCATATTCAACTTCAGGCCTTATCTGGGTCTGGGAAACTGGACATATGTTTTTGATGATTTTTCCATTTTCTGCATTCTATACATGTTGTACCTGCAAATGTGTGCTCCTCCAGCACCTCCTGAACTGAAGTCCGTCTGCTCAGCCATGTTGGAGGAGGAGGAGGTGGAAGGTGAGGGAGAACAGGATTGAGCAATTCTCCTTTCTGGAATGTGGGGCGTCGGACGGAATGCACACAGCTGGATGAGAGACACAGAGGAGGCTGTTCATTCGGACCAGCTCCCTCCCCCTGACACAACATAAAACTCACAGTGTTTCTCCTGCGGGTTCATGGCCTCATTGTACCCACGCTTTATGAAAATGTATCTGTCACACAAAATGCTCTTTTTTTTTTTTTTTTCAAAGCTCTGTTTCATAAGCAGCCGTCCACAGCTGTGGATCGAAAAGAGCGCCCATGTGCACCCCTCCCCTCCCCCACGTTCTCCAACTTGACCAATTCTATCCTGAAGTAGGTCAGCACTTTCCAGGTCTGGTTTGACCCATTTCAGAGGACTGGGTCCAAAATTACTCAACTTTACCATCCCCCGTGGATGATAACATGGACAGATGACAGCTGTCTAGGTGTAGAACCAAAATTAAATTCAAAGACCTCTATAACTCTTAGACCCTAGCCTTCATTTTGTACATGTGGGAAAAAAGCAAAATGATAGTATTTTGTGCCAGCTCCCTAAGCAGTTTCTAATAACATGTTAGTTCTTTACTAGCGCTGCAGCATATGCACAGTTTTAGCTTTTGTAGATTAAGCACTGATATTTAAAGTTTTTAATTTATATTTAAATCTTTTATTTGAGGTTTATAACAAACATATTTAAATACATTGTACATTGCCTGTAGCAGTTTTACAGGGACTCTTTCAAGAGCCCTAAGATAGAATTTTTGTAACTGGTTTCCATATTAGCATCTTTTTGAACCTTGTTTAGAGTACAGCTCTTGGAGGGCTAGTAGAGTGACTTTTAAAGTAAATTGTTCGAACCCTTTGTAAATCAAAACATGATTGGTGGATTCCACTGTCAGTTCTTAATCATGTCATTTAATGTTTAAGGTGTTCCGTTCAGCTCCTAACTGGTAGGACAATGGAAGAGCTCACTTCATTGTATCTACCAAGACAATGTAAAAAAAAAACTATGACTGGATAGTTTTTCAGTGGTGTCTAAAATTCTTGATTTCAAATTGCACTCAAACAACAGAAGAAGACATCTTTACCAACAGGATGCAGGAGTTTACCAGATGTGACCTCCCACCGTTTCTACCACCAAAACAAATACCTTTCGGGACAACTTTGCTATCATTTTCCAAAAGGGTGGGTGCTCAATCTAGTGAAATCATATTTATTAAGTAATAACCTGGTACAAATTCCAATAAACATCCAAACTCAGGTCCACTATCCAGTCCCTGAAAGCCTAACAAATGGAACTTGCTTGGCTGTATCTACCTGTAACCTATATATATCTTTTGGGGAAATCCTGATTTATTCTGGAGGGTATTGCTACCTTGTTTGCAGAGTTTCAATACATTTCAATCAATTTTCATAGGCTACTTAGAAATATCAAATAATAAACAACTAGTAAACTGACAGGGCTTCAATCAAATGAATATTGTTGCAACTCACAATATAACATCGTTGGGTAAGAGCATGAATCTAAGCTAGTCTGCAGTTGCAAGTTGGTTGAGAGCAGAAAGATGAAACCCAGATATATCCTAGAAGTCTCCAAAGATCAGTGTGGGTGACTAAAATCTTAATCAGCTCCTTCTAGCAATGCCACTCACTCCTCTCAGCACTGTAGCTCCTAAGAAAGTGGAAAAATTTGTAGCCAGGATGAACAACAGTGGAGTCGGGCGATGTGCGCTGACCTGCTCCCTGGTCCGGAAGACCAGAGAGACATTACTCATTCACTTAGCCTCAATGAGAGGCCGTTTGAGGGCGATTTGAGGCATTTGTCCTTATACCCTCATGCAAAATGAACACAAGGGTCAAACCCTCTGCAAATAAAACAAGGCATAGAAAAGTGACACCTGCTAAGGGCATGCTTTTGCTGTTATTCGAACAAGATGACTGACTGAAGAGGCAAACAATCTGCCCAGCTCTGCTATATGACAAATACTCTCCCAAAAGATAATGTCCTGGCACATTCTAAAAGATAAAAGTTGGAAAATCGTTTTTTGGCGTAAACACATGGAACTAGGACTACATAAAAACTGTAATTGGTATGGATGCTCTACAGTATGCAGAAGTTGTTCAGTCATAAAAGGTTTATCTGGCCGCATCTACACTTATGGTCCATTTTATCAGCTGCACCTACTATATAAATGCACTTTGTAGTTTACAATTACAGACTGGAGTCCATCTGTTGCACTGCATCATTTGGTAGTCTCCTTTATCACTCGTCCCTCATCAGTTTTTGGCCACAAGACACTGCTGGCTGTATCCAGTTCACTCAGAGCAGAAAACTGGTTTCCCACAACAAACTTGAAAACTGGCTGATTGTGTTATTTTTACACAAGCTAATGTCGTTAATGATTTTATTTATTGTTATCATTTATTTTATGTATTGTTTTTATTGTAATCATTTTACACCTGATGTAATTATGGAAAGCCATTCGCTGGAAAGCCATTAGACCTGGGATACGTATACATATTGCAGATAATAATTATTTCTCAGACGTTATTATGAGAATAAACAGACCTGATTATCTGTCTAGTGTTTCCTATTATTAGTTTTATGTTGAGAAGACATTTAGGTAGCTCAGTTTACCATGGAATTGTGTGACAGCAGTCAAAACGCCTGGAGACACTAATGTAGCTGTCTGCCTCCTTAAATTATTTACAATCAAAGCACAGTAAAATTACACAGTAAATGAAAGCATGTGAGACACAGTGTTGATTCAAAGACCTTACAGAATTTCTAAAACAGTAAGATGCAAGCTGCTACACAGAAGTGGTGGAATGGGCAGGAATGCATTTTTGTGTTATGAAAAAAGCATGTGTAATACATCACCAATAACACGCTTCATATAAACCCATCCAACAATTAAACACTCTTTATATGGAGCATGAGTCCACTTCTGACAGGCACTTTTATTGGCCATCAAAACCAGCCAAACCATTATGTGCACTACAGTGGGCAAGAAATAGACTTAAGGACTTTTTTATGGATTTCTTACTGTTAATGACTTGATGTGCGAATGTAGACATTAACTTTGATATTTTGACCCATCCTTTTAGAAAAGGTAAATTGCACCTAACCAACTTTTTGTCTTGTTTGGCTTTAGAAATGGGCAGAAATAAAATAGAGCCTTTTTTCGAGATGTTTTCAGACGCTTCAAATTAGGCGGTTAATGACTTGATGTGCGAATGTAGACATTAACTTTGATTATTTTAACCCAGCCTTTTAGAAAAGGTAAATTGCACCTAACCAATTTTTTTCTTGTCTGGCTTTAGAAATGGGCAGAAATAAAATAGAGCCCTTTTTTCAAGGTGTTTTCAGACGCTTCAAATTAGACTGCGCCGTGCTTGGCAGGAACCGGAGAGTTGAGACTGCAAAGAATGTTGATTGACTACAATACCTCACTATAATTTTTTTTATTTGATTGATAGCATACGCTTGTGAGAGATGATATACGTTCACTGAAGTTCACGTGGCCATTGCGTTCCATATAAAACAGCTGTAGAGCTTCACTTCGGCAACTGCTAGTTCTGCTGCTATGACAACGTGCTTCCTTCCACTTGGGATCATGCCATGCAGGACCACAGAGAGAAGTCAGGGGAAATACACATGGATTTCTGGATGAAGATCTGGCACTGAATGTTCAGAAAACTTTAATGGCCCCAAAAATAACAGGTATGTTCCTGCAGGAATGCAGTCTGTCTGTCTGGTGTTTTCATGCCCCTTTTGATTATCATTTCATTGTGTGCTGTGCATGCCAGAACACAGTGTGCAACACAATTAATTAGGCAGAAGACGCACTACAGTACTGTGACACTTTGGGAATGCACCATCCATCGCTGACCTGTCTCTGTCTGCCACAGAGGCAGCACAGAGACACACTTACCCACCTGCGGATCTGGGTGACTCTCGCGCCTTTGAAGCCTCGCTGCTGTGGCATTTCCTCTGAGAGTGCAAGAGCACACCCCCAATTCAGCGGCAACCTACTGAGCACCGTGATCTTTTACCTTTTTGCAGAATGCACTTCAAAGGAATCCCCCTTTCTCAAAATAAGCAAGACTACAGATGTTTCAAAATAGACGTTTTCCCTTATCTGTGACTTTCTCCAGTCATGTAAAATGTCACAAAGAATTTGCTCGGATTGACACACACAGGAAATCAAACAGAATATAGGAGGGAACAGAAAATGTAAATATAAACTAAAGTAGGGCAAGATTTACAATATCCCCAAAGAAAGAGAATGCACAGATGTATTTGTATTTACAGATCTTGGATTGCATTTAACTGTATAATCAGAAAAAAAGGCCAATTTGCCACAACCACCATTTGCGACCTTTTTCTGAAAGGTTTTGACTTGATTTATGATGTAGACCCCAAATTGCTCAGCATTTAGAGTGGTTGACCGTTATGTATTCAGTTCAGTGGTCAATGGCCTATGCTAATCACACTTGGAAATGAATGGGTGGATAGTCTCTATGTGGCGGCCCCCCTCTCTCTATGGTAACCACAAACCAGGCCCCCCATGCCATTCTGATGAGTAAAGGTAAGCAAGGCCAACAAGCATAATACATATGGATCTGACAGGCTTGTGCATTGCTAGACACTTTAGAGTGGAGACAGAGACATTTTCACAGTAGAGAGCTTGATACAGATTCCATAAATGCCATTACAGCTGACGGCAATCAGCTCCGTTCTTGGTGAAATGGCCGACAGACCAAATCACAAAATCAGAACATGCCTGTGGCATCTGGTGCTGCAGTAAGCCAACTGCCGAGGCTGAAATTACAGCAACTCTACCACAACTACGATTAGGGGAGCGTGTCTCCACTGTAAGTATCTGCAATTTTCATACCTTAAAGAAATGTGCACCAAAATGGTGAAGTTTAGAGGGGAGAAACAAAGCAGTGCAGTGTCTCAGTGTTCAAACTGTTACAAGAATAAGGCGAGGGCCAAAAAGAAACCCACCCTCCCATTATGAACATGACAGAGATATTCCCCAGCAATGATATATAGTTAGAAAAGGCAGTCAAGAAGACATTACAAGTCTTAGATCAGGGCATCGCAGATCTGAAGCTAAGCTTACATCCATATTTCATGGAAGGTAGAATCTGCGAGAGCTTGTGAAATTTCTTCTCCACAAGTGCTCTGTGATGTGATCTTACAGGTTGTCACAGATGAAAAGATTCCAGACCACTGCATATCACTGCTTAGAGTACTTCCTCTTGACATCCCATATGAAGCAACTGACTGGAAGGTGTTAGCATTTTAGGTGCTGGTGTGTGACATTTAAATATACCATGCCATTAAAATATACTTGTGTCATTTAAATGACCCTCAAAACTGTGCAAACTGCATTTTCAGCAAAATCAAATCAAGCTTTTTTATCAAGCTGAGAGGATGATTATAAGACAATTAGTATTCCTGTCCAGTGTGAGATTGGATTCCGCTCTAACAGAAAAATGGTGCTAAATAGCCACTGGGTCGGCCCTGGTAAGGGTACATTTGCATTAGATGGGGAACATATTTGCACCACATTCTTGCATGCATTTTCATTCCCGTTGTTTGTCTGGATTCCTTGTCTTTTATTTTACTTTTCTATTATTTCTACTTTTCTATATAAAATGTCAGTGTAGAATAAGATAGAATAAGACAAACATGCATTTTTTCCTTCAATAATGCCTTATACCTTTAAAACTGTTTAAGGTTTTAAAACATTATTGTGCCTTTAGGGGGAACCTTTACATTGCTTGTTCTTTGTTGAACAAAAATGTACCTGTACAGTATCTCCTTTACTGACAGTATATTTCAAAATATAGTACTAGAGGGACATATTCACTTAATTTGATGGTTTTGATGTTGGATCCTGCTCTGCAACTGACATGATAATGGTCGCCCCCCTGCTCTCCAACCAGCTTTGAAGTGCTCATTTATGCAATTGTCATTCCATAGGAATTTCCCCTTTCCGTGCCAATAGAGGAAGCAGCTTAATATCTTCCCCACCAGACTAAACTCACATGTTCACGCCACATTCCTCAGATCCACCTCACACCTGTCAGCGTTACACTGACAAAAAGCCTCATTTGTCGATACGAAGCCTCACTGCCAAGATATGGTCAAAACAACCTCCGAGGCACATTCATTGCTAGGCACGGTAGCACATCCAGAGACATAACACTGGGCCAAAAAAGCTCATAAAGTTAAAGAAAATACTTTTTTTTTTTCCAGTGCAGCTTTTATTGGTACAAGCCGCTTATTGTTTGTGGATATAGAAAAAAAAAACCTGGTGCAATCAAAATCCCATAAAGCTTTAAGGACACACAATGTTATTACTTTGATATGGCTGGTGTCCCTGCACTAGGGACTAAAGCAGATGGATTTCAGAAAGCCTGGATTGTGTGCACGGCTGTGTGCCGTGTGTGGGCAGTGACCAAAGTGTATAAAGTAATAGAGGGGTAGCCCAACTCAGCATGGATCAGCAGTTACACTTTAGAACCCAATATCTATTCTGCACGGGCTTCTGTGGTCAAAAAAAAACCCAACATAGAAAGACAATAAAATGCAGCAGAGGTTACACACAGTAAACACACTCGGCCTGTTATTTAGTTTCGCTGAGGCCATAGCCGCATTGATTTTATTTGAAGAAAAAGTATTGTGCTGACACTTTCAGGAACTTCGTAGCGAGCAAAAGCTTTGATTGTCTCTCTGGGGAATTACAAGCCCATATCCTTTTGCAACACTGTGTTCTTCCACATTTTAGTGCAACACTATGTAAACATAATTATCACCACTACAATAAATAATAAGAACAATAGTAATGGCAACATAATAACTAAGCCAGCATAATTACAATGCCAGCCCCGGCTTCCTCTTCGGCTGTTGTTAGTGTGACTAAGGTCTAAAATTGCTACCAGTCGACATCAGACCAGCAGCAATGTATTTGGTGCCAACGCCAGTGTGTATACCAGCAGTTTGACACAAAACAGTTTGAGGAGCGGCAATGTGAGAGTGTTGGAGAAGCACGATATTGCAGACTGTTGCCAGGGCAATCATATTAGAATATGAATAGACATTTTCAACAGACTCCTGCTATATTATGTACACATGGAACACAATGCTAGATCACTGATCTAAAGCATTCTGTAAGTTATTCTACTAGTCAGGCCACATACACGGGTAACTGACAATGTGCATTGTTAATGATACAATGGCTTCTACGAGCTCAATAGGAGTGGAAGTTACAGGACTAATAGTATACCATGTAGGCACAGAATGACACAGAGTGCAGGAACAGGACTCCCGCTTCTAAAAAGCACTGAGGGTGCGAAGCTGACTCAGAACCTAACCAGTCACTCACAAACAAACTAGACCACCCAAACACAGCTGGACAACATGAGCATACATAGTTTACACTAGACGTGTGTAATGGCGTCAGTGAATGCTTGCAACATGTCTACAATACATGGCACTTCCCCACGTCTTTCTAAAGCATCATCAGTGAAAGACATGGCACAATGGTTTGTTTTCTTTCCAATAAGATCCTGACATTGAACCCATGTGTATCAGTTAACATTGATCAGAATCCTTTTGTTTGTGTTCACACAAACACTCCATTACGCTGCAGACAGAAATACATCAACAGCATCATGACTGATATAGCGCTGTTTTTAAACCGCTACAATAAAATCATTTTTTGACTGTTTCAGAGAAAGCAAATAATCCATAACTCTCTAATCATTGTTCTTATGCTGTTGCTAGGCTACATGATGCTTCTGCCTGTGTCACATGACTTACCTTCTTCACATTGTTACGTTATCATTTGCAGGCCATATTTCTTACACATCTCATAAGATTCAGTTTTGTTTTTCCTCTGACATCTAATTCAGCCTTTTCTGCTGGTATTGGTTAAATACACATACTACGTATGGGATCTGTGGCATCTCTAATGAAAACGTAATCAATTTTTCAGAATTTTAACAGTTAAGCTGAGACACTACAGGTCAAAAAGTGAATAGTTAATACAACACATGTCACAATTAATTTTTACAGGCTGATTTATGACATTCATATATTTTTTTCATTGGGGGCTTTACATGTGCAAATTCAAATGTTTACTTCACTGTGAACACCTGCTCCAGAAGAAGCATTTTACACAACGAACTGCTAAAATCTCATTGTTTTATTATTTAATCAAAAAAACACCATGCACTGTTATACGATGGTAAGGAATGAACATGTGAAATGTAATTAATGCAGGTGTTTACAATTCTGAGAATATTTGGTTCTCAATGTATGACAATGTTGATTTGGGGGAAAACAAGAATGGGTCTCAGAACTGCACACAGAGAGAGATCTCAGATGCAATGACTGTGTGAATGTTGTCATTAATTAAAAGGAAATAACCATTTGGATCTTCTTGGTAGGTTTGGTTGATTTTAACAAGATTTTTAGTAATATATATAGCATGACATGATTGCGGAGAGTGTGGGTGGAGCTAAACCTTCATTGAAAGTGCTAAAAAAAACTGTGTATGACTACATACACTGAAAATAGACAGATAGAGAGAGAGAGAGAGAGAGAGAGAGAGAGAGAGAGAGAGCGAGAGAGGCAGACAGACAGAGACAGAGAGACAGAAAGAGACAGAGAAAGAGAGAGAGAGAAAGAGAAAGAGAGAGAGACAGACAGACAGATAGAGACAGACAGAGAGAGAGAGAGAGAGAGAGAGAGAGCCTCCAGGAAAAATCTAAAGATGTTAGAGAACTAGAGAAGGGTGCTAGAGCTACATGTGTGTG
>JBBIGA010000153.1:7433408-7447945 GCA_037576975.1 Alestes dentex | reverse complement strand
TTGAGTGTGTGTGTGTGTGTGTGTGTGTGTGTGTGTGTGTGTGTGTGTGTGTGTGTGTTTTTGTGTGTGTGTGGCAACCTTTGGCAGCAAGGTGTGAAAGTGTCTGTGCAACATTTCAGGGGTGCCAAATGCTCGTAGCAGCAGCTTGTACTTGTGGAGTGCAGGTGTGAAAGTGTGTGTGTGTGTGTGTGTGTGTTTGTGTGTGTGTGTGTGTGTGTTTGTGTGTGTGGGTGTGTGTGTGTGTGTTTTTACCTCATACTTGTGGAAATGTAGTGCACACATTTGGCTTCACACTTGAGCTGACACTTTGGACGAGTGATTGCAGTTTGGTGTGTGTGTGTGTGTGTGAGTGTGTTTGTGTGTGTGTGTGTGTGTATGTGTGTGTGTATATATTTATGTGTGTGTGTGTGTGTGTGTTTGCTGTTGAGAAGGGAGGCTCTTCCCCTGGTCCCTGAATTGGAATTGATTGCTGAGCTCCTCATCAATGGGGATGACTCATCTCAGGCAGCAGCCTGCCTCCATTCTCAAACGGCTCTGCCGTGGATGCCAAGGGCGCCCACTCTGCAACAGTGTGATCTCTCTCTGATGGACTGCGAGGTAACACTTTCCACAAAGTGCTTAAGGGTTAGGAGCAGCATGCCCAGTCTGAGAGCTCTCTCATTAGGAGATCTACGAGCGGTCCTGGCTGCTAATGGCCAGCACTCTTGTCCACTCATGTAGATCGTGAAAGCTTATGAAATTTTGATGATGTTGAAACTGGAACTGCAGTTGGCCTCTTTTTTTGGCTCGTCTCTGTGGCATTGACGGCTGGGCAATGTGTGTCTGAGCGGAGCCTAGAGTGAAAACAATAGGTTATCAATAGGTGACTATTAAAACCATTAGTACGCAGTGAAAATCCGCGTCTCTTGATCGCAAATGGCATTTGTAAGTGGGGGTGGGGTGGGTGGGGGATTAGTATCAGTGTATACTGGATGTCAAAGGACTGCGGTTAGTTCTCATTTGACTGCGCACACACTTTCCTCCCATGATGAGCATACCTTAGCTACAGCTACATCTGAGCTATACTGTTTAAATTTGTAACATTTACTTTTACACATTTATTCAATATTTATTCGCTTGAGAATGAATAAATAATTTAAGATTACAGTACATCTAAGGAAGCATATTTCCATGTATCCTGGGTGAAAGTAACCGCTTAAAGGAATACCTGTGGCATTTTTCAGCCAAATAAAGGAAGAGAAAACCTGTTAAGTCCAAAAGCACTCACAACAGCAGCCAAATTCCAAAACAAGTGAGGATGCCCAATGAAAGTGAACTAAAAAGCACATGTTTGAAATTTAAACAAAATTTGTTGACCTTGAAGATGGTAAAAATGGAAAACAGCAGTGTCAGCTCTATACCCTGGCTCTTTACTTAAAAGCATCAAATGTACAAGGTAAATGCTAGGATAGGTTGAAAAACACTAGAATATTCAGTTAACTTGCAAGCATCTGTATTTGAAGCCATACTGTAACGCCTCACTCTTATTAGGAATAATATAACAGAGAAAACTAAGAATTCTTTATGACATGATACAGTGGTGTCTTCAATACAGCAAAAATAAGGAGTGGCTGGAAATGTGCCTTTTATTAAATGTTACTATTTCTATTTTTAATTTATTGGAGCATTCTAAATGTGCAATAATTAAAACAAAGGCTCTGTTTTGCAATATCCCAGTCTAATATTCGAGCCCTAAGCTAGCACACTGGCTACATGTTAACATTGCTAGTCCCCATTCAGTATGATACAATATACTGCAATAAAATCAGATACATTTCAGTATGTTGTATTGTTACATCCCTCTATTTGGCTTACAGATTAGCATTGTAATTTTGTACTGAACCATTCAAAGCTGAGTAATTCAAGCAGCTCATTAAAAAGTCTACTGATCTATGACTGAAAATGAGTCTGCAGTTTAGAAGATTAAGGAAGTATGCAGATAAAGATTTGTGGTCTACACCACGTTGCGCATGCATTCCTTATAAATCATTTACCAGTGCGGGATCTACAGCTACCACAGGGCAGATGCACTTACATAGGTGACAATAAATCACGCACAGTGCATACTTTCATTCTGATGACACTCCTGGTCGTAGATTCCAACGCCGGTATCCCTAGCAACAAAGAGGGAAGAATAACAAATTGTCATGTATCACCTTGGCAGCCAGATAAAGTGGAATTCTTCCTGTTTGGTGCCTGGGTGTTATCATCGTAGTGCCATGCGAGAGGACTTACTTATCATGGACAAAAGGCGGCGGGACCATGGCAAGAGCCTCGTGCACATCTCTTATCTGCAGGAGCTCACGCATGTACGTGTATGTAGGGCACGTCTTATCAAAGCACTGCCACTTCATTCCTATTCCAGCACCAAAGACAGAGACAAGTCACCATGACCTGGCTGTCTGTCCACAAAGTTTAGGCCCTTCAGACTAAGAGTGTAGAGTGTGTGAATGAAGTCTCTAAATGTGGCTGAATGCAGGGTTTGTACTCATCTGTGCAGTGACAGTGGAACTATGTTATAGAGCCCACAGCGTGGAAAACAACATTTTCTTCGCTCTATTGAATTAAAAGAGTTTAATGAAAGCGTTCTTACTTCAGTTCACCGTGCAATATGCATATTCACTGCCCAGTCCACTTGTGAAAAATTAAATTTGCATTGTGAATGGCCAAGTAGAACCTGCTGTAGTCAAAAAATGGTCACGTGAACATGAATTATTATGGTTTCCACATTCACTCTTTTCAGGAAATCATTGTGAATGACCAAGTACAAACTGCTGTAGTCTGAAAATGATCATGTAAAACTGAACTATTACTATTATTGCATTCGCTGTTTCCAGGATATCATTGTGAATGGGCAAGTATAAACAAAAATAAAGATACATTATTACTGTTTATTACACTTAAACAGTAAGGGTATACAAGATAAAAGGTAGGACATTGGCCCTTTAAATAGAACTGCTTGTCACTTTATCAGAAACACATTTTTGGTGCACCTAGTAGGCATACAAGTTTGAGACTACATTACATAGTCTTTCAACAATTTATGTGAGTCATCGTCTAGCCCTTATTAGCAGACGGTTTCTGCTAATAAGGATCACTGTTGGCTACATATGATTTTGTTTGGAGAACTATTCTCAATCCACCCAAATGTGTGCATTAATAAAAAAAAAATCTTGTGTGAGTAATTGTTTTGATGAAATATATTTTATCCATGTGCAAATTGTGACTCAGTGTGAATTCAATGCATCACTTTTTCTGCAGTGTGGTCTGAAGTGCTCCTCCAGCCATTACCGCTGATGGATGGGTAGAGGGTTGCTGACCATGACAGCAGGTAACAAATTGTGCACAGCAACAGCTGGACTACAGTCAGTTATTATATGGTTCTCTGTATGTACATGATTAAAATGTGTCAAATGGTTGAACAAGAATAAATTGTGTTGAACCAACATGGTTCTTGGAGGAAAAAGAAGTTGTAAAGACAGCTGTTGCATTGATGTAATGCATTGTATTTATTTAAAAGCGACTGAAACATTTGTTAACTGTTACTTTCAACGTACCAACAAAGTGCACTCTGTATATAGTAGGTGTATCTAATAAAATGGCCAACGAGGATACACCAGATTTACTTGGCTCAGATATGTACACCACAGGAATAACACAGTTACTGCTAAAAGTAAGCAAAATAGAACACAAAATCTTGTTGATCACATTTATATGCAACTAACAAACATCATGTACATATATATCATGTTTCAATATAGATACAAGGTAGGTTTACCAAATAAACTGGCAGAAACCAGGTGTTTCTTCTTTAATAATAAAGGTACATGGTATAAATATTCAAACAGCATCAGTGGGAGAGCTGCAGGTGCTTTTGAAATGGCAGTGAGAAATCCCCCGTGTTTATTTTCAGTTCTTGTTGCCTCAGCCCACACATTCAGAGTCAGTGTACCCACACTCACGCGGCCCTCTCGTTATGAGAGAAAGCATTCGTGATCCACCTACATTTGATTCAACCGCTACTGAGCACAAGCCACACTGGCTGCCACCTAACAGCAATTAACCTTTGAGGTAGACACACTACTATTCAGAGGTCAACTTGAGAAATTAGGTGAGAAAGCTAAAGATACAGATGGCGCCCATGCAGAAACACTGCTGTTAAATTTATTCAAAGCCAGGTTAAATTTATACACACACGGTGAGAACCATGTCACCTCTGCACTAGTTAACTGAACACTGTGCAGGCTGCTGTGCAAGACAAAAGAAGCTTCAGGCTGCTTTAACTGAGAAGTTCAGCGTTACACAAACAAGGACAAATTAAAGGAAAAAGCCGAATGGATGACAAATCTAATGAGTGCAGATGCCTCCAGACAGGTGTAGCTCATGATACGATTAAGCAGTTAGCATTCCGCCGTGGCCTGTATAAAAGTGCTGAGTCCAAGCTGACCTCAATTTGCCAAGAGGAAAAGACGTAAGCGACTTTGAAAGAGGGTTCATTATTGGGGCATGGATGGCAGGAGCTTCAGTCCAAAGAATGCTCAACTCTTAGTGTTTCAGTAGGAACAGTGACTAAAGCAAGAACTATTTTTTTTTTCTGTACAAAAGTGCACATATAGTCAAACTGATGCTTGTGCATTAGTGTGATATGTAAGGAAGAACAGATGTTCTTCAGGTACCTGAGGTTCCTGAGAACATGATCGGGCTGTCAGCAAGAACACAGCATTCACAACTCCACAGAGACGGATATTATAGTAGGTCTGCGGAGCACAAGCCCTTATTACAGACGAATGTACACTGAAAGATCAGCAGTGTAAAAACCTTAGGCACTGGTCTACAGAGATGTGGAAAAAAGTTAAATGGTCAGATGAGTCATCCTTCACCATACTCTAAATTGAATGCACATGCTGTGTACACCAAGAGAATGTAACTGGCTTCAATGCTTGACCTCAACACTGGTTTGGGTCCATTTGCAGGGAGGGGTCACTTGCAATCAATGCAATTATTCTTATGTTACAGTTATAATAAATAAAACAGTTATATCCTGATGGGAGAGGTCTCTTGTAGGTTGACACTGACCTATCCACAGAGGTCACTGAATAGTTTGATGAGTATAAAGATTATGTAAATCATATGCTTTGGCCTTCTTAATCATCAGATCTCAACCCGATTTAAATCCAAAGAGAGATTTTGGACCAGTGTGTTAGACAGTACTCTCCACTACCACCATCAATACACTAGTCATGGGAAAGTATTTTAGAAGAATGGTGTTCCGTCCCTTCAGTACAGTGCCGGAGTCTTGTAAAATCTAGGTCAAGGCACATTAAAGATGTGGTTCCTTATGATGGCTCAACACCTTGCTATGTTGGTCACTTTGCAACACATCTGTATGTGGTGAAATCTATTTATATGCATGTACATGGCTGGTTACTGTCATGCTTTTTGTGTATACTTTTTAGGCTCCTGCACATGCATTTATATGCAGTGCATGCTTAGAGCCACGAGGACTTGATCAAATACACGCAGACACAGACACACATACACAGAGAGAGAGAGAGAGAGAGTGAGAGGAAGTCTTGTGGTGACTCAATGCTAAATTGATTTGGGCTCAGAGTGGCAGTGTGGAGCAGATGAGTCAGAGTTTCCACTGTGACCCCCATTCTCTCTTTCTCCCTGTCTCTCATTCTCTCTCTCTCTCTCTCTCTGTCTCTCTCTCTCTGTTGGTAGCAGAATTTACAGGTTGCATTAGATGCCGTCCACAGTACCCTTCAAGGCTTATTTTTACAGTCCATAATGCATGCGTGCTGGTTGTGTAATGATGACAAATATCACTGGGGGTGTTAGGGTTCAAACACATTTAAACATTTAAGCACATTTTCAGGGTATGGAGGGATACTTCCACTCTCTGAAAAATTTTGCATTGAATTTACTCAATTAAAATGTGTCAAACAGAGGTACAGTACTGTGTAAAATCCATAATCCACCCTTCAATGCTTCATATTTTGCTTCCAAAGACTCAGACATTCTTATTTTCTTAACACAGTCTTGAGGAACACTTCTCCAGGATTCCTGAATTCTTGACCAGTTTTAGAGGAATGTTTTTGTTTGTTAAGCCATACAGTAACCAATATATGAATCATTCAAGCATAACAAAGCCAGCTAACTTAAGGTGAAGAAACAGGTGCAGATGATTCCAAAACATTTGTTTAAAATTTTCATTTAATCCACTCAGTGTGCCAAAGATAAGACAGTTTGACAGGCATAACACAGTATTTTTTGCACCAACAAGGTGATTTAAAGCAAAATATCAAGAAATAGGGGGTAGCTCAAGACTTTTGCACAGTACTGTACATAATGTGCATAGTAACTGAAACAGTTAAGTGTGTTGATAGGCAACTGTTTGACACATCATGATCTGGATCGTGTAAATTGAGTTTGTGTTTTTTCCGACCAGATGCAAAAAGGAGGTCGCCACTGCAAAGTTCTGGTTGTGTGAGCCTAACTTTCAATAAACAGACAAAACTGGTTAGCAATTTCTCCTCAGAGAAAAGAAGAAATCAATGTGTTCATCTGAGCACAAAGAACACAGAGTACACTACGCCATTCAATACCTCTTCCAATGATTGTAAAGTGACCCCTAAAAAACAGTGTAATTTTCACATTCTTTGTGCATTTTTTTCACGCTTAGGTCTGCTTCCCTTACAAACAACCCTTCAAAGACCCCTGCTGAAGCTTCTCCAAACCACAGGAGAATATGAGGAGCAGAGGAATCTCAGTGGCCTCATAACGGTCCGAATTGCACAACAGCAAGCACGAAGCAGATGATAGTGTTACAGCCCGTGTCATTAGGGACCTGACCACAGTGTTACATGCCAGTGAAGGAAGCCCTCCAACCACTGACCAGCAGCGGCAGATTAGTGGAGTCCCTCAGCAGCAACTCATGTCTTACTCATGCTCATATAAATCACACCGAACGACTCATAGTCCCTAGAGAGAGGAAGGGCTCCAGTGGCATGATCATAATAGCCCCCTCTTATCTGGAACGTGTGGTGATGGGCCTCATTGTTGTGATTCACTCGGTCCTGAAGCATGCCTCGCATAACAATTGATAAGAAAATGAAGACTTGGTCATCTGACCTGGTCTTGAATGGCACTAGAATCCCTACTATTTCTGCACTCAAATGATGAGTAAGACTAAGCTTGCATATTTCCCAGAGGTTTTAAGAATTGGATAGCTTACTAACTGGAGTGAGACAATTTCTCCAGACAGAGTGAATCGTTTGAAAAATGAACGTGAGCTTGAACAACAGTGCCCGCCGCCCCTGCAACTGAGAAACTTAAAGATGCATTAAGTCTGGAATAGAGTTGGATGAGATACCTTATCGTTTCACCGTGTTGAAACTATGATTTAAGCATATGTTTCTGTGCCATTGCTTTGACTTTCACGTCCTCTTTGCGAAGGGGGAGGTGGAGGCAGTAAAGCCATTATGGAGGAAAAAATATTGCTTTGAGAGTTCCACTGGTGCTCGAGCAGGTTGCCACGACCACCCCTGTGTGTGTCTCCTATTTGTCTCGTTTATCTAGACATGATGCAAGGCTGAGTTCAGAGTGAGAAACCCACCAATGGGCCAACGTGCAAGTGCCTCAGGGGGTGGGAAGGAAGAGGGAAAAAAAAAAAAAACACGGCAAAACATCACCTCAATTGGTGGTAATAAATCTGGAATCTTTCCTTGGGTGTGCTCCAGTCATGTAAAAGCCATTTTAATCACCATCCTTCCTGTCATATTACTCACCCTTGACTGCTGTTCGCTAAATTACATTTGGGCCAGAATTCCACCCTTCCACTCTAGGCTGCTTAACGCATGAATGGGAATTGATCCTGTCTTTGAGGCTGTGTCAGATTGATTCCCTTGACTTATGGGCCAGGAAGTGGCCAGTCTCGCCGAGCTGAACAGGCCGGGGAGTCCAAGCAAATTCTTTTCACTTAATTCAATCACAAAGGACAGATTAAAGCGTGCATGTGATGTTCTCTGTCTCTACACGTGTCTTATAAGAGTCCATGTCATCAACGACAATTGATCACCATTACTTTCCGCCCTGGTGTGGTGCCCGCATTAACTCGTCTCAGGGTGTGGGAGCAGAGGTCACATACCAGAGCTCTCTTATGGAAAAGAAGTAATGTGGTCAACAACGCATTCATTTTTTCATAGAAACAAACTGTATCTAATCCGTTATCGTGCATTTAAATTGAGTTCAGTTTACTGGTTAAAAGTTTAATGGTTTCAAACGGACAGTATGAAACTACAGCTGTAGCCTTATATTTGAACTTTATCCCATTTTAAAAGTAACAATGTCAGGAAGTAAGGAATCTTTGCTTGATGCACTAAAAGAAGAATGTTTGGTACCTTTCACGCTCATGTCTCATTTACAACTTTTTTTTAGGAAACTAAAACAGCTCACGGAAGAGGTGTCGAGTGAACCGGGTTTGTTCAATTTTAGTTTTATGTTTATGTTGGGACTCCCAGTCTTTAAAATGATGCCATTTAAATGATTTAGTACAGAGTGCAGCTGTCACGAAAAAAGCTTTTTAAAACAGGAACTCTGAAGGAGAATAAAAAGTGTTCTTATCTTTTACTGTAATGTAGTAAGTACATTTTATTATGGGCAAGTTCAGAAAATTGCCATTTGTCATGAAATGTTCACACAATATAAAGGGCAGCTAGCCTTCTCAAACAGTGTAAAAATTAATTATTTATGAGGATTTGATATGACAGGAATGAAATGTCTGAATACTCAATCATTTGAAGTTTCACACAATGAATGGAGAGTGTGCATGTCACAAAGCTCAGCATCAGGTTCTCTTATTTTCCAGACATAACTATCATCTCAACAACGTATTAGATCCAAACAAACTATCCAGCAGCCCTGCTTAACCTTAACTTCCCAGTGAAGATCAGCCAGCATCCTTCAATGTACTTAAACACTCAATCTTGCCCCAATCTCCACCGAGCAGGCAGCAGCTTCGACACTGAGCCGTCAACACCTGACAAAGACTTATTGGATGGAAATGATCGAAAGCCTAGAAGGAAGGTGCAGAGTAAGATTCTTTATCCAGACTAATGAGTGAAATGTCCTCCCACACTAAAGCCACAGCGCTGGAGGTGATATCTTTTATATTATGCCACTAATGGAGAAGATGAATGCAGTGTGATACCCATTCACCTTGGTTAACCTCGCCCTGAAGTGCAGAGCTTCTTCTTGGAATGCTCTGGGAATAAAAAGTGCTTAAGGAGAATATGCATCCAGCATTCAAGATATTTGCAGCTACTCTTGTACAGGGTCAGATTTTTGCCATTGATAAGTTTGGTATTTTGTAGCATGAGACATGTATGCTATACCGCATAAAAAGCAAGCTCCAGATACTTCTTAAGTATCGGTTTATATTCCTGTAAATACCATTCACTTCTCATATGATGGCCATAATGATTCTCAAAACCCTCTTAAGCACTTAAGGTTGTGTTATACAGCATTCAGTCTTTCATACAAAGAAAGAGAAAGCAAACCTGAGAACATAGTTCACGGAAGGAAATTTTACATGGCAGTGCAAGTTTCAAGAGTTCTAGCCTGCAGTGAATTTGTACTTCAGTATCTTAGCTGGGCACAGTAGCCTATCTTTGAAAAAAACTGTCTGCTTTGCATATCTGAACGTTGACTACAGGCGGTGTGTCTGGCCCTAATGAGATCCCCATCGCACTTGGGACAAAGCATGCTCTCTGATTCAGAATCAGTCCTCGCTACCCACTCCAATCTATTCTTGACACTACTTGTAATGCCGGGCCTTGTGAATTTTGAATGCTTCTTGTATAATATACTCAGATTACTTCATTTGATTTCCACTAAAGCTGCACGCCGAAGAATAGGCAAATGCTGGAGTTTAAGTGAGCAAATGCACTAAAAGAGCAATTATCACAATATGGGTCCTTTTGCATGCTGGTAAACAAAGCGGCTCTACCTGCCCGTTTACGTCAGTTCAGCCAACCTTCAGCTTCCTATCAGTTACCACACAGACATCAACAAGGTACCCAGAAGCAGCACATCCTGCAACTTAATTAGCTGGCAACTTACAGCGTATTATATGTGTGCAAGTGAACTCAGTGTTATCAAAGGACCTAGACTGGCAATTAAGCACAGCCGAGTTGCCAATTGTACAATGAAATGAGACTTATAATTTACAAACTATCGCTTTAATTATGCCAGAAGTGTGGATTGCACTGGAGGATGTCATTTAAGTCTGCCTTGTTTGCGAAAAAAAGGATAGTCATATAAAAGTGACTTACGAGCTGTTTTGTCCTTTTTAAGGATATCTGAGCTTCACTGGCTGTCAGCTCTTGATCTATCACTCACATTACCTACTGCATGTGTAGGATATCAAAAAAAAAAAAAAAAAACCAAACGAAACAAAGGCTGACTGTGTATCTGCACAACATTCACCTTACCTGTGGAAAGCTACACATTTAATTTTTTATAAATCATAACTTCCATAATTTCATAATCTTTACATGTCACTTCAAACAATAATTGCAACGGAATATGGTACATTTATGTTTTCTTTTTTAACTAAAGCAGTAAAGACATATCTCTTAGGGGTACCCCACAGCAACTTGAGAGTATCACCCCAGTGACAGTTTTGTACCTTATTTATGAATGGAATTATACACTTAACTTCCAAAAGTACCTAGACATCCCTTATGGTTAATTCAGCTACATTAAGGTGCATCAGTTGCTCTGCTCAATTGCACACACACAGCTTGTATAATCTTCACAGAAATGCACTGCCAATAAATTGCAATGCTCTCTACCAGGAGCCTGGGATCACCACGTTCAAAGCCAAGCATCAGCTGCAGTGGCATAAAGCCCCCTAGCATTGGGCTGCAGATCATGGGAACTGTGTTCTCTGCCTTCATCAAGTGCCTTTTAGATGAATTGGAGCAGCAGCTGTGATCCGATATCAATCATGCAACATCAGCACCTAATGTTCTTGTGGCTGAATGCAATCAAATCTTGATTGCAATGTTCCGACATCTACTGCAAATACTTCCTAGAAGAGAAGAGGCTGTTAACACAGCAAAGAACAAGGAGGGGACAAATTCCTTATGACTACCTTTGATTTAAAAAGAAATACTGAACAAGCCGGTGTGTAATCTGCATATACAGTGTTTCTTGATAGATTTAGTGGATCTTTAGTGGTCTTGTGTTATGCAACCATTTGATACGACATTTGGTAAGATGTAACCATTTGATCAGTCATTTACTCTTCACATTTGCATTTTGTACATTACACTTTGTGCAGAGGGAGCAGAACATTGAATGTGCTTTTTTCGTTGCTGACCTGTGCCACATGCAAATGGATGAAAGATGGTTAACATACATTTGCATGCAGTGACATTGCAAGCTGAAGACTGCAATGGACACCTGCTGCACTTGATTCAAAAACTGCCCAGGGCAACACACATTTTCACTTCAGTCTTTGTGCTGACACTCACTTTTGGAGCTATGGCTTTGTTAAGGAACAGAGTGGAGACACACTCTGCGGTTACCTGGTAATGATCAGATCTCACTGTTGCTAAGAGCAGAGTTTCAGTACACCCACTGCATCCCGCACCCACTCACTACCTCATTTCTCCTACTGCTTGGTCGTCTGACTCTGTTTGTCTGTCTGTCTGTCTGTCTCTCACTTTCACAATCACACACACACACACATACACACACACACACACACACACGCTCAGCATTAATGGAATTAAACTCTCGCTGTGCTTGCTACTCTGACTCAGGCACTGTTTTGTTGCCTCATTCGTGGAACTGGAGAGAACAGAACAACTAGTCTGTCATTTTGGTGTGAGTCATCAAGCGATAGAGAGACAGAGACCCTGATGCAAGCTCTCCTGTCGCACACTCTCTCACAGATGCAAAGCAAGCAGACCAGGACATCAATCATATTTTTAATACATAACATCACCCGTTTCACAATGAGATTTTGTCACATCACGCTATCAGTGAGGGCTTAATTAGAGAAGTGCAAAAGCAGCACAAAGGAGCCGAGAACAATCATTACCTTGCCTGCCAAAAAAAAGTGCTCACTCATTGATTGATGGCACCGACTACCTGCTGAGACTTTTGTCTCGGATATTAACTGAACATTTTGCTATAATGGCGATGAAGCAGAGATATACAGTGCGAAAAGTCAAACAAATCAAGAGCAAATTAGGCACAGAGTTACGATGTACCTCCTCAATAACTCTGACGCACACCCAAATGCACCCACTAACATCACTGACAATCAACACAATACACCTTCCGCTAGTTAAAAAGCCACTTGAAAAACAGGCTGCTTCAAAAGCTGGCCTGCAAACCCTGTTTTGCATCTCTGTGCGTATGCAGGTTTTGCATATGGCTTGCATTACTGTCAGCTCGCTGAATTGAATTATACATGATTGAATGTAGGAGAAGTAAAGTGTTGGGGTGTGTTGGGGTGACCTGCTGGATGAGCTGCAGCGGCAGTTATCATCACCTGCTCTATACAACCAGGCATCAGCATTTAGCCGGTTTAATGTCACCTGTGTTAGGTAGGACCCAGTCACTGGCTGGTCTCTTAGGGACCCATATTTGACACACACGAGTGTGAATCTGCACATATACTGCTTTTTTACACGCTTAAAACTAAAATGAAAAGAACTATAAGGATTCTTTGAGTACTGCCTTAGAAGAACATAATAGAAAGATTTTTTTTATTATTAAAAAGGTGTTCTTCAAGAGTTCTTTACCACATGTAAAGTTTGGTGGCCTGGTGGTTAGGGAGTTGTCCCTGCAATCGGTAGGTCATGGGATTCAAATCCCAGGGCTGCCAGTGGCACCACTAAGGTACCCTTGAGCAAAGATATACAGTCCCTGGATGCTGTGTAGCTGACTGCCAACTGCTTCACTTGGTAAATGGGTTAGATGCAGAGAAAGAATTTCACATTGTTCACACTGTGTGCCGTGCTGTGGTGTGTTCATGCGTGACTATAAGGCACCGTTTTACTTTACTCTATATGGTATCCTAACAACTCAAAGAACCATCTGAAGGCAGAAAAGCATGGATTAATGTTTTTTCTTTGATGGAAGACCAGCAATAAAACCTTTTTTGCTAAAAGTGTAGGCTTATAATTTACTTATTAATAAAAAGCCTTTCCAGTAACTTTCATAAATTACCCATTAAATGAAACTAATGGAAGCTGGTCAGGGACTGTTTGACAAGCCCTTAGAGTTTAAGAGGCTAAACTGTCAAACCTTCAACATACTCAAGTGTTCAGGTGTTTTCATATTTTTTGTTTATGTATGTCTGCGTGCGTGTGCGTGTGTGTGTGTGTGTGTGTGTGCTAGTGTTACATGCATCATGAAGCAGTGACAGGGAATGGACATCTGAACGGAAGGAGACACATATGCCATGGCAGATTGTTGCCATGGCACCATCACTGCCCTGAGATTAGTGGCAGTGCTCCATCAGACAGGAGAGCAGCAGGCAGTGCCAACACACAAGCCTACAGAACCAGTAACATTCTGATTTTAGACATATCCACCCATGGCAACACTTTAGATGAATGAAGGGTGGCACTAGCCTGCATGACACTCCACACTAACACTTCAACTCAAGTAAGTATGTGTTTATTGTTCAGCCTAATACACAGTACACAGTGAAGCGAAACACACCATGGAACTTCATCAAGCTCCTGAATCATCTATGATAGTGGAGTAATGCTGACTGGGGCTAGACGAAGGACGTGGTCATTAATGGATATGGGATTCGTACTCTGAAATCTTATTCAACAGTGTTTTCACTGAAAAAAACACATTAACTCATCACAGATTTGTAGTTCATTTACTACGCTGAAAAACATGTTATTAAAATGTCAATTATTTGGAATCGTTTGTTATCTTGAGCACAGTTGCTATATTTAAGGTTACAATTTGGCAAGAACTTTGTTGATGTATCATATTTTATTTTTGTGCAACCACATTTTTTTCAAAGCACCTTTTCTTCACCTTTCTCTGTGCAGTTAGATCCAATTGGCTTGTCAGTAATTGTACTGATGCTAGATGTTTTATATACATGGAAATAAAATACATACTGCCAATGTTAAAAAAAAAAAAGTCCCATTTACATCATTCAGTCACAGAAGCTTCCTTTATACTACGGAAACCTTCATGATGAACGAACAACTAGAAACCCTCTGGGATTGCTTATTTTAAAATGGACTCACATTTGAAGTTAAGAATGACTTTCCCTTCTCCTGTAAAGTTGCCATTTTGGAGACGCTTTTTTGTTTTGGACAGCAATGATACGTGGATCAAGTAAACTCAATGCATCACTTTTCTCAGTGCACTCACTCACACACACACACACACACACACACACACACACACACACACACACACACACACACACACACACCCACACACAC
>JBBIGA010000153.1:7385397-7433308 GCA_037576975.1 Alestes dentex | reverse complement strand
TTTGGACAGCAAGGATACGTGGATCAAGTAAACTCAATACATCACGTTTCTCAGTGCACGCACGCACACACACACACACACACACACACACACACACACACACACACACACACACACACACACACTTTTTTAAAAGTCTTTAAAAAAGGACTTTACAAAAACAGATCCATTTTATTACTCCTGACAATGTGAGTTAGCTTTGAAAGTGGGCTAGGTCCTGAAAATGTGCAAAAACAATCAGCCAGACATGCACACCAAAAAAAATCTCACACATTTTGGAAGTGAAAAGGAAAACACGCACATTCAAATGAGAGCACTCGGTTCATTAACTCGGAAAAAGGCCAGTGAAAGTCTCACGGTCATGCAGTCCTCAGAGGAGGAGTTGTTGACACAGGGACAGGTATCACTATGAGTCACGCTCACTTCAGGATGTTGCAAAAGCAGTCAAGAGCTGACTTCAAACAGACTTGAAAATGTTCTGTGCAAAGCTGCAGAGAGGCAGTAAACACTCGCTGCTGGGGTTATTGATGTTTAATTGACTTCAGAACATCTGCAATTCCATTTGGTCGCTTAATTGTACTCTGCCAATTTAAAAGCCTCAGAGAGGAGAGTGTTTACCCATGCTGAAGGAAAATTCTGATGAGGCAAGCCTGTAACGGAGCGAGAAACTACAGTATATGACTTCTTGTTGGTGAGATCGCATTCTCCAGTGCTTGCATCTGCAAGCTTGGTTTGGCCCTTATCATAAACATGTAAATGAGCTCATAAACATGAAGCCTTGTTATGTTCTAAATGTATACATCTGCAAAAGATTAAAGCTTCTTTTCTTTCACCTAACAAGAAGCAGGACATCTTCACTTGGTTAACAGTCTATACTCAACTAGTACCTTCTATATAATAACTATGGTAGCAGTGCATTGAAACTACATGCAAAGTAAAACATTTTTTTTCCAAGCGACGGTATCCTGGTTCCCCTGCAACACTGAATAGCAATGCAAACTGCATACCTTAGAAATGACTAACACGTCTTCTCCAGGATCCTTTTTTGCCTGTATATAGTCAAGTTTCCCTCTGTGAGTCAAAGGTTTTGGCTAATAGCTCTGCTCATTAGGGGGAAATATGTGGATATGCATAGACAAGAGACAGGATTTCAGTGCTGTCAGTCAAAGTGTTTTAAATGTTAACATGACTGTGCTGCTTGGAACCAATTAGATTTCCCATTTCAATCAACATTTCAGAATAAGTGTAGAAACAAATGTGCAATTCTGGAGTGCTGGAACTAACATGGGTGTTTCTTTAAAATTACTGTTAAAGGCCCTAATCCAACATTTTTCATGCAGTTTATAATGTGTTTATATGTACAAAAGAATATTTTAATTCATTTTTACATGGTCATTATTTCTAACCTCTCTGTTTTTCTTACTGGGCCTCTGAGATTAAATGACCTAATTACATTGTTCCGTTAAATTTAGTTAAATTGGGTCTCTGATATGGTCCCTTTAAAGTATGAAAGCATTTTGTTTTGTGGTAAAACGTAAAACTTCAAAGTTGTGAACTATTTTTCTGTGCCAAATACACTGTGCCCTGTGTTCCTCCCAATGAATCCACAGAAAAAATTATGTTGGGTAACTACAGCTGAGTACACATAACACCCCTTGTTTTCTGAAATATGAATGCAAAACACAAACACAGTGAGCAGTGTGCATGTGTCAGCCACTCTGATTGGTTACGTAAGACCATAGGACTGAAGCCCCCAGAGGCCAGTATTTGCATTTCCTGTAATCAGATCCGTTCACTAAAGGGTGATATAACTAGATGCCAGCCTTCTGTGAAGCAGGCCTTGGCAGAGTGCGAACCCATGCAATCGCTCTGCTGCAACGACATCTTGTTTGTGTGTTCAGTTTCAGTCTGGCAATTTTACTGCATTCGGTGGCAATGCTCTTATAACGTGACTGCAAATGAGGGGAGCTGTTAGTATGGGAAGCAGTTTGAGTGTAAAGTGGGGAGCCATTTGAAATAGCTCAGTCCAGAGACCTCTGACAGTGTGCAGAGGATTGGCTTTCATTGCATCATCCTGTCTGTAGGACAGTGGCACAATGTCATCAAGATATGGCAGGTTGCCAAGACACTGAACTCTCCCCTAAAAAAGTAGGCTACTTGATTTACCGGGACAAAGTTTCAAACAACCTTTGAAAATGGTATCAGCAAAGTCACACTCTGAAAAAAAAAAAATGCATGAATGCTGGAAGCCTCACACACTTCCTCTCTGGCTTGATGCCCTATGTAAATCTCACCCAAAACTCCTCTCAGCCTGCTAAAGAAGGGGTCTCCCTGACCTCAAACACTTTCTGGTGTGACTTGTAATTGTTATTTCAACACAATAGGCATCTGAGGGACTGAAAATGGATTTTCACTCCTCCTTAAAAACCCCACAACATTTTCCTCCAAGTAAGCCTTTAATCCCAAATTGTGCTCTCTGGATAAAGAAGGAGTGTGTAACACATGACTCTCTATCTCACCTCATTAAATCAGTGAAATGGATGGCAGGGCTCACTCTGCCAGGAACATTCTCTCAAAGGCAAGATGATGTGGTTCCTGTATGGCAGTGGCTCGCGGGCTTGTCTCGGAGCTGCTCATTTTGCCCTTGAGTTAACATCGCCGGTGTGCAGTGCCAAACCACAGCATGAAGGGCTTCTGGCAGCCTGGAAAAAGACAACTTATTCTATTGGAAGCGCCTGACGGAGCCCTTTCCACACACTTTGAGGAGGCATGTCGAGTACTGAATGTGTGCGTGTTTGTGTGATTATGTGCCTGAAACATATGCAAAAGTGCATAAGCGGATGGGCCTCTGGGATCACGGAGCAGGAAAAAGCTGAAAAAGTCAACGCAGAAGTTATGAATGGTACTCCAGGCGACCCACTTGCACATTTACTACATCCTGGACTGTTTTCCAAATTTTCCTCTTCAATATTAATTGAGAATGTGGGCCAGATAAAGCTAAGCTCCCCCTTGACAAACACACACATATCTCCTCCATACTGCAGGGTGGCTCGACAAGCACTCCAATTTCGGAATGCCAGTCTGGGCAAGACTTAAATCGCTTTCAGATGGCTTTTGGTCAGAACATGACTCATATTCTGCTTCTCTGTTCGGTTCTTTACTAAAGTGTAGTAAAATCACTAGTGTGCTGCAGTTAAATATAGAGGACTATAAACCACCATTGCCGAATTTACTGTTTGCACTTGGAAGACTCTTTGAAGTTTTTGCGCTTTGCTGATAATATATTCTGGCTGTCAGTTATGCTGATGTCATAACCACATCAAGTTCATCGCACATCATTCATACTTAACATACAGTTGTTGACTTTATTTAATGTTCTCCTTGCATGACTTCCTCAACAATAATATCTTTATGGTATTTAAAGTGTGCTGCTTTTATTATTGGTATTTAAACATTGAGCACTCTGAACTTGGTGGCCTTTCAGGCGCTTTACAGGTGGTTGATATGTTGTTCCAAGTGGCTGCAAGGCTTTTGCTAGGCAATTGTTATGGTATCTTAAGTGGTTGAAGGGTGTTACTAGGTGGTTGCTGTGATATGAGGATTAGTCTTTTTGCCTGTGAGTTTGTATATAGTTTGTCTGTAGTCTATATTACTGTTTAAATGTTGTGTTTTAGCATGTTTGTATGTGTTTATACGAGTGAGTAAAAGTGTAAAGTGAGTGTAAAGTGACCATTCTACCATATGTGAACACACCACAGCACACAGTGTGAACAGCACATAATTCTTCCTCTGTATTTAACCCATTCACCAAGTGAAGCAGCGAGCAGAAATACATCGCCACATTCAAAACTGTGGTTGAATGAAAATCATGCACTGGATTGGTTCAAAATGCACAAGAGCAAAGTACAGACTGCTTACAACATTATGGTTTGAATAGAATGATTATAAAAAATGCTAAGATGGCTTTTTCAAGCCAACCTAATTAAACATTTAGCTCATAAGATTATTTAGATGGTGCAAAATTATTAGACGGTGCAAAATTAAGGGCTGCCTTTCACTTAAAACAATGATTGGCTGTCATACATTTGACATCGGCAACCACTGTTCATGGAAGAAAAGCCTCCAAACACTAGCAGAAGATTTGTGCAGCAACGGTCTGGAAATTTATTTAGTGTACCTAGTTCATACATTGTGAAAACTTAACTCAAACTGTATTCTTCTCGCAGATCTTTCTCATTTTTCAGTTTGAACAATAAAATTCTCTCACAAAATTCTCTTGACTGGCCTATAGGAAGCACACATGACTTGAGTATTAGTTACATATACCGCATGTCTATAAATGCCAAAGGATTAAGTCCTCATTTTGCTCATAAAAGTATTATATTTACTGCCGTGTGAACTAGCTGCATGCACCAGCAGGGATAGATCAGCTCCTGCAGGGTTAAATGTACTCCCACAGAGTTAGATTTTGCTAAATTGAACTCTGTAGGAGTTGACTCTCGTTATTGTGCTGTGTGGGGGCAGATGTTATGCAGTGTGAAGCTTCTGTAGCGTGTCTAGAATACCCACACTAACCAGTTCCCTTCAACAATGTGGCAGTGGGTGTCTTTCCCATGTAACTGCCGGGGACTCCTGTTCGAATGGGTGATACAGGGTTACCAGCAGCATAGTGCGCAGCACCAGCAGCTCGACATGTCTCGCTGTGTGTCGCTCCGACCATGACCCATTTGCAGATCGAAAGAACACAGTGTTCCCCTGTCCCCGCAGTTGCTATGGCAACGACGAGTGGAGAGACGCAAGCTGTGGACATCATTTATGCTGCCAAGCAGAGATGAGAGACGAGAGACGGAGGGAGGGAGCGAGTGAGCAAGAGAGAGAGACCCCCATTCAGGCGACACTTTCTGAATCATGATTCTACATTTTGGGATAAAAGATGCACAGATGCAAGTGAAGTACAACAGACTGCCACAAAATCATTCAGAACAATAACAGCATAAGACCAAGAACAAGTGACTATGGATGACGTTTCAGTATTCAAGTCAGTGTCAAACGTTTCACTGCAACCTGCAACACTAGTTTGTAAAATGACAACACATCCCAAACCCTTAAAGGAGAATACACAGTTTTTGGAAACATGAAAGATGCAGCTGAAGGATTCACCAAAAAACTGCCAAACTGCCAAGTGAAAGGAGAGGCTAATGGAAAACTAGCTAATTCATTTCAGACAGCTGCAGCTGCGCATATGAATGTGTATGGCTGTTTCACTCATCTGTATGGCAGGAGAACAGTGGGGGACTAAAGACACAAGCAAGAATGGAAAACACATAGGCCGGCACTTCCTCTCGGTCAAAAATCACCAGTGGCGTGTTTGCAAAGCAGTTGAAAAAAAAAGGTTAAAAAAAGCTTCAGGCCAAAATGCTATTATTCAGAGCAGTTTGTTAAATATGCTACCCTTTTGTTCAGTCTTCATAAGGCCTCTAGTCATCACTGATATAATGCATAATATAATACAACTCTGCTGCCGAAAAGTCTTCAGGTTGATTTTGCCCTTTACCAATGGAAAGATTAGTCTCAGTCCAAATCCTGGCATACCACTGCCTTTGTGCTGTGTTTTGCTACTCTAACATACCTGCTTCACCTCAGGAGGTGCTTTTTAATTAGCTCTTTAGTTTCATCAGGTATGTTGGGAGCAGGAGAAGCTCCAAAATGTGCAGGGCACTAGTAATCCAGGACCACGACTGAGAACCACTGGCCTTCCAGATGGTGCAAATGTTTGCTCACATCTCATTGTGTTGTGAGCTGGGACAAAGCAAAAATGTGGACCGCCTGGGGGGCATTGAGGACTGCGTTGAGAGCCACTGCTTTAAAGAACATTCGGGGTAATCCAGTGCTTCTCATTCTTGACTCTTAATCCAGTAACTTGTCAATAAAAAGATACCGAAGGTAACCAATTTCACAGTTACACAGTTTCCTCAAGGTTAATTTTGATTTCTTCAAGACGCTAAATCCATTTTTCACAGTGTCTTAGCCTTGCTACCTAAAATGGGTCTGCCTGGTTCAGTTTTCTCACTCTGTGGACTAGTTTGAAATCAGATGCTAGGCTGATGAGACCATATTCTCTGGGGTTAAAGGCTCTGGCTGAGAGTCCAGTTCCTAAGGAACACAGATCAGCTCTAATGCGGCTGAAGTCCATGCTGAGGCATCATGTTTGTGCAAGATCAGTGTACTGATTACTTCCTGATGGAGGGATGCCTGCATTTGCTGGGGTTTACACCACACTGCAGTGGCTCATTATGCTGTGGGTACAGTCTCAGTAAGCAGAGCAGAGTGTAGGGGTTCCTGCTAAAGTGTAACCCCGGTTAAAACATAGGTTAAACTGAATTTTTATAAGCATAAGGAATGTCTAGATTCCATAACCGTTTGGATCAGGCCTTTCTCTGACTGCGCTTTTAGTGCTGACCAAGAATACCTTTGACTATATAAGTGGCTCTGGGTTTCAAAGGAACAACCAATCAGAGTACAGACAGTCTGAAATCGGAAGCTTCCACCTATCATTGATGAACAGAAGTGCAGACTGCATGGTCATCACAGAGACTAAATATTATAGATTTATTATTTTTTATAGTATTTTAGATCTGGTGAGTTTAAACACTGTGGCAACTCTGACACAGAACCAGCTTGCTGCGAGCCATATGTGCATTTTTACAATATAAACGGACAGTATACAGGCTGCGAATGTATCCCCTGGACAAAAAGACCTCATATCTAAAAACAAAATTAGGCATGTTTCGACATTTAGAAGTGGCTTTCTTGGTGTGAATGCATTTTTACAATAATAGTCACTGAACACTCCATACACAAGCACAAAAAAACGCATAAGCACATATACCCATGCACACATCAGAGAATGAATCACTGCCGCACCCGTCCTCAGGGTCTCCTTGGGATGAGTCATCCCCATTAACAGTTGGCCCTTCAGGAATATCTGCGCAGCCGCAGACACACACAGTTCCATGTGCATGGGTGCACACACACACACACACACACACACACACTCACACACGCACACATGTTCCATCTCAGGCGGGAATCCCCCTGCTTGCCTCCCAGAGCCGTGCCTACCATACAGAGGCAGAGAGGATGCCTGAGAGCAATGGGGTTCAGCTTTCTTGCCTGAGCCCTATGAGTCATCCACCAAGCATAGCAGACACGCAGGCTCTCCCAAACCTACCTAATCACAACACATGGTGCACCAAGCCCCAGAAACACAATTATTCAGAGCCGACTCAATATTTTATTTACCTGTCAAAACATCAATATTACTTCTCACCAGATGGTCAGTGGAAGCAATTGTGGCTCTCACTACATGGATCAGCCACAAGATTAAAACCACCAGACTAATATTGTGTAGGTCCTCTTTTATCCACCAGAAACAGCTCTGACCTGTCGAGGCATGGACACAAAACCTCTGAATGTAAGCTGGCACTAGCGTTGTTTTTGGCGGCCTGTCTTAATTGTAGTTTTATTCTAGTCTTTGCCTCAAGTCTTTAGTCTTAGTCACGTCCATACTCTTTTTAGTCTAGTCAAGTTTCAGTCGACTAAAAGTCTGAGCATTTTTGTCTTATTTTAGTCAGAATTATCCACGACTATTTTCGTCTAGTTTTAGTCAATGAAAGTTGTATTTTAGTCTCTTTTTTAGTAACGTAATTCTATTTAACCCAGTCAACATAGTATAAGTACCTATTAGAATAGACAAAAACTAAATTTTCTTATTAATGTTTCTTACTGTTTCACAATTCAAACAAGGTTATCTTATTATTATATTATTGTTACCTTATACACTCAAGAATACTGTACATCCATTCCAGACACGGAAGACAGTCTGATTTGAATTTACGACATTTATTTTGCCAGTCAAACATGTTAGAGTACACACACTTAAATTTAAATAAAATAAATAAATAAAATAACATCACATCACTAAAAAGTGTAAATAAAATAAAATGATACACCTTCAGTGTGCTGGCCTGAACTTACCTGAATATTTTTTTTATTCCTGAACAAATATAGACTACACAACCAAATCAGAACAATTTAGGATCGGCTTTTTTGCATAGATATGGGAAAGGCTGCTTATCAAAATGCTGTGTGTGTGTGTGTGAGACTTCGTGTATGTGTCACTGTGTGTGTATATGTGTGTGTGTGTGTGTGTGTGTGTGTGTGTGTGTGATTTCTTTCTCCCTGGCACTTTAATGGCCCTGCGTCCCAAATACTTTTGGCCACTCTAGATAGATTTAATTCACAGTGCCCCTCAATGAACAAAAGTATTGGGACGTAACGCTGTTCTACTCTAAGGTCGAGCGCCCCAATACTTTTTTCTCCCCTCCATATCGTACAGGAAATAGCGTCTCGTCTCGTTTTAGTCAACGAAAATGAAAAGACATTTTAGCATAGTTTTTATTTTGTAAACCACATTTAGTCTTGTTCTTATTCATCAACAATATTACATTATATATTTTACTATAGTTATCGTCACATGACCAGCATTTACGTTGCATCTCGTCTTGTTTTTGTCATGTCATACATGTTGGTTGACAACGATATTTAGTCATAATTTTGGTTGACGAAAGCTGGCACCAAAACAGCAGCAGATCATTTAGGTTGCAAGGTGGGGCCTCCATAGTTGTACTAGTCTGTCCAGCACAGGCCAACACCTTGAACCCTCTGTCATGTTCCTCAAATAATTCATGAATTATGTCTGTAGTGTGGCAGGATACATTATCCTGCTGAAAGAGGCCACTGCCATTAAGTAAGACCACCGACTTGATCTGCAACAATATTTAGGTGGTACATGTCAACGTAACATCAACCTGAATTCCTTGCCCAGAGCATAACCGCCAGGTTGCCTTCCATAGTGTATCCTAGGGACATCTCAAGTGATACGCATGTACTCGCCTGGGTATGTGATGTAAAACATGATTCATCAGACCAGACCACGTTCTTCCACTCTTCCATGGTCCATACACCACATTTGGTAGGCACTAACCACAGACTCCTGGCAACACAGCGCAGCAGCTCTGACCCAGTTGTCTAGCCATCTCAATTCGGTTCTTGTCAAAGTCACTCAGATCCTTTTCCTGCTTCCAACACATCAGCTTCAAGAACTGACTGTTCACTCACTGCCTAACATACCCCAACCCTTGACAGGTACTATTATAACAAGAGAATCAATGTTATTTCCTTCACCTGTCAGTGGTTTTAATGTTGTGGGTAATCGGTGTACATCATCCATACAATCAATGACAGCCTTAAAGGCTTTGACGCTGCTAGAAACAGACAAATGACTCTCAGCCCGGATTTACAAAGAGCTTCCGTTCTGCTGCAATTATTTGACATTGCTGGCACTGACTGAGATCATCCATACTAATGCTTTCCAAGCTTGGGATGCTAGGCCAGTCTCAGCAGGGGCTAAGTCCTCTCTGTCAACAGTATGACACACAAAATAAGCAATACTGTTCAGGGCCTTGGCCGACATACTATTTCTTAACAACTTTACATCGATAGTGACTGAAGTATGCTTTTTGGTGGGTACCGACAACACATGCGTCCTGTATGTCAGTATTTAGAAGTAATTGACATTGACATTAAAGAAGTATTTCCCCAATTTTCAAATATTCTGCACAATTAAATGGTGGGTGTGTAAACAAAGTCATTTGTTGTAGTTTGGTGTGAAATGCTCTATTCTAGAGAAACTTACCAAGCCAAAATTTTTCACAGTGATGGTGAAAGGAACCATATTTCTGAAGAATTTAATGCATTTAAAAGTCAGAACGCTAATAACATTAACTGGTTACAAATATGCTGCTTGAAGACACTGTGTTATGATAATTTTCTGATAAGGTTTTGACCTAAAAATATATTATATAAAGCATATTCAGAGCAGAGAGGTACCAGAACAGAAAGGCCAGTTTTGCTGTATAGTCATGATCATGGTCAGCAACTAGTATTTATCCATTTATCTATTGTTCATGTACTACCTATCCATAGTACTATATTGCACCACTCAGTCACTTTATGTTTCATGTGTTCACTGAACAGTATTTACACTACACTATACTATACTTAATTCTTATTTGTTATTCTTACTACTTATTTTACTTCATTTTCTTCTTATGTTAAATTATATTATTATTATTATTATTATTATTATTATTATTATTATTATTATGCCTTTTCTTGCATAGTCTTGGAGCTGGCCAAATGATCATTTCACTATGTTGTCCTGGATAACTATGTATGTGACAAATAAAGCTCTTGAAATCTTGAAAATCTTGAAATTTTACCATATCAGCATCACAGATGTGTATTTTCATAGGATGTGTTGGATAGTAAATCAGATGGCCATACTTGCTATATGTTTATTTTAGACATTGTGATCCACGTTTCTCTCTGCTGACTGTGCACCATTTCACAATTCACTATATCCCGCTATCAATGACTGTTCAGATTTCAATGATAATATTTTATGTCAGTGGAATCCCCCTTTAAATCTCTTTTAAATCTCTTTTAATGTCTTTGACAATATTACCATCAGAGAGGGACAGTTTTGATGACACCACAAAATAAAATTCCCAGGCAGTCACATGGTTTCAGTTTGAATAATTCTGATAGTACAGTATGATTACGATGTTTTTAAAAAGGAACAGAGGAAGTAAACAGCCTACAGCAAAGACTAGCCGAGATGACATAAGCACAGTATGTAAAATGTGTTTGGCAACTTGCTAGTTTTTAAAAATCACAAGGGAGAATGTTGATGGAATCTCTGCTTTTGTAATTCATTTTTCTTCTGACAAGAGTACAACAGGACCAGTTGAATCAATATAATACTTGTGGTGAAATACTCTGTATCAGTGTTTTTAGAAAACATTTTCAATATATTGTTAAAAAACAAAAATAAAAAGAACTGTAATCATGTTGTTCACTGATTTCGCTATAGGAATGCAGTCTAGTAGAGTAACTATGAAGCGGGCCAGCGCAAAAGGGTCCATGATGCAGCAACTGAATTTTCTGCATTCCTCATATAAATACTAATACATCTGTATGACCATGACTCACTCAAAAATCCAATTTCTTAACAACATAAAGATACAGGCCAGACATCTGTTTATCCCCCTCTTATTTATTTTCTTCCTTCACAACCTTAAATAGGCGGCCAAATGTAAACATTTAGGTACGTGTATAGGTTTAGATGCTACTGAGTGGAGCAGCATGCGTGGCACTTGGGCCTGTTAAGATAGTTATCGCCTCTGATACCGTCCCATGCCCAGGATGCAAAGATACCTGCTCACATTGGTAGAGCTGCTGTATGTAGATGTAGCTACACTGCTGGTACATGCCTGTATGCCATTGTCTCTAATGTTTTCTGACAGGCAAAGTGTGTCCTGTTTGCAGTGAGTCACCCGGCTCTGTTGTGTGACAGCGTGACCTGTACTTTCACACTGATGAGGAGATAGACTGCAACTGAAAACAACCAAGACAACACAGGCGTGTCGCCATGGCAACTCGACTCGAATGCGCTGAGGGGGATCACGAGGCGCCTCCTTAACGAGGAATACACAGTGTTCCCCCCGCACCGAACAAGAGAGAGAGAGAGCTGCTAGAAGCCATTCTATATCCAGCCCGGGAGCTGGTGATTAAGACGCCGCAGCCAGTCAGAGCCGATACTGTGACATGCCTGCCCACCTCACTTAGGATAAGACTAAGAGCACACATTTGTTCTATTTCCATTGGGACACAAAAATGGATTTTCTATAACAGACCAGCAATATTCATTATCAGCGAGAAACCTGTCTCATATAGTGTCTTTGCCTTGGTAATTGGGTTCATACCATTCTGTCATAGCTTTTATTAAAAACAAAATGGTTCGTGGCTAAGCACTATACCATAAACATCATGCAATATAACTTTTACGTTATGTGGCGGTTCTTAAGATTTTAAAAGGTTCTTTTAAAATCTACATTTACACTCATATCTCATTTACAAAATGGTTCTTCCATTGAAAACTTTTTGAGACAGCAAAAATGGTTCTTCTATGGCATCGCTCCAATGAACCCACCTTTATTTTTAAGAGTGTAGGATTGGTGGGCATAAGCAGTGAAGTTTAAAAATCGACCAGGATTTAAAACCATCAGGGTGTTCCATCAAAACCCCCTCTCCCCTTGGTTCGCTTGTTTTCCTGAGATTTTGGCTACATATCTTTTGGCTTTGAAGATTTGAAATGCCCCTGTGGCTGGGCATTAATGATCCCAGCAAGGTAGGAGATTGCTATCTCTGGTCATTTGGGCTATTTGTTCTGCCGGTGAGCACAGCATGGCCCGGAGAGAAGCCTCATTACAGGTATTACCGTGGCATTTAGTTCTGCTGCTGCCAGGAGCACCAAGAACAGCACAAAAAAGATCAAAACAGTGTCCCTTTCAACTCCACAAGCTTCACATACTGGGGACGCTTTCACAGTACATTTCACTGCAGGACGGCATTTAAAAAAAACTACACAGTGAATGACCTTTACTGTCATTATTTAACAAAAATGACTGAGAGTAACAACCAAAGGCAGAATCTGAGACACTGTATTTAAGGCACCTTGACATAATTGAAAGGGTCGTTTAGATTGATGCTTGATGCCTTTTTTTAAATTCAGGAACATCTTGACTTTGTAGTTTAATAGGATGTCAAAATTTAATGGAATGGCTATAAGATGCTGCAGGAAATCTGGATAATCTCTAATATCTAAATCCTTTCCCTCAGACATCACTGGCTGTTACTTGACAGGCAAAAGAAGGGGGGCCAGGGGTGATAGAGACAGATAGACTCTTATCAGCCGTTCCTGTAGAGCGAGAGTTACATGACAGCATTCTTGGATTTTGTGTGGAAGGTCATTGATATCCAGCCACAAATACTGGCTCATCACACAAACAGAAGGAAGGAGGAACACTGGCAGTAGTGTGTAGTTTGTAGCTCTATGCCAGGAGCAGCTCCTTCATATGAGCTATTGTGTCAATAAACACCACATAGGTGTAGTGGTATTTCCATCATTCCAGGATGTTTCGCTTTAATTACATGAGCTCGTTTCAATAACACGGACAGGATGAACAGATGAGTGTAGAGGCGCCTGTTAATTCAGCTTGGGTGAGTTACACAAGTGCTTGGAATTTGAGAACATTACGCAACAGGCCGAGGGCAGGCCAGACCTGTCCATAGCACCTTTTTTTTTTTTAGACCTGTGTCAAAACGCAACACACACAGGCTTCCTGTTAGACATTTGTTCCGCTGAGTTCAGTAGACTTCATCAATGAAAATGTGCTCAGCATGCATGAGTGTGTGTTTATGTGTGTGTGTGTGTGTGTGTGTGTATGTGTGTGTGCGTGTGTAGGAGCCAATTCTGGGGCCTGTCAAGCCCTACATGTGTTTTTATGTGGAAGGCAGAGCAGAAGAGATCAGACCCAAACCACAGGATATTTTTGACCTTGGGGGCAGAAAGAGGAGGAGACTGGGAGAGGGAAGAGAAGAGTGTGTGTATGTGTGTGTGGGAGCTGCTGTGGGAAAGCAGCTGGACAGCCTCCAGCACCTCCCTCTGTTAACCAGGCATGAAATTCCTGCGGCAGCCTGTAAAGAGATAGTGTGTATATATGTGTGTGTGTGTGTGTGTGTGTGTGTGTGTGTGTGTGTGTGTGTGTATGTTTGCATAGGTGTGCATTGTGCGTGTGTGCATGTATGTCATTGTACAACTGTCAGTGACAGTGTATGTGTGTGTGTGTGGGAAAACAGTAGAAGTTCCAGGCACAGTTACAATGGAGGGCACATGTCACCAAAATGACCAAGAGCAAGAGAACAAGAGAACAAGAATGATGCAACTCATGGAATGTCAAAAGAGGACAGGATAGAGAGAGCGTAAAGAAGAGGAAGAGGAGAGACTGCTGGGACTTCCTAATGGCTTTTGCACGCTTCGGAAATGTGCTGATGATGCCATATTCTAATGATCTCAGTGAGAGTCCGAGCTGGAGCTGTGATAAAACGATGATAGAGTGGAACTCAGTAAGCGTTCTTCATCTCCGTTTAGTCTAAAAACAAATGGCTCTCTCCTGTGCTGACCTTACACATATATTGCTACCTCATCTTACTGATGAAAGCTAACAACCACTAGAAGCTCTAGGGTATGTTTCACGACACTCGGATGCATCAGTGTGCCATTGGAATAAGAAAAAGGTCATAGATTTGGTTTAAGAAATGGGGGAAATACCATGGAGGTGTGAAGCTGTGGAAATGGGGTGCCACCTATTAATCCTTTCATCAGTAGTATGTCAAAATCAAGAGTACTTTCGGCATTCTAAATAGGAGTAAAAAGTGGAACTAAACAATATTCCTACAGGGCCTCAATGCAACACAGAGTACACGCTTACAGAACCACCATATAGTACTTTAGAAGGACTTTAAGCAATAAACCATATTTATTATACCAACAGATAAATAATGACAGCTGAGTACACCCGTCCTATTTAGCAATTTCCCCCTCAACCTCTACCTAACCTTAAAATAAGCTTTTCCCTTTTGGTGATTAATAAATTGGTATCTTATCTTATAAACTAGATTTAGAAAATCTCTAGTGAAAACTATGCCTATGTATGAGTATCATTTTGATCACTATTCATCCAAATAAAGATTTTTTGGCTGATTCAGGGGTAAACTCATGCTCCCAAGACAGCTCTGTTGAATAGGTAACACAACACTCTAGCCAATGCACAAGCAAATATTTATTTCAGGATGCTGACAGGAGGTTTATCGATGCTATAGTTGCGTTCCATTCACAAAGAGAGCATGACTCATTTCAAGGCAATCTATTCACTTCTGTAGGCTATTCATATCTCTGCTCATTCAGATAGCAACCACCTCTAAGCCTCTGCAGATAGTCTGAAGGGAGTTTAAAGATCACATAACATTTGGCCATTAACTAAGAACAATCAATAAGCTATAATAACATAAACATACCATAAACTGCACATGCTTTACAACAAGCAAAGTGTCACAATAGCACATAAACCAGAGCTCAACCGTTTATCAGGTTCATCTAACACTTTGCTCAAAATAGTCACAAATGCCGCAAGTGATATTTATACACCTACCGACTAAATTTAGAGCCAGCGTTAGTCCTTGAGTGTGTAAGTGAGTTTCTGAGAGCATTATGGGCTGTATACTGTTACATTAGATGTATCGCAAGGACGGCTCAAGGAGACACAGCACCGCACAGGGAATGGGCTTGATGAGTCAGAGGCCTGGCTGAAAAAAGCAAGGATTCATTCTGTTATCCCTCAATGCCAGGTATCCTTTTCATCAATGGAATAAAATTCCAACAATACACTTTAGGCCGAAATGTGGTAGCTCGTTTCAACGGGACTATATTTAGTTGGAAATGGATGAGACTGTTGCACTGTTCAATTTATTGACTTGCCTCGATGTCTAAAGAGGATAATGTTTTAAACCACTCATAATGAACATATAAGAATGCAAAATGTAGCCCTATTTTGTGTTTACACCTGGTTGTTGTGAGCAGATGCAGGTTTAGGCAGAAATATATGCAGTGAACACATACAGCAATGTTACACAGTGCACATTTCCATAATGTTAACTTAATCTTTATTTATTTGACAATACAGATAAATAATGTTAAATGACAATACAACAATGTGATGTATATAGGGATTATAGCACTGCTGTGTGTTATCCACTCTAAGCATCATTCATACTCACTAACATGCCACTACCATGTCAGTGTCACTGCTCTACTGAGAATGATCCACTGTCCTAATAAAATCTGCTCACCAGTGGTCCTGTGGGGGTCATTCATGAATGGGGGGTGAATGGGTCAAACAAATGAGGCAGAGGAACAGATGGTCTAAGTGCACTGATATGGTAAGCTGAACTGGTAAATACACAAAGAGTGGCTTTTTGGTGTATATATAAATTAGCACTGATCTGATTCAGCTGCTCGCTATTGTGCCTCATAAAAAAGACACTTGAGTTAAAAAAAGAAAAAATCATGAATGGAAAGATCAAAACTGTTAAATTGTATACACAGTATTTAAAAGTCTATTTTGTTTATTGAATTGAATATTTTTGAACTAACAGTGTGTACACCATTATTTAAAAAAGTGAAGAAAATTCCATTTGTCATGAAATAATAATAATAATAATAATAATAATAATAATTATTATTATTATTATTATTATTATTATTATTATTATTATTATTATTATCATGATAATAATACATTTTATTTATAGGTGCCTTTCTAGCACTAAAGGACACCGTACAATAAAACAAGTGCAACAGACAGTAAAACCACAATAACAGACAAGATTAAGAGCATATTGAATTTAAACAAATTAAACAGTGCAAATGAATTAAAGAGAGAAAGCAAGCTTGAACAGATGGGTTTTGAGTGCAGATTTCAAGAGTGAAAATGAACTGATGTTTCTGAGGTCGGGTGGTGGTGAGTTCCAGAGCCGGGGAGCAGAGCGGCTGAAAGCTCTAATGGGTCCTTTAATAAAGGGAAACAAAGCTGGATCCTTATATTTCTAAGTACATATCAGCATGAATACACTGTCATCTATGGGACAAAACCTTGTCTGTCCAATATAGTAACTTTACAGGAAATGGAAAAACATTATGTAACTTGATGTGTGTTAGTGTAAAGCAAACTTACATCATTTCTATTGGCCCACTCACAATGAGAGCTTGATATGTAAAGAGCTGCTGGCAATTTTAAATGATTACATTACATTAAAAAAAAGATGAAAATGGAGAAATAGTAACAGCAATGATATATATGTGGCTGAATGTGCATGTGTATACATGTGAATATATGCTTAGTGAATCTGTGAAAACACTGCAAACCATGGCACATCAACTAAAAAGTCCATGGTAAGCAGATGAAGAGAGAGGAAACATTAGAAATGAAACAGGGTTGAGGTGGTAGATGTTCTGGCCTATGCCACTGATGTGCTGTGTTTGCTTTCATTGATGGGATGTGGCACTGATGGATGTATTGTTTATACTAGCAGTGATGAGCTATGGTGGCCTGTAAAGAGGCTTCAGTCAACACTGGCCGCACAACACAAACACAACTGAGGCTCTTTTTACTTACTCTGCCTTATAGAAGCATAGAAAATATATACAAAAGCCCCAGCATGTATGTTTAATTGAAACAAACACATACAAAAAAGTTAAGTATTTTTAAATAATCAGGTTTCCATATTACTTTTCAGCTTCCAAACCATTCACAGAACAACAGTGACTCACTGTGCATTGAGAGCGTTGGGTTTCATGAAGCATTTTTTAGGATTACATTTTAAAAGGAAAAGCAAAATCCCCACCAGAGCAGAACGCTGGCTTGGAAAAAGATTTGATTGGAATACTATTAACAGTGTGGTTGAATTTGAGACCAGGCGGAGAATTCTGTTGTTTTGCATTGCGAATCACCACAGTCCACCAGCTCGAACTCAATTTAAGGCTATGCATGGTCATTTGAGGACGAAGTCCTCAAATGCACTGATATTTAACGATCCGCTATGACTCAAACTCAAAACCATTGCAAATTCCCCACAACTGCTTGTTTAGCTGCGTCAGTGGCAATTTTTGTCAAAACCCAATGCAAATACTGGGTGTATTTTCAGCGCTTGGGGTTGTTCTGTTTCTTCCTTCAATGAAAGTTTGTTGGTTCGTTTGCATTTCACCATTGCATCACCTGGACTCCTTCTGGCCTCCACCGGGCAAGTTAACACAATGGATTCCTGGTGTACTGTGAGCACTCTCAATTCTTTTACTACACTGTAATAAATCTCACATGCTTGACTATTATATTACAACAATTTCTGTCAAATGCTTGTACCTTTGAGTAACACCACATTGGCCTTTTAGCTATCACCACATCTATATCACTTTCAAAATGCAGGTTTGTTATACTCCTCTGGGGAACAAAAGCCTCCACAGCTCTATAACTCCACACTCAGTCAGCCAGCCACCACAACAGCCTTCCGGCAAAGGAACTCTCCCTGATGGTTTACATGTTTTCATGAACAACCGGGGATTAATAGCTCTGAATTCAGTCATGCTTAGAAAGATGCTGTGACCTTAGCGCAGGACTTGTCAGTTCTTGTCCATGCCATGAAACGCCGCCTACAGCCAAACAGTAACACAATAAAGCGGAGCAGACGGGGTTCCATTGTTTTGAGCTGGAGGACAGTTTCGTTGGCTGGCCGACTTGAAAGCGTGCAGGGTTACAGCAGTGCAGACTTGCAGACACTGTGGCTGGGGTCCAGTGGTAAATGGAAAACCACAGCCTCCGGTCCACACAAGTGCAGAATGAGTCACAGGAAGGAGCCGTGCACTTGCAGAACTCATTAAGCGAAATGTAAGGCGTATGGATTTCCTTTGTCAATAAAAATGGCTTGGCAGCCTCAGCAGCCCCCCTGGTGAATCCTGGAGTAACAAACAGCAGCACAACACCATGGGGACTGCATTGGGAAGCTCCAAACTTGCATCTAATTTGCAAGATCAAAAAATCCCCTGAATGAATTATTTAAGAAAAGTCCAGTCTTCTTCTCCTTCCACAGATCATAAATAACAAAGACAGAGGACCAAGTGGAATTGGAAAACACAATAACACTTCCTTAAGAGTATTTTCAGAATGCCACTGAAGCAATTTCAGGCTGGCTATTTTGCCCAGCACACACTGGATCACTTGATCGTTACGTGTAGGTATTTTTTTCTGTCAAACCAAAAGTTTTTGCAATTTCACAGACTGTTGAACTCCCAACACTCTCACAATCAAGCTGCCAGAAAGCATTCTTTAAGCTGTGCCATTGAAGAACCACTAATGGTTCACAAAAAAACTAGGTCTGAAAAAGGCATTTTTGAATGTGAAAACCCCTTCAAAGGCTAAAAGAACCCTCACAAAATGTAAAGGCTTAAAGTTATTTCCACTTACACAACTCATTTACAAAAAACATCCTCTGAAGAAGCATCCACTGAAAAGTTCTTAAAAGAACCAAAAGTGGTTATTCTATGGCATTGTGGGATGAATCTTTTCTGGCACATTTACTTTAAGAGTGCATTTGGCTATTTGTTATGCAGTGAACCTTTTGCCCAACTTGTCTGATAAGAACAATGCCAGGCTTATATTCCCTACCATTTGTCTTCACAGAGCATGTTTAGGCTAGAGCCGTCCCTGTATTCTGAATTCCGCTGTTCACTCTGTCCCAAATTCAGGATTCATTTCTGTGCAACAGTGACATCAAGTGGGAAGAGACTCGACTTACTCTCACTTGTTTATGTAGATCCTAAGAGTATTCAACACAGGCGATATCATATATCATGTAGCCACATAGATTTTATTTTAGTATCAGTTATTACATATTCATTTAGTGGACCTATAAGGCTTATTATGAAGCTTGGCATGCTAAACAATATGAAAGAATGATACAAAAGTGTACACCACCTGTGCCTGCTCAGCACTAATTTCAAGTTTAGTGTCCAGGTCTAAAAATCATAACTTTGACAACCCTAGATTTAATAAATAATCAGTAAGAACTGGTCAGAATTACTTTGCTGACAGAGTTTACCTGTCAACATGAAAACAAAAAAACAAAAAAAACAACTAAGGACCACAATGGAAATAAGCATTATTGCTTTTTTGTGTTATCCTGACTGTTTTTGTTTGTTTACTGGATGTTGCGGTATGTACAGCTGTATCATGTTTTAAATGAACTGGTCAAATAAATCAAATCAAATCAAACCACTACCAAAAATGACAGGTCTTACATGTTTGTTTTTTTCATGTCAGTCATTGGCTATACTGGCCATGGCCTATTATGTAATCAGAGATATTCATCAGTCCAGCTGAGCATTGCCCTGCCTGGCACTTATAGGAAGGGTGTTAAAGCTTTAAGAGCATTAAAGGTCAGAGTCATGTGAACATTTCATGTGAAACCTGAACTCTGTGTTCTAGTGATGTGGTTTGCCATTTGTGTTGGCTTGCCATCTACCACAGGCTGAAGATTGACAGATAACAGTGTTTCTCTAGCTCTAGATTGTTCTGGTCACTTGTAGCCCTGATTTCCTGTGGCTCATTCTGTTGACTGTCAATACATTAAGACAGTTTCACCTTTAAAGGCATCACCTTCATCTCTATCAACGGTCAGGGCCTGCAGAGTCATACAAAATGCCATATTTATAGATGGTGAGTCATACAAAGTCATACAAAACGCCATATCATAGATGGCCTGATAGATGGCCTGATATATATGAACAAAAGTATTGGGACACCTGGCCATGACATCAACACGGACTTTATTGACATTGCATTCAAATACATAGACTTTAATATGGAGTAGGTCCCCCCTTTGCAGCTATAACAGCTTGCACTGTTCTTGGGTGGCTTTCCATATGATTTTGGAGTGTTTCTGTGGGAATTTGTTTCCATTTATTCTGTAGCCCACTCATGAGCTCAGGCACTGATACTGGAGGAGAAGGGCTGGCTCTCCATCTTTGTTCCAGTTCATCCTAAAGGGCCTTCCCCAAACTGTGTTCACAAAGCATGACATTGTCCAAAATGTCTTGGTATGCTGAAGCATTAAGATTGCCCTTCACTGGAAGTTAGGGGCCTATTCCAAACCCTGAAAAACAGGTGTGTTCCATGTCCCAATAATTTTGTCCATATACTGTATGTGAAGACATGTTGCTAGCTCTGTATTTCTTCCGGTGAGGGAGTGTTGGAGTAGTTGGAAACTACTTTACAAAGCCTTCTTAAGATGTTTCTTAAAAACAAACATATATATTGATATTTTTGAACATTTTTCATGCCATTCTTTATGACTTATGCTGTGGAATCAGGAAAATGAAACAAATTAGTCCCTAATTATAACAGGATAAAAAGGATAATAAAAACTAAATGACTGGTTGAAACAACAGAGCAAATAAATCATTATGCAATGCAATAATGAAGGGGTAATTTGAACATTAAAGGATTTGGGCTTTAATTTTCCAGAGAGGCTGAAATCTTGTGATCCTAGCCCTTCATGTCCCTTTGAATCATAGCTAATATGGCTGCCTGAGCTCTGGGTGCAATTTCTACAGGAAATACTTTTTCCATGGCTGTGGATTTGTGAAGGGCTGCCGTTATACCGAGCTTACGGTAAGACATTAGCAGTAACTCTGTAAACCATCCATTCAGTGCCTTACCTGACATAGACGAGCAGACTTGTGTTTTCTTACCTGCTTTCTTTCTAACCTGCTGCCATTTTCTACTTCTTTATTCTCCTTCTCCTCTCACACACTTAGCTTCATGCTAACTGTTTGGCTACTCTTGAAGTTGTTTTGAGGCTGAACCTTTAGCCAAACAGTCACCTAAAGAGCTCACGAATGGAAGCTTCTACTAGAACATGATTTATTCCTCGCCAAACATCTCGACAACACAATAAATTTGTTTCCAGACCACTATAAAGTGTCTTCTTTTGAGATGCTAAGCTAACCTGGCCTGTAGCTAACCTAGCTAGTTTTGGCGTTATGGTTGGGTAAGAAAACGTCGTTTACAAGTTAAACGATCGTGTTCATTTTTTATAACTAACATGTGTTTTATTAAATTGCCAGCTCAACACAGACTAAGTTAATATTAAGTGATCTGACAGGCAAGTTAACATTAGCTACCAAAGTAGCTCCACAAACATGTGTTGTTTAGTTTCTAAGATTCAGTACTGCTGCTAGATTCACTGGCAAGTTAGCCAAATGTCTAATATGGAAAAAAGTATTTCACTGTCAGAGAATCATGTACAGTATAGGGACAAAAGTATTGGGACGCCTGACCATTACATGAACAGGGACTTTAATGACATTGTGAGTAATTCTATAGAGCATTTATGAGATCAGGCACGCAATCTGTTCCATTTCATCCCAAAGGTGTTGAATGGGGTTGATGTCAGGGCTCTGTGCAAGTCAATTTCTTCCACACCAAACTCCTCCAACCATGTCTTTATGGAACTTGCTTTGTACACTGGGCCTCAGCTATGCTGGAATAAGAGCCTTTCCCAAAGTGAGTCCAGAAAGTTGGAAGCATGGTGTTGTGTCTCCTCTGGAAGTAAAGGGCCTAGCCCAAACCCTGAAAAACAGCTGTGTCCCAATACTTTTGTCCACATAGTGTACTTTCCCAGTTCACAGAGGCGCTATTGGTTATAGATGGTGTTTGGTAGAGTAAAAGAAATAAGGTAGTTGTCTCAGGAAAGTGAATGAATGTAAGAATGTGTCTTCTTCCTTTGCAGTCTGTGTGCAGTTTCAAACGGAATAACCATGAGAGATCCAGTGGTTCAGCTCATATCCAGCCACTATCATGAAAATTTGCTAGAGGCAATGTGCAAATTAAGATCCACTGGGATCCTGTGTGACCTCACAGTGCAAGTGGGTTTTCAAGGTGAGCTGGAAGAGTTTAAGGCGCACCAAGTAGTCCTTGCTGCATCCAGTGGCTATTTTAAGTCTTGTCTCTTAGGGGATGAAGAAGTGAAAAAAGTATTGTTAAGTGAAATTTCACCCAAAGCCTTTGACAAATTCTTGGATTTTATCTATTCTGGAAAAATGGAAGTGGAAAAAAGCTATCTTCGCAACATATCACAGATGGCAAAGCTGCTGGACTGCCAAAACTTAGTGGAGATTTGTGATACAAAGTTTTTAGAAAATAATCCGGAAAACATTAGTGCTGGTAAAGTTGAAAAAAGAGTGAATTTAAAAAGGAGGAGGTCAAAGAAAGCATTGGGTCTGAGAAAAAAGATTAAAGGCACTCTTAAAACCTCAGACGCAGAGGGGGACAACAATACAGAGGTACAGGGCAGGAGGAGTAGCAGCAGGTTAGTGGGCCGCAGAGCCGCAGTGAACTTTAGGAAGAAAAAGACCATCTACAAAGCAAGACGTCAGTCTGATGCCTCATTAAGTCCAGATGAATCTGAGACAACACAGGAGGCTCCGTTAGAGATCTGTGAAACAGAATCCAAGAGTGCTAGTGATCCACTTCTCCCTGAGGCGGATGTTACTGATGAGTCTGACTCGCCATGTACTGACAACCCCAGTGTACCAGATGAAGATCATAAGGACAGTGACTACCAACCAACTGAAGCCATGGATGAAAGAGACATGGCTGATAAGGAATGCAAGATGGCCAGTATAAAGTATGACTGTCACAAATGCATTCGTTCATTTCGGTATGAGAAGAGCTACCTAAAACATGTCAGGATGAGTCACGGGATCCAGACTGACGCTACCTACCGCTGCGACATCTGCCAGCAGACTTTTGCCAACCGCTGCAACTTAAAGATCCATGAGAGGCATGTGCACAATGACGAGAGACTCTTCCCGTGTGACGTGTGTAGCAAGGCCTTCAAACGCAAGAAGGATGTGACACGTCACAGGCGGCAGGTCCATGAGGGTGGAACGGAACGCCACTACTGCCCTGTCTGTGGTAAATCTCTAAGCTCCAAAACAGCCCTCACTTTGCATGAGAGGACCCACACAGGAGACAAACCTTACAGCTGTGACGAATGTGGAGCTAGGTTCTCCCAAAGCTCTGCACTGAAGACACATCAAAGGTAACATTGCTGTTGGCTGTTGTTTTGTATAGTATTGAAGGTTGTTGTTGCAAATTAGGTGTAGTGAACAAATTGGCAATCCATATGACTTGGAACAGAAATCCAAGAGTCTTTTCATCAGTTTTGTAGTGCGGTCACTGAATCTTTTATTGGTTCTGGTGTACCTCACAGGATCCACACTGGAGAGAAGCCCTTTGCCTGTGACATGTGTGATGCCAAGTTTACCCAGAACCACATGTTGGCTTACCACAAGAGATGCCACACAGGTAAGTGTATTATTGATCTGTGCTGAGAATATATATATTTTTTCTCTTTACTCATCATTTCTTCCTTCATAGGCGAAAAGCCTTTTATGTGCGAGAACTGCGGTAAAAGTTTTGCATCTAAAGAATACCTGAAACACCATGCCAGAATCCACTCTGGTTTCAAGCCTTACAAGTGCGAAAACTGTGGAAGAGCATTTGCTCAACGGAACTCACTTCATCAGCATATGAAAATACATACAGGTATTCTTGTTAATTTATAATGTAATATATCGTAACTCAAGTCCACTTGATATGTCAGATGTACACTACCATTCAAAGTTTTGGTATACACTGAGATTTTCATCTACAATTACTCTCAATACTCTTTGATAATACACTCAGTATTCTTTGCTACCAAATAAAGTTACAGTATATTCACCATTTGAGGTCCGTCATTAGCTCAGAAATGTCATATATTTATTAATTACTACTAACTTATGAAAAGCCACCCAATATAATAATTATAATTATAATGTGGATCACCAGACAAGTGTTTTTACTAAGCTATTAAGTGTCAATGGGAGGAAACAGTTAATTAGTACCCTTAAAGTTGAAGGACAGCCTAGAATTTGACTCTATCACCACACAACCAGTTAATGGGAAGTTTTATTTCACATATTTTCATTCATAGTTGTTCACTCAAAAACTTTCCAGTGCTTAAAAATAATTAACATCTGCAGTTCATGAAATAAATAGATAAGTGGCAAAAACCTGTGGTGTGCAAAAACTTTTGACTGGTAGTGTATCTAGCCGCACTCATAATTTATATGTTTAAAAAATTGCTGTGCGTTACTGTCCTGCTGTCCAGGTGAAAGGCCTTACCACTGTAAAGACTGTGACAAGCAGTTCACTCAGCTGAACGCTCTTCAGAGGCACCAAAGAATCCACACAGGAGAGAAGCCTTACATGTGCAGCATGTGTGGGCGAACATTTACTGATAAATCTACTGTCCGTAGACACACCATGGTGAGTAATCAGTTTCATAACCTTTAGTGGTAATACTACCTTTAATGACTATTAATAATATTAATATGAAAAATATTTTGTAGTTATAGCTAGGAGTTTTAATATGACTGACAGTACGTTTATGTTTGTGATATGAAAGGTACATAGTAGAAGTGTTAGATAAAAAGTAACACAGTCCTTGCATCTGTTTTTTTCTTTTGTTATTGAATGTCCAAAATGTCATTTACAGACTCATGACAAGGACACACCTTGGAAGAATTATCTGGTTGTGCTGGAGGGTAATGTAGAGGACCGTGCCAAGAAGGCAAAAGGCACCTCTCTGAAGGGGGACAAGGGAGCAGCGACTGCAGAGGAAAGTCAAATAGAGAAGCAGAATGAAGCTGTGACCCAGGACATAGTGACTGTGTCAGAAGAGCCAGTGACCATCTCTGGTGACTGGACCAGTTCTGGCACCATAGCACTAGTCCATCATGGAACACTGGGCAGCCTGACAGTTATTCAAACTGAGGTACCTGCTGGTATGCAGCCCATTGTAACTGCTGATGGAACCAGTGTCATTTCTCTGGATAGTTCTGTTACTGTTCCCTTTTCCATTCCTATATCTGTCGCACATCCCATCAGTGAGTCCACACCGCTCTCTGGCGCAGTGCCTCTCTCTGAACCAACCACAGTTTCTGACGCCTTGCTGGCTCCAGTGGTTGCATCGGCAGCATCAGGAGACACAGTCACAGAAACCCTTCTGACTCCAGCTGAAGTCACTTTGTCTGCTTCTACTGAATGCATAACACAGTCTGTGGTGGAGCAGGTTCAACAGGTACAAAGTTCAGGTTCTTATCAGGAAACAACCGAACATATGCATGCAACAGAAAATGTGGAGACCATGGAGATCCCCAAAGATAGTGGAGAGTAATTTTTGAAGCTTCTCTAGTGGGAGTTCATTCCCCTTTTTTAAACACTATTTCAATGTGGTCACTAATCCATGTGTTGATGTGTATATACAGTATATAAAGCTTTTTGTAGAGAAAACTGAATAATTATGGAAGAAAAAAGTTTTTTTCCTGGCATGTATAATTCAGTGTACATAAACATAAAAATATGACAAAGACCAGATTTTCATGTGGAAGGTTTAACAGAACCTTCTCATTTATGATGCATGTAAAAAAATGAGGACAGCAAAGAAAGGCTCCCAGATAATTTAAAGGACCCACATCCTACATATTCCTACTTATAACATTTCTTGACCAAATACGACCATTTTTAAATCATCAGAGTTTACATGACCATTTTCCAACCTTTCTTTATCCCTTAGAATTGAACAGGCTGCCTTACCGTGCCTTTATGATTACTTTATACATTAAATGACCTCCGTTTTGATTGGCTGCTCTGTATTGTGCCTCATTCAAAAGCAGTCCAGGCTGAAACGGAATGCATGAATTGGGTAGTGTATATTACATTTTGAAACGTACATTTTGAAACTAACATTGTTTACATACTAGATTAAACTAGATTTTACTTCAGTTCTTCATGCTATGGGCCCGTTGAAACTCCACTCATCACATGCTGTATGTGCTGTGTTAATTCAGCTTATAATTGCAGTGGTCTCCAACCATTTGAAAAGTCACCAATCGTGAAAAATGAGTACAATTTCTAATCGTGATTTCTAGTGGCATTTTACATTTCACTGAAAGACAGGAATGCAGAAGTAGAAAGCCTTAACAAAAAGGTAACTTTCAATAGTGGACCTTTTATTTCTGTACTTTCATACAGACAGTCAACAAGAGTTTACTCCGTGAGAAAGAACCTAGGTAAGCATATAGGTTGCCTCTTCTGATGGCTTTTTAAAAACTCTAAACAGTAAGATATAACACATCAACACTAATACATACACAGGGACATGCGCTGTTAAGGACCACCAATACGGAGAGTGCACTAGCCTAAGTGCTGCATGAAATAAGAATTCACAACACGACACATAGCACACTGACACAGGTTATACAGGGATTTCACAAAGGGTTCATAGTTTGAATGTGGTGATGAACAAGGAGCTACAAGTCTTCTTTCAACCGTATGATTTGGAAGTGCAATTGCAAACCAATTACTGCAAGTAGAGATAAAGGGGGGAAGAAAAGAAACTCTGGAATGTAAAGAAATATTACTAAGAAGGGATGAAGTAATAAAGGATGATATGGAAATTCCAGCTCCATTGTTCTGACATGTATTACACTAATGTAGACTTTGCTTAGAAAATCATGAATATAAGTTCAAGTCTGATTTACATTCCATGTCTGTCCAGCACACATTGTAGCAGCAGTGTGGCCACCTATGACTGTTCCCTCTTTTCACAGGAACGAGATTAAAAAAGTGTTTTGACTCAGAGTGCATCATAATATAGTTGTGAGACATGAGGCCCATTGTACTGAGAGGAATGGGCTGAGTACAGAATGCACAAATAAAGAATAAAATGACAACCTTAACCTGTGTAAAATATGTCTGGTCCTCTGACTACATAATTACATCTGTACATGTCATGCAGCACTAGCAATCCAAACTCCAGTGATTTCTTAAACAGCAGGGCCCTAGTTCTCAGGTCCCTAGTTTACCTTGGCTTTCCCTAAATGAACACCACCACACTGTGTCCAGAACATTCACTTTAACAACCAGGAATCTGAGATTTAGCAGTCCCAACCACGTCTGACATCTGAAAGCTAAATATCACATTAAAAATAATATCCAAAAAAATCAATGTAATATACGATCATATATACTCTATAAATGCTGCAGCAATAAATTTTACATATTGTTCTGGGAAACCTGGACTTGGCCATCGCACAAAAATGACATGAAATGTATGGGGGAGGATGTGGCATGCCTTTGATGGTTTCCCCCACTCTGCATTTCACTTCAAGTCCCCTTCATCACCCTGGATGGTCTTCTTGATGCGCAGAAGCATTGTGGTCAGCCACTGGTCCAGACGCGAGATGGAGTCAAACTCCTTCACCTAGCATACGAGAGGAAAACACAGAATACAATTCTATTATAGTAAGAAGCTTCATTATTTACATTTCCAAATGCAGTGTGATTTCTTTTGTATGAAATCAAGCCTTGGTGTTCAATCACTGATGTCTGAATAAAACAGCAAAGTAAAAACCCAGTGCCATCAGAAGCATAAGGTAAAAATGAACTCTTACTGCTTCTGTGAAAGCATCTGCATTCTGTTCTTCATGGGCCTCCAGAAGTTTCTGGAAGGACAAGTGATAAGAGTTCAGCAAAGCTTATTTTCTCATTCAAAAAAAGTAAACATCCTCCTGTGACGAGATTACAGACCTTCAGCAGTTTGCATTCTCTCGAATCGGAGAATGCCGGGAACATTTCCTCATACTTCTCAACAGCAAGCTGTATGTAAAAAAAAAAAAAACAAAACCACGAAGTCAAAACAATGACAGCTAAAGTCAAACTTTGGAAGATCCTTGAGTCCTCGATGTAAAGACTGACCTTTGCATTCAGCTCATCCACGATGAAGTGACATAAAGAGGCTTTGAAGAAATATTCTTTGGCACTGTATTTCAGCAAAGTGTTGTCCATAGTGTTTGTTCCAACCTAAAAGCATTTGGACAATAATAATAATCAGACAAATCCTCTCTGTGGTTAAACATATTCATATAACATTCAACATTCAAAATATTCTCAAGTGGCATGTTTGCTACCTGTTCATAGATCTCAATGGCCTTCTGATACTGTTCCAGCTGAGCACTATATGAAGCGACCTTGAGAAGACACTTGTTTGCAGAGCTACAGAGCGAAAATGCCACAGCAAAAAGGTTAGACAAAAACTTTAAGACCTTTACTGTGTTTTTGGTCAATCTACAGTTTTGCATGCATTCCTACATGACTAACCTGTTAGACTCCTCGCCTTTGTAATAATCTGCAGCCTGTTCATAGTGTGCAATTGCCTATAGGGGAAAACATTAATTTAGTACATTTTTCTTAATTTAGGCTTTATCCTTCTCCTAATATTGCAGAAATTTGTTATGTGTATGTTTTGTTAAGTTATGTGTAAATGGAAATGTGCAATTTCACAGGCAAACATTAAAAAATAAACAAAAGTATTTGTGGTCCACTGCATGTTTTTAAGGCCAAAAATGTGAAATGCCAAACCTTCTCAATGTCAACCAGTTCTGACTCGTACACCTCGGCAATTGTGATGTGGTGTTTGGCTGCGATGGTAAATCGTCCCTAAAGGAGGAACCAGTTGGTCAACATGTGAAATAATTGTGCTTCAGTCATGAAGGCTTCAAGAGCCATCCTGCGTTCTAACAAACAGGAGTCACAGCTAATCTATTATATTAATACAAACAGAGGTCTGTGTGCACTGTGAAAGCAGAGTCTACCTTCACCTTACCATGTCTGTGTAAATATCGATGGCTGCATTTAAGCAGTTGATAGCCTCTACAGTAGGCATTAAAGGAAGAAGGGAAGGAAAAGTTAGTCAGATGCAATGACAATAAAAGTTCACAGTGGGAGGCCAATTTGAACCAACAGGACAAAGGGAAAGATTTAATGCAAGAATGTTTACTGATTTAATATCAGTACATTAAACTGGCCTTAATCATACATCCTTTGTTTTCTTGACTTTTTTTCTCAAATTTTCCCTAATTTTGTTAACACACACATTATTTGCACACACTATACAAATCTTCAATGAGAAACAAGTACAATAGACTGATATGGGAAGACGTAGTGGATGGAAGTTAATGCAAGGTGTAGAGAGCCCTATATGAACAAGTGCATGATGCAAGTAAGGTGGAAGACACATCATTAGCCCTCACCTTGTGGATCAGCCTTCTTGAAGGCATTTCCAGCATCAACAAAGCTGGTGGCCGCATCGTGTTTGTTCTGGAGCTGCATGTGAAGTCTGGCTGCCTGGCAGAACGCATTCCCTGCAGCTGCAGACCAACAAAACCATTATGCATCACATTATGCTTATATCATTCAATAAAATTGCTAATGATTCTAATCTTCTGTCACAAGCTCCAAGTTACCATTTACAAAATAATTCAGTGCTTTAGGTAAATCAATCCTACATACCACTCCAGTTTTTAGCCATCTTGAACATGTTGGCTGCTCTGGCATACATCTCACAAGCCTCCTCTACTTTGTGGTTCCCACTGATGACACAGAATAATAAAAAAGTTCACAATTTTATCATCTTACTATTTCAGAGTCATTGTGTTTTACCCCGTTGGTGACAGCCCACTGCTTAACTTGAGTGAATGAGTTAAATGTGGAGAAAGAATTTCACATTGTTCACACTCTGTGCTGTGCTGTGTTCATATGTAGGGGGCCAAATAAATAAAGCAGCCACTTTACTTTAAAGCCTCAATTTCCTTTTTAAATAGGCCAGCTTAGAATATTGAAAACTGTGTTGGTCTACATATGCTTTTTGAGAATCTATGTTTTCTGAAGAGTGTCAGATGACAGAGTCCCAGATTGGGCCTTGTGACTCCTGGGAAGGCTCAAATAGGCCATCACTAGCTTCACCAATCAAACCAAGCCTTTTCAACTAATGGGGCTTAATCCATTCTGACAGAAATGCATATAATATATACTTGTAACATAGAATGGTATTTACTGGAGGCGTGTATGATTGGATTTAAGCTTTACTTTGTCCTAACAAACACCCAAATGCCTGCCTGGTTAGGTTATCCTGATGTTGCTGTGGTGGCTGAATGTCGAACATCAGCTATAAAGTGATCATTTAAGCTGCACAGGATCTATCAGTGTGAAATCTTATATTAGAGAACTAATATCTGCATATTCAGTAGAAACATCACCACATTACATTCTTGCTGACCTCTGAAGCCCACAGTTGAATTAACTATGGCTTTGTGATGGAGTGTTTCATAGTTGTTAGACTGGATCCTGACTGCTGCACACTGGACTGTGCAGTCCATTTTTCAGACACCTTTATATTCAGTATCTGTTCTCGGTGTAACACAGGGAACTCTGCCAATACTGCGTAAAAAGGGGGAACAGCATGGCAGTCTTAGAGAACTGCTGTTAGCACAGCTCAAATTAGGTACTAATATTAAAATATGGCTGTTAATTTGATTTTAAAGAGCTGTAACCTTATATACAAAATAACTAACTTGTGCAATCAAGAAGCAATTCAATTAAACAAAAAAACACATTTTGCTCTGTCAGAGTAAGTCAGCTGAGACACAGAGGAGGGAAAAATCACACATGTAGGTAACATTGCATTAATTTTATATGAAGTGCATGGTTGTTAAATCATCCCACACAACATAACGATGTGCTCACGACTCCTCCAGCTGGCTACAGCCAAACTAGCCTGCAGCACTTTCAACTGTCACCAAAACACTGTAAACACAGCCCTCTCAGTCGATATTAGCTGTGTTTCCAGCCTGACAGCCTCTTAAAACCATTAGGTAACTGTAAAAAAGCTTTAATATCTCCCACTTATAGATAGACGTGGCAAATAAAATATAAAAACAAACACTAAACTTGATGGCTCGACCTGACCAGGCAATCCAGCTCCAGAAAAATCCACTCAAGCTAATCTTACCCAAACATTCCTCCTAAAAAAGAGCCCGAAGACTTCACTTTCTTGTCAGCATCCGCCATCAGCTGAATGGCCTCCTTCTCTTTGCCGGAATTATCCATTTTGTGCCAAGAACCGTGGAGAGGGACACGTTTATAAACTTAAATTTGCTGCAGCCCTCCGTTGCTCTCCAGTAGCAGGGGATTACTGGGCAACGGTTTTACTTTACGTAGGCGTAGAACTCGTGGCGCAAAGCATCATGGGCGTTGAAGTCCGCTGCAAGGCCACGGTTCTTCCGCCCTTCAGTGTTCCACGAAACACAACGAACTACAACTCCCACATAAGGGCCAAAAATCCATTACCTAATATTTCAGTTTTTTTTTTATTACAGTGTACGCAGAGCTCGGATGTTGTAAAGTGTTAAGAGATTAGGGCTGTTTTAACCTTGATTTTAATTTTATGCAATACACGTTAGGGTAGCACACATTGTTTTTAGTGATTATAAGAACAAACAGTACTTACAAGTTAAAAATAAACTGCAAGTTTGCACATTTCAAAAGCTGCACGTTTAGTCCATGTTAGGAACGGCTTGCAGCTTCAGATGCATTCTGGCTTTGATTTATATGTAATCTATGCTTTATACTGATTTTTCCATCATTTCAAATTTCACCATTCCTGCTACTGCAGTCTGGGACAGCCAGCACTGCAGTAAGACAGAAATAAATATATAAATAAATAAAAACAGTGCACTTGCTATACTGCACAGCAGATGGCAATATACCCTATATGGAAAAAAGTATTGGGACGCCTGACCATTACACCAACGATTTTAACGACATTGTATTCAACTACATATACTTCAATATGAAGTAAGTCCCCCCTTTACAGCTATAACAGCTTCCACTCCTCTTGGAAGGCTTTTCACAAGTTACTCCATTTGTTTTAAACATGTGTTGTTTGGTTTTACATGTGTTGTTTGGTTTGACTGCACCTTTGACAAACCAGACATTTTATTAACTTTAGATAATTATTAGCAACATTCCACATGCATAAGATAAAATAAACCTTTATTAGTCCCACAAGTGGGTAATACTCCCATTAAGTCTGTCTGGCCTGATCCCACAGACGAGCTACTGGAATACAGAATGGGAAAAAGTTCATGCTGGTTATGATAGAAAGGTGCCAGAACACAATGCATCACAGCTTGAGGTGTATGGGACTGCATAGCAACAGATGAGTGTTTCTGTGCTGAACTTTGTCCACTGCATGCAAGCTACAATGGGCACATTATACAGAACAATATAGTTAGGTATTTTTCAAAAACATTTGTCTATTTTTGAATACCCTGGCTGTCTGTCTATGTATGTTTTTGTGAAACTGAATAAAACATGTGAAATAAACCTGTCACATAAAAAGTATGCTTCTTACAACAAAAAAATATGTTTTTAAAGCCTGAAAGCTGAAAGAATGAAAAATAATACCAAAAAAACAGAACAATAAGTGCAACTACTGTGAAACAAACATACATGAAAGCAGCTTGGCACGTGAGTGTTACCACAAAGCACTGCTGACAAAAGTCACATGAGCAGCAGGGATGTGCCGTTTTGTTTCATCTACACTCACAGTACAAAAAACCCCAGCAACACCATTGTGTGTGCATCAAATACGCGCATGAGCTGATACAAACAACAGTTGGGGGGATGCTTTGTTTTTAAGGTGCAGGAACACACAGTACTATAAATAATAGTTGGATAAACTAAGGGAGAATGCTGATTTAATTACAGGAGGTGAACTAAACCGAGGTAAACTCCAATAGTAGTTCTTAGGAAATACTCCACCTATAAAGAAATCGAAACAGTCATGAGGCTCAAGATCATATCTCAAAAAGTACAACAAACACAGATAAGTAACATTCCTTAAATAACTTTCTTTTATTTTAGCTTTAAGTCTCGTGTTTCCAGTGGTGGTGGCACTGATTATTACCCAGTGACTGGCAAGTACAATTACTTTAAGCCATTAAGTTCCAGGCAGCAAATACAATACAAACATGGGCCCGGTGCTCTGCAGAGTGGGAAAAAAATTAAGGCCCACTCATAAACAGATACACTTCAACACAGAGACACAGCCATGCTAACATTCAGAGCACACAGAACCATTTACACAGACAGTGTTCAGCGGCAACAGTACGTTCCGTAGAATTTCAAATAGTGTTGCTGGTAGAAGCTTAGTTGAACATTTTATTTGTGACTTGTCAATATCCTGCTTCTTTCTCCACCATTTTTCTTAAGTGTCCAGTCATGGAAGTTTTGTGCAATATGTTCAAAACAACCCTGCATTCCAGAGGTTCACTTCTTTTGTAATTCCAAAGCTCTTAAAAATACACTTCCATCATTTAAGTTAGAGTACATATCAGTACACTTGAGAAAATAAGTTGGTCTAGCAATTTCAGCTTGTATTTGTTCATTTTATAGTAAGCACACTGTCCTCTGCCTTAGTTCAATGTCACAAATTTGAAAAAGCTGGTGAGTTTTAATGAGTTTTGGTTTTTGGGTTTTTTTCTGTCTATTGACATTGATGTGAAACGCACTGGTCATCTGTATTCAGAGGGGGGTATTTCAAATGCCTGCGTATGATTAATGAATTTCTAATACCATATCGAAGATCTTGCCTACATTTCCAATACTTACATTATACACAGGAATGAGAAAATTAAATAGGCAGAGGAAAATAACATCTCATTAGCGATGGCAGCCATTATTGTAAAAAAAAAAAAAAAAGGTACAAGACTAAACCAAAACTCACAAGACGATGTTACTATTTACCCTTCAAAGCACTTCAATTTACAGCATACTGGCTAAATACAGCAAAATTGTCCATATGCAAGCTTAGGTATACAGAGTGTCTTTTTAAATATATTTACCAACCCTTTAAATTATACCTCCAAAGCATACACCATCAGATCAGGATTATTTTGGCAAACACTGCTTAGGTCAAAAACACCCAGAGATGAGGAGTATTTGTGTGTGATTTGTACTGCTCCACGGAAAGGCTGTGGAATCAAGATGAGCTGAGGCCAGAGTCTGACTCGCCGCTGCCTGCCTGGGTCTTACTTGAGCAGGTCACCGAGGAGCAGGGGATGCTGTAGGTAGAGCAGGCACAACTCTTCATTGTCTCCTCAGATATCACCTCCTTCAAAGACACTGTCTCTTCTACTTTGAATATGTTGGGCTGCTCAATTTGGTCATCACAGATTCTGGGAAAAAGAAGAAAAAAATAAAAATAAAAATCTAAAAGGCTCTCAAAACTAAAATCCAAATGATGGCTAGTTCAAAAAGTTTAAAGATGTTGCAATATTAACATTTTATGTCATTCTCTTTTTTACAATGTGCTAGTGTTCACATTTATACAACAGAAAGCACAAATACAACAGATGCAGAAGTTTAAAAAAAAAGTAATATACTGTTAAGATATTGTGCAGAATAAAACTGCTCATATTTAGAAACGCTCCACAAACTGTCAGATATTTTCATGCACTTCCCTTTGGAATCATGACAATCACGACATTCACATAGTCAGCAGTGCAAATATATTTTACAATTTCATTATTATTAAATGAAAGCATTAGCTTTAAAAGGCTATAAACTTCAGAACGATGCACTTTGGTTAACAGTGAAGTGTTTTCCTGCCACATGTATTGGTGCATATAAATGTGACAGTCTGCTCATATAAATCAGTCTGGGAGGGTGAGCTCAGGGGTTTGTATCTCTTCAATCACAAGGCTATCCACAATGTAAAAAAAACTATGGGCTCGTTCAGCAGATAGCCTATAGTTTTTTTGAAACACGTTTCTATGCCATGCCGAATTAAGCAGCCATTAATTCTCAAATTAATCAGCCATTAAATCCACCTTAGAAAACAATTAAACCATGCACCTGTCAGTACAGGCCAGAACTAAAATAAAGGCTTTGTGATTGAGTGAAAAGTTGACAACTGCAAAATGCTAGGGGAAAAGAAACAAGCATAAGGTGACCAAAATCATGTGGGTGGGGTAGTTCTTAGAATGATGCAATAGGCAGTTAAATATTTAAATTACCAGTAAATTGGTTATGGGTGTAAATGTACAGAGTCATCAACAGCTCTTGATGTTAATGTTCTAATTCATTAGATCATCATTTTGACTGCCTTCGACATCATTGCTATGAAACGCTACAAAGCTGTAAGTTTTGCTTGCCAGTCAGTGAACACGTTCTTTGAGGCAGCAACCAGGAATGCCAGAAACTAAACCAAACACAACCAGAAACCCGGCAGACATTACTGGCATCAGAGGTAGTTGAGGCATTGTTTTTTGGCACCAAGCCCTCACAAATTCTGAAAGAAAGAGGCAGAGTTATGACAACAGAGGCGTAAAGCGTTAAGGAAGTGACTGGCACAATGTGTATGAATGGTAAAGGAAAGTACATTTCCTAAGTTGCTGTAACAAACCTTGTTTTTGTCTAGTTTTGAAATTAAGAGAGGGGAAGTCAATGCAGCAAAAATGAAAGCAATGAGCAACTGTGTACCTTTTAGTGAAACCTTTTACAGCAAAAAAGTTAACTACTTCTATTTACTCCCATTCATCATATGAACCACAGGCCCTCAGATATCTGCACACTATTCTGTAGATGTAAATACGCACTAGCCATAAAATATCAGATGTGACAAGGTGGCATAAAAAGAAATTGAGTGTTATCTATTAATAGATGTACATTAACTGCTAATAAAATGACACTGATTTAATATAACCTACAGTGAACTCTTGCATAAGAGATGTACTGAGAGGGTGTGAAAACCAGAGGGGAGGGAGAGAATGCACAAATACCAATGTCCTGGATTGCATAGGAGCATAAGAGAATTGATAACATTAACCTTTACCCTAGGTGACACTGAAATGCCATACATTTATGATAACGCACTGGCTGACAAAAAAAACAAAAAACAAAAATCCAAACCAGTAATACACAACTCTTATTAGAACTCAGGCACTGATTGTTACATGTTCCCTTCAACTAGGAAAAGAAAAATCTTTTAAGGATTTGCTATATTTTTACAGCAGGGGTGCTCTGGTCCAGGGGGGCTGGTCGCTCCCTACATAAACACAGTCACTGGCAATTAACAGGCGAGTTGAATCAAGCGTGTCTGATCAGGAAAATCACCAAACTGTGCTGGACACAAACACTCCTGCTTGATAGTTTGGAGCTCTCCCCCAAAAATGTTAGAGTACATTAAAGAAAAAATACATTTCACTGTCAACATTATTTATGTGGGGAAAAAACAAACAAAAAACAAGCGTGACTTAAGATTACCTGTCATAAATGAGGCCATCAATGCCGTGCTCCCTGAGTTTCCTCCTGTTCTCATGGTCATTGTTATCATCCCCCCAACAGAAAACTACCAGGCCTTTAGACTGGGCCTCCTTAATGCTGTCCATATTGCGCAGCAGGTCCTCAGTGTGAGCACTGATACCCTGTGAGCAGGAATAAGAGTTTTTTTTAATTTACACCTGAAAGAACACACTGTGAAATACTTTTAATCTCAGTTATCCCAACATCACTACTAAATCATATTACACCTACATAAGCATGCTTATAGATATTAGTCAAGTTTAACATTGGTACTAGAGAAAAATATGACTTGCATGTACCAAGTAGTAAATAAAATCAGAGAATGACCATTAGTTTACATTCAATTTGAGAAACCTTCTTAAATTTCTCTAGTGTTGCTATAACCGCAGCAGAAAATGCACATATGGCACGCCACGAAGTGTAACACTGATAACATTAACCTTTACCCTGAATTACAGGTTTGTGAATGCGCAGAGGACCACTCTCAACCCCCACTTACAAGAATGTCCTCACTTTGAGCAAAGCTCATTGCGATCTGGGTGGTCTGACAGCGAATGTCCATCAGCTCAGGGTAGACATCTGACACACCCTGAGTCAAAAATAGGATGGGGTACTTGTTCTGCTTCCGTCGCACCCTAAAACAGAGCATGCAAGATGAGTTAAAAAAAAAAAAAAAAGAGAGACTAAACCACAACATTCAACATCATTATTTATGAATACAGAGACCATCTGCTCTAACCACAAGATTCTGATGGTGCCTAAACAGTGTTTTGTTTATTATAATGGTGTTCTTACATTGCACACACATCAGGGTCAAAACAAGAGAAGACAATCCGTCTCTTTCCAGCATTCTGGAGTACACAGGTGAGGATGATATCAAGAAACTGGTTCATGTTGAAGTAAGTGGACAAATTTGCATCCCAAGAGCCATTCTAGTACCAGAAAAACAAAATGAAATGGTGAAGAAATTGTCACATTTAAAATCACAGTGGTAAATTCCATGCACACTAGATAATATCTGAGAATGCAAACCTTCAGCTGACATATCCACTTCAGCTCAATATTAAATCCCACAGACTCTGGGACAGCCTGAAAGATCTGAAACAAAACATTATGTACAGCTGTTACAGTTCACATTTGCTTAAAAGACTGCACTACAGTGTGTCATCAAGTGGGAGCAAGAATGGCAGTGCTGGGTCAAACCACAACAAATTTAGGAATTTAGTCTTCTGAGAGAATACCCGTGAAAGTGACGGAAAGGGCTGATGTTCATCTGTACACTCCTCCTCATCCATTAGGTCTAAAATGGAATACATAAATTAGGCACAGCTGGCAAGATGAAAGGATTGTACAATTTTTATATGCCCTTCTATAACTATAACAAGAGAATGACATACCTTTGTGATCATGTACTTTCATAGCTGTAGTGTGTGCTAGCTATGACAGAATGAAACAGAAAGCACTTTAAGGCAGTGTCATCTGTGCCAAAATGTTTGCATAGGCTTGAAGTGTATGCAGAGTGTTTGAACTACATTAATTACATAAGGAGAATGGAGAAAATCCATCAGCCATAAATAAATATTTACCTTTAGAAGCTGAAGCTGGTCAAAGGTCAGATCCTTTACAGGAACTTCAATCAACTCCATAGAGTTCTTGTCATTTTTCTGTGGAAAACGGTTATCAGGAACCATTATGGGAGGTAACATTTTACATTTACAGCACTTAGCTGTAATTCTCTAACTTCCATTCCCTAACTCCCTAACTTCCCTAACTCCCCACTTCAACTTGGGGTTAATGGTCTTGCTCAGGAACCCAGTGGTGGTTTGCTGAAGGTTGGATTTGAACCCATGACCTCTTGGTCCAGAGGCAAGTATCCTACCCACTAGGCCACCACCACCCCCCCTGCAATTTTATTGCTGTTTACCTCGTAGACCCAAAAATAACACAAATACCGGCATTTGCTCCTTTCGCTCCTAAAGGTTTGTCAGACAGTACAAAACAAGGGTAAAGGTTGCAGGACTCATTTAATTGGTGGCAATAAAATTAGGTCATTAGACAGATAGGAGTGTTCAGATTCCAGCAAAGTTAAGTTAGTCACCTTCTTAGTGGAAATACAGCATGTGAGATCATGGTACACGATTGGAACAAAGTCCTTGGACAGATGGACATCAAACTCCACATATGCAGCTCCCTGCAATCCGAAAAAAATATGTTGTAAATGTCAGTTAGACATAAACATCACTTCAATAAATGTAAACATTGCACTAGTTAAGCGATTTGAATAGTTGCCCTTACATGATTAGCAGCACTTCGAAATGAGGCAATTGTGTTTTCCCTGATCTTGTGATGTCTATAAAAACAAAAATACAGAAAATACAAAAAGACAAAACATCACAGCAAAAGGTCATAGTAACTTTAGAATTCTGGGTAACACTTTATTCAGACAACCCATTGTAGAAACATACCTTGCCTTTAACCTGTGTTTAGCCAAGTATCTGTTAAATTCACTTTAATTTTACTTACACCTAAGCATGGAGATAATTCTAATCCCACCCCTCATGCTACTGAGAATCAATGTGCTCATATTTCAGACACCTGTAGAGTATGCATAGCAAACTATTCAAATAAAATGGGACCCAATTGTGCTCAAAACATGAGAATAAAATCTATGCCTTCGTTCCTTGTTTCACTTCCTGTACAGCAGAGGCAGGAAAGGTCTGACCTCGCCCTGGACTTTCCACCAAGTGCAGTCGTGACCTGAATAATCACAGAGCTCACAGCAGCACTATATTTGCCCATCAAACAAAGTGCTAAATTTTGCTTTAAAAAGAGCCCATGTGCTTAAAATGTTGTCTTTCACAGTGGAATTGTAATGGGATTTAGGCAGTAATAGGAAAAAAACATTCCTTTAGTTAATAAATTAGGTACAATTTTTCCAAAGAAAAGTGAAAGTTCCCATTCCAGATACACGTGTTCCACTGATATCAATGAAATGTAAATACATTTATTACTGATTGTCCATGGCGATTACAAGTTCTTTTTCAGCATGGTAATGATGCAGTGTTCTATTTTTTATGGTGCCATACATCTCTGTAATAAATAAAACTGACATACATTCTTTATTAACAGGGAATATTACAGTGCACTGCTCCATTCTTAACCATACATCAATTATTTGGACTAAATAAATGTAGATAGTGGATAAGATGTGAAGGCTGGAGTTCCAAGTCTGAACAGATAAAGTTTCGAGCTAAGTGCATGGTGTTTGGACTCACTTTGCAGCATGTGTGCTCCCTGCTCCTCTGTGGCCAACATCCAGAGCACTTCTCTTCCGCCAGTACTTAGTGAACGACTGATGCATGTCACACTTAAAGCCCTGGATGGGCCGGATAACCAGGTAGTCCACTAAAGGACGACATGACAGGCAATATTAAGAAGTTGTTTCATAGAGCCTAATAAACAGTGAACATTAGTTGTATTTAAACATTGAGATACTGTATATGCGATCTGCTGAGCTCTTTGCGGCAGTTGGCGATGTACACACCTTTCTATTTACATAACAAGACCTTGACATGTAAAAATACACAACTGTGACTGAAGGGCAAGCAGTTCACAAATCAAACAGTACATATATCAACATCAACATGTTTTAGCAAGCCTACATCTAAGAGAGCCCACGATATGCATGCACTGACAAAAAATATGCAATCATCTCCCGAGGAAAAACATTTTTGGCTCTGTGGTGGAAAGCATTCTCTTCTGAAAAATGACTATCGCCAAACTATTTTATATTGATAGAAAAAAAGTATAAAAGTGAGGTGACGATCGCCATGTTGTAAGACAGTGTTTCTCTACGATTGTTACCAGAGGGCCACAGCGCTGCGCAATTTTGTGCTGCCCTAAATATCTGATTTGTTAACTAGTTGCTATGTTATTGCTATATGTTGCATCTAGTGTGCTGAATCAAAAACACATGCGCACACGTGTGTGCAACTAGATTTGTGGAATACTGGGAGTATTGGGGTTACCTCTAACTTTGCCAATGGTCTGCCTGGAATTTCTGCTCATGATCGGGAGGGTAGCAACTCCATTGTCCTTGCCACTCTCCACAAAAGAAGAAGATAAGAGGCAGGCAGTGCCAACATGGCCTGGGTGAGCATCACCTTGAACAACCTTCTCACTTAGGTCCTCCTAGAAGATAAACATTGTTAAACTACACCCTGTAGTTCTTCTGCACTAACCACACTGCACTAACTCCAGTTAAACAGGATTAAGTGTATTCTTTTACAAATGTTTTCTGCAGCTGATCAGTGTACCGACCACATCACAATATGCTCAAAAATTATTGAGACACTTACATTGTTTATCACAATAACAATATTGATATATCTCTAACTCTAACTCTTATTTTGACTGTAATACACTAGAACTCAGTAAACAAGACTCATACCTCAAAGAACTCAAAAATGAGTTCCAGGTTGTCAGGATCCATTGTGTGAATACTATATTCAGTCCACCGTGAGGGTTCAAGGGCATAGCCACACTCTGGCTGGGAATGTCGGGACTTATAACCACTATCACTGATCATACCGATCTCCAGTGTGGTGGTCATCTTGTGCCAGGATGAAGGGCTCTCCTCATCTTCTTCTTCTTCAATACCTTCCAGCGTCAACTTCAACCTAAAAAATCCGAAAACAAATATAAATGCTTTGCAAATTAGGTTCTACAACATTCTACTTTCAGACTTTTCATTTTAGAAAACAGCAGTACCTGAAGCGGGATTTCTTGAATTTCATCTTAGTAATGGACACTGGAGGCTTAACAGAGTAATGCAGTCGGAGGCGAATTTCTGTCTGACATGTCAACCAGCCAGAGTCCAGACATTCAATACCATCTGCAAAGGTAACCAATATATTCAGTCACTTCACCTTAAACAGTACATTCGGAATCAGTTAAAATAAATGAAATAACCAATGTAAGGGTGAAAACTTCACTAAGCAATCCTCATTTTAAAAATCAAACAGTATGTGATGACATTTATAACAACTTACTATGGAATCCAAATTGTCCATCGTCAATCTTTAGATCTGACTCTGCAAGACAAAACTAGTGTTACTATTGTTGTTCACTTGCCTAGACTGCACATCTACAAATGAAGGGCTACCAGAACAGAGCAACACCATACATTCAACACTTCTCAGTTTTCAACATTTAACTTTTAACCTTTCATTTCCGTGGAAAACCAAATAACAGAATATTAATTCATTCTTTAGCACAAAGAGGTTGTTTGATAGATCCTGAATGCTCTGCACTGGTAATGCCTTCAAAAATGTATAGATGATAATGTCCACACAAAAAGCATATTAACTATAAACATGCAACTGATTTTTCTTGGTTGCAAAAGGTTATTCAACATTTTACAAAATACCAAAGGTAGCATGTATTAAAAAGACTAAAAATAAGAATTACATATTGCAGTTAATTAGGAATGGAAAACAGCAGTGCTGATGGGTTCATAAATAAACCGTTTTAAATCAACAAAATCTACAAAAGTTTGTAATAAAACATTAAATCATATAAATAATTAAGGGACAAATGGCAGTCCATGAGACTTCTTTGCTACTCTGATTATAAAAAGTAAAGAAACTTATTACATGAACATGTTAGTTATAGGAGATATAGGTAACTAAACTGAAGGTGGTAAAAAGGCAGATGGCAATAAAGCAAGCTCATAAGCTCTAGCAAACAAACCAGCAATTCCACAGTCATGACTGCTTTGTGTTTGACAATGAGGGATACCATCAAAGTGACTGCTATATGTCCTTTAGTGCCACTAAAATTACCAACCTAAAATTACTTTCCGCCTGGGAGAAAAAAAGTGTTGGAATCAGTTGAACCGAAACTAGCAAGTTAATGTGCTTGATTAATATGTGGTTAGAATAAAACACTGTGCCATGAAATAAAACTGTGTTTGAGGGGGAGGCCTGCAGGGTAAAGAAACACTGAAACAAATCGTGCAACTATTCCGGATTCATATACCTGAAGGGCTCAATGATCGAGGCAGTTGATGGGTCTCCCATCTATTGACTATCACTTGACCTGGACCACCTGCATTCTGTAATTCCAATGTTTTAACATGTTAAGATTATGGGGGTAAAAAAATTCAAATAAAGCCCACTTTGGCTCCAACCAAAGTCACACTCCAAAACAAGCAATTTGAGCGGGTATATTCACCACTCTCTCAGCCGGTCAGTCACAGTTGGTTGATATCTGAAAAGTGCATTTATTAGTCAAAATAAACACATTTGCATCACAAGCTACATGACTACTTTAATACTTCTTACCCAAATTAGCTCTCCAGCTTACTAAAAATCTAAGTTTTGAATGAATAATGCCACATATAGCTTAAAGCATAATAACAGTGGGAAAAATGCCTGAGAGATTGGTGATGTCACTTGAAAGTAAGCTGCCAGTAATTCAGAGTCTGCACGGTCCTATAATATGGCTGCATAATCAGTGATGTATATTAATCAATACTGTGATCATGACACCCGCAACATGTTACTATACTATAATTAAAGACTGCCATTTAGTACTCAAGTGGCCCTAACTATAATCGTCAGTGTGAGTGTAACACTGCAATTCGCACTTATTGTGCTGAAAGCATGCTCTAAATGATCAAATATAGTACATGTTTTTTGAGAAGTGGGGTCCATCTATTCACAAGACAGAGACATTCTCACAAAGGTAACTGTAGCTATATATAGACAAATATTTACACATACGCACACACACAGATGCAAACACTCACATATGTATATAAATATATATGTAAATACACACTTGTGGAACACGAGTGTTGGACCTTACTTTAAAAGAAAAATTCTCTACAAATATCTGAAGAGGAAAAAAAAAATCTGAAGTGGATGCTTAAAAAAAGGAAAACTCATTCACCTCGATGAAAAAAGGGAAAAGTAATTTTGCCGAATGCTAAGAACACTCAAAGAAAATGATTATGTACTATATATATGTTATGTACTATGTATGTATAGGTGTGAATGCGCGAGTGTAAGACGTAACAGATGAAAAAGAAACAACACAGACAAGATGATGTTGCAATGATAAACTTTGTAATAAAAAATTTATATATTTTATATAATCAAAAATGATCTGAAATTGGTTTAATAAATGACAGCAGCCAATATGGCTAGTTACCAATAAAACATTCATTGTTGTGCTTTGAAGAAAGAATAAGGTCTCACCTTAGATTCCAGAAAGAAACCCTTAAAGTAGCGATACTTGGTTTCTACCCCCCTTGGAACTGTGATGGTCTTTTTCCATACAGTGCTTGGATGAGACAAATACAAAATAACCATGAATTTCAAAAAGATGACTTAAAGTAACTGTAAAAAATGTAAAAGAAAATGTGTGTACACTTACCCATCTCCTTCTGCTGGTTGTAAGGGCACTGCATTCTGATGGCACCAGCTGCCAAGTGCCTCACAGCTACCAACAACTGCAATCACCTCACCTGACCAGAAAAACAACAACCTGTTAAATGAATTCCACATTTTTCTTGGATAAAAAAAACAACCATTATCCATGTTCTCTGAGCCAGCCACTTGACTGAATGAATACTGTCAACTGAACTGTTTTTCAACAACAGCAACATGTAGACATGTTCCAGTGTCCTCTGAGCCTAAACGCACTGTCTCTGTTTCTAGGCACAGCCTGAACATGTTACACCACAAAACTAGTCTTCTGGCACTGGAGGGAAGGTTTCCAGTTACAGATCAAAATCCTGATTAAACAGTAGTTGGCTTACATCCATTAAACCCTCTGAATCTCCATCTGAAATTGGAGATCAGATTTACTGTGGTGAGTTTAGCGTTTCCAAGCAGGCTGATTCGAAACTAAAGTAAATCTGCACAAAAAGCAGGCTACGACTGGTCCCTGCGGAAGTCAAGGCAGCCGAAATACAGACTAAAGTTCATGGTCTATGTACTTTTGCAGACCACAAAAATCTGTAAATCCTTTGTGGGAAAGTGAAAAACCCACCTAATCTGAAATCACGGGTAACATCTTAACCATTTATTTGTTCTGCTGCTCACGACACGTTTACCTGTCAACCACAGCTAAACTAGACTAAAACTATGAGCAGAGGCAAACGAACTCAGCTTTTTTATTAGCTAAAGATCTAAAGCATTCGTTTTTCATTTGTTGTTCTACACTGTACTAGAAGACTGGGTTTAATTCAGGGTTGTGCTATGATGAGACGGCACTGTGACCAAATATTGTGTGAAGTGTAAAATGTGTAAAGTGTCCATTTGTCATATGTGAATACAGCACAGCACAAAGTGTGAACAGCACAAAATTATTCTCTGCATTTAACCCATTCACCAAAGTGAAGCAGCGGGAAGCTAGGGACGCAGTACCTGGGAAACAGTGTGTGTGGACGGTACCTTGCTCACGGGTGCCACTAGCAATCCTGGGATTAGAACCCACAACGTTCTGATCACAGGGGCAATTCCCTAACAACTAGGCCACCAGCTGACCAAATATTCATACTTTGCTAACTACAGAAGCTTTACTTCCAGACCTCCTAGCTTTCAGCAAGGTGTCCCTCTGGTCATCAGGTGGAATTAAAGGCACCAAATTTATGAAACACCACTTCACTTACCAAGTAATGTAGATCCCCTCACAGTGAGCGTCACTTGTGTAGAGTCCATGATAGCCAGAGGCAGGGTTTAAGGCAGATATAGTACAGAGGGCCTGAAAAAGAAGACGATTACACTATAATATGTAAGAACTAGGCTGTCAACCTCATGTCATGTGTTTATCCATCGCATTTAAGCGCAAAGTGTCCATTTGTAGTACATGAACACACCACAGCAAACAGTGTGAACAGCACAAAATTGTTCTCTTCATTTAATCCATTTACCAAGTGAAGCAGTGGGCAGTCAGGAACACAGCGCCGGGAGAGCAGTGTGTGGGGACGGTACCTTGCCCAAGGGTACCTCAGCGATAGGGGCATTGAAGGGGCAACTCCGTTACCACCAGGCTATCACCTGCTCAATGGTACCGCAGTTGTGCTAATGACAGTCCTGGGACAGTCCCACAACCTTCAGGTTGCAGGGGCAACTCCCTAACCACCAGATCACCAGCTGCCCCACCACGTTTCCAGATATATATTTACGGAACATCTCAGTTAAGACTAAAATTTGAGTTAATTGGGCACAAATCTGGGAGGTATGATGGACTCGAAATGACCTGCTCAGTTCGGGACAGTTATCTTGTTTCCAAACCTGCCAACCCTTCTTCTTGTTGTGAAACTAGAGCGCCGACGGATGAAAACAAACAAGTAGACGAGTATCTTGTGCAACAAACGGATATCAGACTTCAGCCACGTTAGTAACTGAAAATATTGAAACGACAAGATCCAACGAGCTGTCAGAACCGGTCCCAACCGGTTCATCACAGCTGAAAACAACACGGCAGAGAAGTTAGCGGTCCCTCGCTGGCTCTTTAGCTTTTAGCAACACACCCAGTAAACACGGTTTTAGCCCTGGCACTGGTAAACAAAGAAAGCTTTATGGTTTGTTATTTACCTCGCATCAAGCTGAAGCACGCATAGCCAGACTACAGAAAGTCGGCAGCGATGAAATGCTAGCTGCGTGTTGACATCTCCATGTTTTCATGCGGAATAAACGACGGAAAATGAGGAAGACCCGCTCCGAACAGGCTCCTCCCTCAACACGCGGCTCTCCAACCAGCTTACACTGTCGGGCCCCTGAATTTCCAGTAAAGAGCAATAATCCTAATACTCAAGCATATCAAGACATTTTGGACAACGAAAAGCTTCCAACTTTGTGGACACAGTTTGGGGGAAAACATTTTCTTTTCCAGTATGGTTTGTAATAGTTTATTTATTCCAAGGCATTCTTTTGCAGTTTCGTTTAAATAAAAAAGGTGCACGTCTGTGTCACGTTTCCCACCCAACTGCCTCACCAGAGGTCAGTCGGTTCACTTTCATGTTCCTAGTGGAAACAAAGGCATGCATCAGGTCAACTGTAAACTTTACATTACTTGCCTTCCTGCTGGGCCACACAGAACATTCTATTTTTTGAATAGAATAAAAAAAATCCATTTTAAAGTCAGAAATTAACAGTAAAAGAGTGAAAGAGAAAGAAAGCTTAAAGCAATAGAAGTTTTTGGAATTCAGTGCAATTGGCAATAATTATGCGCTTTTTGTGAACTTCCCTTGCAAAAAGATAAATAATAACATAATAACCAAGCATGAAATTTAGTAAATATAATGTCTTTATGCATAGTCATTCTGGAATAGAAAAAGGTTCTTCCCTAAATTGTGTCCACAAAGTTGGAAGCATGGCGTCGTCCAAAATGGCATGCATTAAGCATTAAGATTGCCCTTCACTGGAAGTAAGGGGCCTAGCCAAACCCTAAAAGACAGGTTTGTCCCAATACTTTTGTCCATATAGTGAATGTGTTTGTGTTTGTGTGTGTGTGTGTGTGTGTGTGTGTGTCTGTGTGTGAAAGAGAGAGAGATCTTTAACACTTGTGCTGTACCCTAAAAATAATATTTTACAAATATAGTTTACATTTTTGCATCCGACTGGTATGTGTCAGGTATGTGTTATTGGGGCAAAATCTTGGACCAATAAGAAGAAAAAAAGAAAAACAAGCCTGAACACTAAGACGGAGCTTTATCGCCCTCTTGTGGTCATAATTGAATCAGTCTTTCAGCACACTTACAAAAAGAAAATCATTCTGTTCCGAGAGGCTCTATCATGATAAGTACACAGATATACCATCATATCACATGACAGCATTGATGAGTAAAAGGGGAAGCGTGATTTTAAATGTTAAGTGTAGATTTGTCTTTAGATTTAGTGGATCCGCTGATACTGCAGTGTTATAAATATTTTATTCTCTCTCTCTCTCTCTCTCTCTCTCTCTCTCTCTCTCTCTCTCTCTCTCTCTCTCTCTCTCTCTCTCTCCCA